>JAPQNM010000021.1:6421503-6501503 GCA_029783475.1 Metacarcinus magister | reverse complement strand
TATTATCTCTCTCTCTCTCTCTCTCTCTCTCTCTCTCTCTCTCTCTCTCTCTCTCTCTCTCTCTCTCTCTCTCTCTCTCTCTCTCTCTCTCTCTCTCTCTCTCTCTCTCTCTCTCTTTTCTTCCCTCTATTCCTCCTTTCCCTTTCCTTCTCTTTCTCTCCCTCCTCCTCCCCCCCTCCCCCCTCCCCCCCCCCGTCTTTACCTGGCCCTGATCAGACAGGTATTTTGTTGATTAATTAAGCTGCCCAGGTAACCCTCTCCTCCCCCTCTCTCCCTCCCCCCCTCCTCCCCCTCCTCCCCTTTTCCCTTCCCCTCCCCCCTTGGTGCCCTTTCGCTTTCTCTACTGGGAGGGAGGGAGGTGTGTGTGTGTGTGTGTGTGTGTGTGTGTGTGTGTGTGGTGTGTGTGTGTGGGTGTGTGTGTGTGTGTGTGTGTGTGTGTGTGTGTGTGTGTCTGATTATGACATTATTTCTGTTGTTGCTATCTAAATTATTATTGTTATTATTATTTATATAATTCTCCATATTAATTATCTCTCTCTCTCTATCTCTCTCTCAATCTATCTCTCTCTAATTACTTGTTCCTTCTTTCTTTCTACCCTTCTTCCTTACCTCTATCCTTCTCTCCTTCTATCTATCCTTCCCTCCTCCTATCTATCCTTCCCTCCTTCTATCTATCCTTCCCTCCCTCCCTCCCTCCCTCCCTCCCTCCCTCCCTCCCTCCCTCCCTCCCTCCCTCCTTCCTTCTCTCCCTCCTCAAGATCAAAATTTGCCGACGTTATGAAAATCCCGAGTAGAGTAACTACAACCGCCGTCAAACTACAATTTCAATCAAACCTTTTTAGCCTTGATTACTCCTTGTTATTCTCACTTTCCTATACAAATTCCATGATAGTTTTTCCATACTACATGGTATCACTTCCTCTTCCGGTTAGCTTAGGCTGGAGGGAGGGGTGGGTGGGGAGGAACCTTCTACTTTGCTGTCCTTTTGTCTCTTATCAAGTAGATATAGTAGTAGTGTAGCTAAACAGACAGCCTCGTTAGGTCCAGTAGGACTGTTGCTGTCTGTTCTTCCTTTGTATTCCTTTGTACTCCTTCCATCCTTCCATCCTTCCATCCTTCCATCCTTCCATCCTTTCCTTACACGCTTGAAAATAATCAATAATCTAGTTAATATCAGGTCACTCTTGAGAGCCTTATCGACGTATACTATTGAGTTATTTATATGAACACATTTGTTGTTCTGCAACATATCAACTGTGTTAAGGAAACAAACAAAGTACTTACGTAGACCACTCAGCACTCCACCTTCCTCTTCTCGGCTGATCCACTTTGCAACAGTGGAAGGTGAAATGCCAAGACGTCGAGCTATTTCTCTGTTGGTGAGGTTGTGTTCCCATTTCAGAATCAAAATTTGTCCTCGCAGAACCAGTAAACTATCTCGTCTGTTCATGGTGGATTCACGGATGTTACTGTACTGCCTCTAAACTTTGAGGTCAGAATTCACCATGCGTTTATTTTGATCCACATTTTCAACAAGGAAATTATACAAGCAGTGGAGCCTAGAGTACCTGTCTGTCTGCCTCTACCTGTCCCCTATGACCTGACCTTAACCCTGACCTGACCTGACCTGACCTGGCTTGACCTGGCCTGACCTCGCCTCGCTACTCTTTTGACCTGATTTGATTTTTATCTTTAGCGTAAAAATGATGATGATGATGATGATTGTTGTGTGTGTTTGTTTATTTGTTTGTTTTTTATTCCTCCCTTTCCTTCCATCTCCTCCTCCTCTTCTTCCTTCTCCTTTTCCTGCTGCTACTAACTATTTCTTCTTCTTCTTCTTCTTCTTTTTTCTTCTTTTTTTCTTCTTCTTCTTCTCATAATTATCATCCATCCTCGTTTTCTTTACGTTGAAGAAAATGGATCGTGGTTGGATGAAATTATCTACTACACTCAAGGGGACTCTATTTTATTCTTTATTTATTTATTTTTTTGTCATTCTCTCACTATCTCTCTCTCTTTCTTTTTCTCTCTCTCTCTTTCTTTTTCTCTCTTTCTTTCTCTCTCTCTCTTTCCTTCTCTCTCTCTCTTTCTTCGATTTTCTTTTGTTATTTTGTATCACGTAACCTACCTGTCGAAAACCTGTAGGATCATTCTTCTTCTTCTCCTCCTCCTCCTCCTCCTCCTCCTCCTCCTCCTCCTCCTCCTCCTCCTCCTCCTCCTCCTCCTCCTCCTCCTCCTGATTCATGGAGGAGGAGGAGGAGAAGAAGTAGGAAGAGGATTCGTGTTTTCAATTATTTCGTCGTAATAAAATGTCAGCACGAGAGAGAGAGAGAGAGAGAGAGAGAGAGAGAGAGAGAGAGAGAGAGAGAGAGAGAGAGAGAGAGAGAGAGAGAGAGAGAGAGAGAGAGAGAGAGAGAGAGAAAGAAAAAAAAGCAATACTAATAACTATATTTTCTGAAACTAGAATGATAAAAAGCGTATATGAATTTACAACTTTTCCTTTCACTAAATATACCTCAAGCAATCCCCATTTCTATCCCATTCCTCATCATTCCCATTCCCCCATTTCCTCTATTCTCCATTTCTCCTCATTCCCCATTCTCCCATTCCTTCATCCTTCCATTCCTCTATATTCCTTCATTCTCACATTCCTCCCCATCCCCCATTTCTCCCCTTTCCCCTCCCCATTCCTCCCCAAAACATAATTACGACACTGATATAAGATGGACCAAATCACGACCTATAATACTGGGCCGTACCTAAGACAGGACACACGCGAGAGAGAGAGAGAGTAAAAAAAAAGAAGAGAGAGAGAGAGAGAGAGACTGTCCCACTACCTCCCTGCCTTCCTTCCTACCTGCCTGCCTGCCTTCCTGCCTTCTCTTCCTTCTATTTCCTTCTCTTCCCTTCTCTTCTCTTCTCTTCTCTTCTCTTCTCTTCTCTTCAAGGTTATGCTATGTTTTCCTTTTTTTTTCCTCCTAACCTAACCTACCTAACCTAACCTAACCTAACCTAACCTAACCTAACCTAACCTAACCTAACCTAACCTAACCTAACCTAACCTAACCTTACCTAACCTAACCTAACCTAACCTAACCTAACCTAACCTAACTAACCAAACCTAACCTAACCTACTAACCTAACCTAACCTAACCTAACCTAACCTAACCTAACCTAACCTAACCTAACCTAACCTAACCTAACCTAACCTAACCTAACCTAACCTAACCTAACCACCTAACCTAACCTAACCTAACCTAACCTCACCTGGACTCTACACTTCCCACCTCCCACCTGATTCTCACCTGTCTAGCTGTAAAGGTGAGGGGGACGTAGCCTGCCTAAGAGCTATCATTCTATCTGGCTCGTAAAGGGAAGTAGGGCGTGTGTGTGTGTCTGTGTGTGTGTGTGTGTGTGTGTGTGTGTGTGTGTGTGTGTGTGTGTGTGTGTGTGTGTAAGTGTGTACCTGTGTGTGTGTGTGTATGTATTTCTTATTCATGAACCTTCTTTCACCGTCCTATCTTTATACAAAAATACACCCACTCACACACACACACACACACACACACACACACACACACACACACACACACACACACACACACACACACACACCTGCATACACACACACACATACACACACGTACAGCCTTGACCTCCTCTTGATGGGAATACCAGACAGGATCGAAGCCTCGAGTCATGCATTGTTGATTCCAAACCCGGCTGTCTTGTGAGGGGGTGAAGTGAGGGGGTGTGAAGGGGGGTGAGGGGGGGTGAAGGGGTGAAGGGGGGGTAGGGGAAGAAAGGGTAAAAGGGTAAAGAGGAAGAGAAGAGAAGGTGAACGGGGTATGGAGGAAGAGGAGGAGGGAGAGGGGGTGCAAAGGGTAGAGAGAAGGAGAGGGAGAGAAGAGGAAGTGTGGATTGTAAAGAGAAAGGGAGAGTGTGTGGAGAGAGAATATAAGAGGAGGAGAGGGGGAGAGAGAGAGAGGAGGAAGGGGAAGAGAAGAGGGAAGAGAAAGAAAGAGTATGTACATATAAAACAGAAGAGAGAGGGAGGGAGAGAGAGGAAGGAAATAAGAAACGAGGGAATGAAAGACAGACAGAAAAAAATATAAATAAATAAATAAATAAATAAGAATAAAAAAAAAAGAAGATTGTGGGAAGGAAATGAGAATGAGGGAGACAACACGAGGGTGAAGTGAGGGGAGACGACAACACAACAACAACACAACAAAGATATGATAATTAGCAATACAGAATAAAAGGAGGAAGAGGAGGAGGAAGAAACAAGAAAAAGAAGAGGAAGAAGAGGAAGTTAGTGTTGAGTAGTAATAACATAGAGAGTAAGAGAGTCAAGGAGGGAGGAAGGAAGGGAGAGAGGGAATAGGAAGAGGGGAGTAACGGAGGAGGAATAAGGAACTAGTGAGGACGTAGTGAAGAGAACATTAAGAGGAGGTAAAAAGAGGAGGGGAAGGTTAGGGAAGAAGAGGGGACAGGAGGAGAGGGGAGAGGGGAGAGGAGAGGGGGAAGGTTTAATAAGAGGAAGAGGGATAGGTAGGTAAAGAGGGGAAGAGAGAGAGAGAGAGAGAGAGAGAGAGAGAGAGAGAGAGAGAGAGAGAGAGAGAGAGAGAGAGAGAGAGAGAGAGGTGACATTGATTGAGTTCTTGGAAGGAGAGAATGAAAGAAAGGAGAAGAGAAGGAACATGAAAATGATAGACTCACAGCAAAGAAAATCACGTTAATTTCTCTCTCCCTTCTTCTCTCTCTCTCCTTCCTTCTCTCTCTCTCTATTCACTCTCTTATCTATCCACTATTTATCATACTTTCACTATCTTTCTCAAATCATCATCATTTTCTTTAGTTTCCCTTCAAATCATTTACTTTTCTCCGTTTTCTATACCAACACACTCGTACATTCCCTTCCTACTCACCTTCAATCTTCTTTCTTCCTTCCTCCCTCGTCATTCTCATCCTCTATTATCTCTCTTATTCTTTATCTCTCTCTTTCTTTTTTTTTTATTATTATTGTCTTCCCCTCCTCCTTCTCCCTCCACCTCATTTCACTGCGGAAGAGAAGAAATTTTTTTGTAGGACGGAGGCAAGAGGTAGTGAAATGTGGCTGGCTGAGACCGTAGAGTTTTTTTTCCTTCTGACTGAGGCGAGCGGTGCGGGGCAGGGCGGGGCGGAGCAGGTCTACTCAGAGATTGCATTGTATACATTCCTATTACTTACTGTGTTCTCTTTGCGTGTGTTGCGTGTGTGTGTGTTGCGTGTGTGTGTGTGTGTGTGTGTGTGTGTGTGTGTGTGTGTGTGTGTGTGTGTGTGTGTGTGTGTGTGTGTGTGTGTGTGTGTGTGTGTGTGTGTGTGTGTGTGTGTGTGTGTGTGTGTGTTTTATTATATGTTTTAGGCTGCACATAAGAGAGAGAGAGAGAGAGAGAGAGAGAGAGAGAGAGAGAGAGAGAGAGAGAGAGAGAGAGAGAGAGAGAGAGAGAGCTCAGCGTGGCGTAACAACAGGGGCGTATGAGCATAAAAGAGGGAGGGAGGAAGAATAATGAAGATGAGAGGAAGGGAGGGAGGGAAAGAGGAGGAAGAGAGAGAGAAAGGAAAAGTTTACTCATGAATAAACAAATAAACAAACAAATGCATGTTATCACGGAGACAAAAATATAATTAAATCTATCATGCAATGGACATAACAAACAAACAAACAAACAAACACACTAACATGCATCTGCGACCTACATATTGCGTTGTAAAAGAAAAAAAAGAAAAAGAAAATCTATACATATACGTAAAAATAAAAAAATAATAATAAAAATGACTTTCACCACCACCACCACCACCACCACCACCATCACCATCATCATCATCATCAGCATCATCATCATCATTACCACCAACCACAAAAATATAAAAATTCATTATAATTCTTTTTGTTCACTTTATTTTCTTTATTTTTCAGCACAAACTAAGTATATATGAACGCACAGCATGAAGGCACAAGGTGGTGAGCCCTGCCATTGGTCATCTCTATTCTATCACACTCATGACGTCACCAATGAGGCCGAGGATTGGTGGAGAAATTCATTACGTCATCCCGAACACCCAATCAAGTGAGAGGAAAAGGAGGCGATCTGATCTGCTTTCAAGGGGAGTTTCGGTGTCTTTGAAAACTCGCCCCAAAGTAGAAAATACCATATTATTATTATTATTATTTATTTTACTTTAATTATTGAGTGAAAATTAGTTAGGAGTGTTTGATGTGTTTAGTCTAGAGGGTGAAGGGGCCGAGTTGTAGCAAGACCGAGACCTCTACTTCATCCTTGTGTCCGCTTAGCCTCGTAGTCAGCGCCGAATGTATAGTCCGCTGCCGAACCTTCCTTTTTTAGTGATGGTAAAAATGAGTTGATAAAAATAATAATAATAATAATAATAATAAATAATACGTAGTGGAAAGCAAATAAATAATGGAAATATTAAAAGCGAAAATATTTGAACTTAAAAACGATTATGCGACGATGTATAAATTAGCTTCCGTTCTTTTACGTATATTAAGCTGAAAAAAATTGTAATATACGTGCTTTTAGGTATTATTTCGGTGCTTTTAGTTTTGTTTGCTTTGTTTTTTGTTTTTGTTTACACTTGCATGGCTTCTTACTGTCCTTAATGTGTTTGTTTGTCTTGTTTTCCTGTTTATAATTGGGTAATGCGCTTATTGTTTGTTCATTTGTTTCTTTGTTTGTTTAGTGTTGTTGTTTTTTTACTCTCATTCTTCATTCATCTATATTTTTTCTACTAAGGAATTACTGTTTCATTTTATATATATTTTTTCATGAATACTAAAGTTATATTCTTCTTTTATCTATTATTTATCATCATCTCTCTCTCTCTCTCTCTCTCTCTCTCTCTCTCTCTCTCTCTCTCTCTCTCTCTCTCTCTCTCTCTCTCTCTCTCTCTCTCTCTCTCTCTCTTTTACTGTCCCCTTCCGTGACCTTGTCTTCTCCATTATCTCTATTTTCTATCTATAATCTTCTTTGTTCTTTTTTTACCTTTCTACTCCCTCCTCATTTTTAGCTCCCACTCTCTCTTTCTCTCCCTCTCTCTCTCTCTCCCTTCCCTTCTTCCCTATTCTCCTTCCTTCCATCTTACCTTCTCTCTTATTATCTTCACTTTTATTTCTCCCTCCGCTATTTTCTCTTTTTATTTCATTACTATCTATTATTTATATATTTTTTTCTATATTTAGTATATTTAATCTCTGTTTGTAATTTGTTATTTGCTTTCCCTTTCATTTTCATCTATTTCTTTTTTCTATTTCCATACTCATTCACATTCAACTACAAATTCAAATATATGGAAGTTACTAAACCCACAATAATATTTTTTCGTAATACACACACACACTAACACACACACACACACACTAACACTAACACACACACACTAACACACACACACACACTAACAAACTAACACACACACACTAACACACACACACACACTAACAAACTAACACACACACACTAACCCAGCAATCCTATCTTAACACCTCATCCCCACACAGTGTATCAAGTACTGAAGAAGGCCATGAAGGAGGAGGAGCTACCTGGCGGGGGAAACAGAAGAGCCACCACCACCACCAGCGCCACCACCGCCGCCTCCCGGAGTCTGAGCCCAAACAAAGATGCCTCAACTCGTGGTTACTTAAGGAGAGTTCGATCCCTTTCAAGAGACAATAAACAGCGACAAGAGTGAGTATAAGATAGATAAATAGATACTGAAATAAAAAAAAATTAGTAAATGTGAACTATTTTTCCTCATATCTATCTCTCATCGGTTTTTCTTTTCCCATTTAGCTATGAAATCAACTTTATTTTCCTTTATTCTTCCTGTAGATATGTTATAATTAATTTTACCTTTCCTCAGGGCACGGGAACGCGAGGTGAAGCGGCAGGAACTAGAGGAGCGGCGGCGGCGGGAGCAGATCCTGAACCAACGCAAGAAAGAGAAAGATGCACTCATGGTTAAGTTCCTGCGGGAGCCTCTACGTCAAGCTAGGGAAGCCAAGAAAGCATCCAACTACAATGTTACTGACGGGGAGGGAGGCGCGGAGGGTCAGGGCGTGTCAGGGAAGGTTCGGATGTGTCAGTCTGTTCCGGATCTGGACGAGGCGATGCGGCTGGTGCAGCGAGAAGACCAGAGCCTTGACGCCAGGTGGGTGAGAGAGAGAGAGAGAGAGAGAGAGAGAGAGAGAGAGAGAGAGAGAGAGAGAGAGAGAGAGAGAGAGAGAGAGAGAGAGTGAGAGTGTTGAATAATCTGTAATGAAGTAATATTATTCGGCATTGACTTTGTTCTTCCTGCAGGGCGCGTGCCTTCCAGAGTCCTCCGCAGCGGCGGCGGCGGCTCCTGGAGGAGGGACCGACGTGTGACCGTTTCATTCGCGCCCACGCCCGCCTACCTCTCAACCGGCGCACCCCCGCCCCCCCAACCCGTCCTTTCCCCCCTGGAGTCCCTGATGTCATCCGGGAAAACCAAAAGTCGTACCCGACGCTTCCACCGGATGAGCTGGAATCCCGCATGCGGCGGCGGGGGCGTCGCGGCAGCAGTGAGAGTGGCGTCAGGACTGGCAGCGGCACACAGCCCTTGAAGGCCCGAGGACACCTTCCCCCCGCGGGCCTGCCTGCCCTGGACAACCACGTGATGGTGCTGCCCAGACCCAGGCTGGACAGACGCAGCTCCATGCCGGACCTGCGGGACTTCCGGTGTGTGAGTTCAACGGTGGTGTACGAAACCATCGCGGCGCTCAGCAGCCTCGGTGCAGCGCGCGGCCTGCTGGTGGTGCCACCTGGCGCCGCATCTTCCAATTCTGCACGCATGAAGGCCTCGCCCGAACCCCCGAAGCTGTGGGCAAAAAGGATGAACGAATTCATAGAAGCAGAGACGCAGGCAGTGCTGCGTGACAGTCCGCTGCTGGGGGCCTCAGGAACCACCTCAGTGGGGTCAGCGGGGTCCGGGGGGCGGCGCTCCCAGCGGCGTGAGTGGGTCTCTAAGCACTCGTCGGTCAAGACGCTGCAGAAGAACATCCTCTCTACGAGCCTCACTGACTCCTCCTCCCAGACAGACCACCTCCTGCGACCTCCGTCCCCCGGGAACCGTCGCCGCGGCGCCACGGGCAGCGACCAGGAGTACTACGACAGTCTGGAGGAAGATGACAGCCGCGCTTCCACCAACAACAACTCACACCACGCCTTCTACGTGCCTATCAAGACCGAAGTGTCACGTGACGTTGCCTTTTGTACCACGCTGCCGCCGAGACTCTCTGCGCGCCTGGAGGAGCGCCGTGCCACTGTTTCCCGCCGACCACAGACCACGGCGCCCTTGGCTCTCACAGGAACCAGCGTCCCGGTGCTGCTCACACCGCAGGCCCTTCCCCTTCCTGCACACAGCGAGGAGGGACCCGTTGGCCAAGGCACCTCAGCTGAGTGGCAGGAAGATGCCATGGCCACAGCGACGGACGGCGTCAGCTGCAGCAGCAGCAGCGCCGGTGGATCCACCAGCAGCGAGTCGGACATCCAAGACAGCTCACAGTTAGCCTTGGTTCGGCAGCAGCTGGCGGCCACTCCGTTCCCCGCCAGTCTCACCTCCACTTTGGACATGGTATCAGTGTCGCCCATCACCACACCCTCATCTCACTACAACTCAATAGGAGACACTCTCGCTCTCAGTCCCGCCGCTCCTCAACACTCCCAGGAGGGGCCACAGGTGTCCCCAGACGGTACTTCTAGCGTACCACCACCCCCTGAGCCTGACTCAAAAGATTCCCCGTCCTTCACCAACCATAACTCCTCACCCTCAGAAGAAAACCACACTGGCATGGAAGACAAAGCTGAAGAGCCTCTGAGTCCCACACCCTCACCACCACCAGACGTGAACGGAACCTGCAACGGCGACGAGGACGAGGACGAGGACGACAACGAAATCCCAGAAGACACTCCATTGAAAGCACACATTCCGCCAGACGACCCCAAGCCAACCCAACGCGAGAGGATGAGAGGCAACGTAGCAGACACAAACGAAGCAGAGGACGACGATGAGGACGAGGACATATCCCGAGCACCGGAGAGCGTGGAATCCTACGTTGAGGACTACGACTCAGACTCCTTCATATCCTACACGAGGACTTGCAAAACAGAGAGTGACTACAGCGAGGCAGCCGGCAGCCACTCCATCAGCGAGGTCACCATCCCTGTAGAGTACTCAGGTTTAGAAACGAATGAATCCTACAGTGAAAGTGAGGTCGGCGCGGGAGAAGTGAGTGAGAGTGTAATGACGGAGGAGGAAGAAGAGGAGGAAGGAGTGAGTGAGGTTAGCGAGGAGCAAGATAAAGTACCGTCAGTGCAAGAGATCGTTGGGTTTGTATCTAGTGGGAAGGAGATGCTGTTGGAAAGTGGTTTTGTAGACTGCGATGCTACTGATGATGATGATGATGCTAGTGCTACTGACGGCTCCTCCACCGCTACCACCATTTGTGTTGATGACGCCGCAACCACCACCACCACCAACAACACATCCACTATAAACACCACCACGGACACCGAAACTATAGACACCACGGAAACAAATGAAGGTGTAGATACTAAAGTTATAGATGCCAATAGTATAGATGTAAAAAAACTCGGAAATTAAAGACATCACCAACACCACCATCACCACCAATGATAATGAAATTGTTGAAACAGAGGGAAGAGCCGTTGTCACTATTGTTATTGAAAAAAGCCTTGAAATTCTAACTGAAAAAGATGATGATGATGATGATGATGGTGATGGTGATGGTGGTAGTAATGAAGAAGAAAGTGAGGAAGAAAAGAGAGACAGAGAAGAATTAGAAGAGAAAAATAATAGTAATGAAATTAATAGTGAAGTGACACATACGATATCTGATTCAACAGAAAACGAGTTACAAGATGAACAGAGGAACACCGGAACGGAACAGGAATTGGAACAAGGGAACACTGAAACGGAACACACCGATGAACAGGGAAACGGCGGAACAGAACAGAAGAACGTTGATACAGAAAACAGCACAACAGAAAAACAAGACGAAACGGAACAGGAGGAAGAAGAGGAAGAGGTCAAAAACAGATGATGCAGAACAAAGGAACGATGGAACGGAACACAGTGTAGATATAAGTCTAGAAGAGAAAGAAAAAAACGAAGGAGAAGAGGAGAAAGAGGAGATTAATACCATAGATCAAAATAAAGAAGAGGAAGAACATGACAATGAAAACACCATGAAAGAAGATGATAAAACAGAAGACAAAGAGGAAGATGATGAGCAAGAAGAACACAATGACACACAAAACAAGGAATCAGAACCAACAGACAAACAGGAAATAACAATTGACATAACAGATGAAACCAAACACACACAAGAACACGAACCAAAAGAAGAAGAAGAGGAAGAAGAAGAAGAAGAAGAGGAAGACGGCAGTGAGGGAACAGAAGACTCGTGGGACAGAGTAACAATAATACGAGCCTTATCAACAAGCTGCCCAACAACCCCAGACTTACAAACCCCAGATACATCACCCCCAGAGGAAGAAGAGGATAGAGACACCTCCCCCCATGCACAAGACGCTCCCCCAGAGGAAGACACCCCTGCAGAGTACCCCCCAGACCTTTTAGATGATATATATGAGGCCACAACACCTGGTCTTCAGAGTAGCCTACAGGAGGACACTAGCTCAGGGCTCTCTACTATTGATGAAGATGAGGAGTTTACTGATCTTGTTGTCCTCCCTCCTGCTGAGCCTTCGTCAGTAGAACATGAGGAGGACAATGAGGAGGAAGATGAGGAAAATGAGAAGGAGGAGGAGGAAATGGAGGAAGGTGTAATAGAAAGTGAGAAAGAAGATGAGGAAAGTGAGGACAACAAGGAGGAGGAAGAGGGGGTTGTAATGGAAAATGAAGAGGACCAGAAGGAGGAAGAAGAGGAGTATGAAGAACGTGAGAAGGAAAATGAGGAAATTAAAGAGAAGGAGGAAGAGGAGGAAGGTGTAATAGAACATGAAGAGGAAGATGAGGAAAATGAGGAAATTAAAGAAGACCAGAAGGAGGAAAATGTAATTGAACATGAAGAAGAAGATGAGGAAATTAAGGAGAAGGAGGAAGAGGAGGAAATTGAAATAGAACATGAGGAAGAGGAAGAAGATGCAATTGAAGATAAAGAGAAGGAGAAGGAGAAGGAGGAAGAAGGCATGATGGAAACTGCAATGGAAAAGGAAGAAGAGAAAGAGGAAGAGAAAGAAGAAGAGGAAGAGAAAGAGGAGGAGGAGGAGGAGGAGGAGGAGGCGGCAGTGATAGAAGAAGGAAAAAAAGAAGAAGACGAAGAAATAACAGAAAACAAAGGGGAAGAAGACACAGAAATCACGAATAAAGAGGAAGTAGAAGGAAATAATGAAAAAGAAGAGGAAACAGCAGAAGAAGAAGAGATGAATGAAACAAAAGAAGAGAAAGAAGACATAGAGAAACTTGATAACATTCCAGATGATAATAAACAACATATGATAAAGGAGGAGAATAAGGAAATAGAAGAGAATAAAGAGGAAGAGAAAGAGACAGAGACTGAGAACAAGAAAGAGGAAGAAGAAGAAGAAGATAACGATGCTGAAGAAGAGAAAGAGGAAGAGGAGGAAGAAGAAGAAGGTAGAGAAGAAGAGGAAACTGCAATAGAAGAGAAAGAAGAAGAAAAAAATGTCTTAGTAATGAAGGAAGAAGAGGAAGAAGGAGATAAGAAGAGAGAAGTGGAGGAGAGAGAATGTAAAGAGCCGGTGGTGGTGGTGGTGGTGGAGATGGTTGAAGATAATGGTGAAATAACTATAGTAGAAGAGAAGGAGGAGGAGGAGGAGGAGGAGGAGAAGAAGATTGTATTAGTGGGTGAAGAAGTAGAAGAAGGAAGTAAAGAAGAAGAGGAGAACAACATTGAACAGAAGACAGTAATGAATGAGGAAGAAGAGAAGGAGGAAGAAGAAGAGGAGAAGAAGGAGGAGGAGGAAAAGGAGATTGTTGAGGGGAGTGAAGACATAACTAAAGAAGAAGAGGAGGAGAAGAAGGAGGAGGAGGAGAAGGAGGAGGAGGAGGGAGATGAAAGTACTTTGGTGGTGGTGGTGGAGGAGGAGGTGGAGATGGAGAATAGCTTAGTGTTAGAAGTATGTGTAATGGAGGAGGAAAAGGAAGAGATGGAGAAGGAAAAGGAGGAGGTAGAGGAGGAAAAGGAGGAGATGGAGGAGGAAAGTACTGTTGCTGGTGGTGAGGAGAGTGTCTTAGAGGAGGAGGTGCTGGAGGAGGAGGGAGGAGGAGATGATACAATAGCAGAGGAGACTATAACAGAGGATATAGGTGAGGGCGTGTCAGTGGTGGAGGAGAGTGTGGTGGAGGAGGTGGAGGGTGGAGGTCTAGACATGGAGGCGGATATAGACTCTCTCCTGGAGGCACTAGAGGAGTCTATAGTAGAGGTGGTGGAGGAGGAGGAGAGGGTCTTGGAGGAAACAGAGGAAGGAGAAGAACAGAAGTTTGATGAGGTTGAGGCAGTGTGTGTGGTGGACAGGAGGGTAAAGGTCGCCGCGCCCCTTGAAGAACAGCCTCACACCGGGGCACACGGAGGGGCGGCGGTGTGTGGTGTGCAGGGCGTGGTGGGGACGGGTAAGGGGGGTAAGGGTAGGGCAGAGCAGCAGTGTAAGGTGGATCGACGTGCGGCAGGAAGGACCTTCACCTCTACCCTAATGCGTGACGAGGAGGATGCCGCCGCCGCCGCCATGCCTGCCCTCACCCTGCCCTCGGCGCCCCTCCTTCCCCTCCCTGCCCAGGACACTCAAACCTACAACGAAGAGAACCACCCTCTCGACACCTTCCGTGAGGCACACTTGGACGCCTCTGAGTCCTCTCCACCCAGCGTGGGGGGTGACGGTGGTGCGAGGCAGCGGGACGCGTCTTCCTCTGGTGAGTCTCCGCGCGGCGTGGACGATGCAGAAGGTGGTGCTGCTGGCCACGCTTCCTCCTCAGACTCCGGCGTGGTGGAGATGGTCAGCAGGGCACCACGCTCACCTTCCGAGGCCTCAGCGGAGAGTGTGGGTGGCGTAGGGCGCGGCGGACCAACATTCCTTCCACAAGAAGTCTTGCCAGTGTGTGGTCATGACAGCAGCGCCGTCCGCCGCCCCACCAGTAAACGTGGCCACGCCCACGCCCCCAATGGTCGTGGGGCGGGGGAACCCAGCGATGGTGCGGTGAGGTGGCTCCCCAGACCAAGACCACAAATCCCTCTACAAGACTTTACCCTACAAGAAAGCACCACCAGACACCCAGTGCGGCGGCGGCACCCCACGGGGCGTGGCAGCCCTGACGGCTCACGTCGACCAAAGAGTGAAACCTTAGTGAGACGGCGGCCAGGACAAGAACAGGCGGTGCCACGAAGGCGTGAGTTTCAAGAAGACTCCTCTAGGGATGCTACGAGTCCTCCAGTGTCCCCCGGGGAGCCAGAACCAGCTCGCCCCAGCGATTACGAGGCATCAGATTCTGGCGAAGCGAGCCACTCTGAACGGCTGCTGCGGGCCATGGAGGCACGGCGGGTGCGGCGCCGCAGACCTCGCTCCTCCAACATTGATGCCGAGGACAGCACCGGGGGTTTCCGTCCTCCCACGCTCAGTGCCCTCGACATGTTCTTGGCCACCCTGCCCAGGTACCGTGGACGCGGTGACGCGCCCGTGGACCCTCCAGCCTCCCCCCTCCCCCTCCCTCTCCCCCCAGACGACAACGTGACGGTACAGGTGCGTGCCGGACCAAGGCAACACGACGTGCGCGTCACCTCACGGCGGCAGGTGCGTCTGGTGGTGGACGTGGGCCAGCCGCCGCCCTCATCAGACTCTGGCTGTGTACCTGACGCCGCCGCCCACGCCCAACGTGAGTACTGTGTCCTGCCGTGCATCACACACGCCCAGGTCCACCTGACTTAGGACCCGCCTTACACATCCACTCCTTGCAGGTGCAGCGCGACGGACAGGCGGTGCGAGTGGCGGATCACCTCTACGGAGGCGCGGCCGGCGCCCAGAGAGGGAGGCGACCGCTGACGTAGATCAGCTGCTGACTGATGTGCGAGACTACCTCAACACCAAGCTGACCACCAGGTGAGGCTCACACTCCAAGGGGGCGGGGCGGGGTGTGGAGGGGCGGTGTTCCCTGTGCAGTGTTCACCTCACACCCTGTGTCATGCCAACAGGGCTGCGGGTGGTGGTGGTGGTGGTGGCGGCGGTGCGGCGCCCATCGTGGTGGAAGGCAGCAACATTGAGAAGTGCTTCACGGAGCCACCAGTGGGCGGCAGCAGGACCAGACTGTACCCCAAAGGTGAGCCTCACACACACCTAACACTACAACCCTTGCACCCACAGCACGCACCACTAGAAGGGAGTTAGGGGTAGAAGGCGGCAGGGTGAAGGAACAGACCCTGAGCCATAAACCCACAATGACACAGCCGCCTGTCCACCACCAGCCAGCGTGTCTTGCACCAATACCATTACTGTGACCTCATTCTGACTTCCGTGCTCAAAGATTGGTAAAGGGAATCACATTTGCTCAGATCAAAGTTATTGCATCCGTAACAGAACATTCCTCCGAGAACTCTTTCCTCCCAGTCAGGTCACTTCGATTACGACAACATTGGTAGTAGGGACTAAACTCCTATATGTTCCTAGGTCGTCTCCGCCCAGAGGATCACAATGGTCGTGCCTTAGCTGACCCTGGCCTTAAGGAACAGCAACGCATCAAGAACTCCATCACCGCCATCAACGCCCTCCTCAAACAGTTCTCTTGAGTCCCGTCGCGACCTTGAGGGAACTTCATTGAGGTTGACCTTCAGCGTAACATTGTCCACATAGCTTCCTTCAGTCCTCCTTAAACTTCCCTTATAATGGCCTTCTCCCTTCCTGAGCAGTCCTGTGAGTGTGACCTAAGCCGGATGTGATTATTACTATCATAATTACCGAAACAATGTGTTAATTATCTCAAACGACCAATGAATTTTTACTCATTCCTGCTTGAAACAGACGCTAAAATCACACTAATACATGAATTTCAGCTCAGGGGAGATTTCAGTCGAACTTACAAACGTACAACACAGAAATCTAACCTTTCTGAAAGCTTCTCTGATCATTTTGGAACACAAATACAACATTCCGAGCCACTTCGAACCGTCCAGTGAAGCTTCAACACCTGTGATATCATGAAGCACTTAATTACATATCTATATTTGTATACCTCTTTATCGTGTAAATATGTACGACAGTTACGTTACGAACCGTTATATAAAGTGCCATATATTATCTATGTAAATAAATATGTTGAGTACACTAGTTTTCTTATGGCACCATAGAAAACGAGGTATTTTTATGCATGACTTAAGTATTTTGTCGACGCAGTGTAAGTTTGAAATCAATACTCGAGTGTGGAAATAGGACAATGCTACCAGTGTGCTTGTCTCGTCAGCCAATCAGGAGACAGCAACAAGGAAGTGGATGGTTCTGATTGGTCAAGGGAAACACAACCAGCCAGTGCATTGTTCTGATTGGTCAAGGGAAAAGATATGATAATCATCTTACCGCAATGACGCAGTTTTTCTTTTTTTCCCCTCAATCAACTACGTAATGATGTAAATATGGATTCCAGGTGAGTTTTTTTTATTATTATTTATTTATTATTGTCACTTTTGTAGTATATGATTAATAGTTTACTTGTTTTCTAGAATACTTAGTACATGAAGAAAAAAGTATATTACATCTTATTTATTTGTGATACGATATAATACAGCAAATAAGACATTCCTCAATCATGATATATATAACAAAGAAGCTAGACATAATTTTGTATGCTCTTAACACACACACACACACACACACACACACACACACACACAGTACTTAATCTGTTATCTATTCCTATAATCAGGGTGGAGGGAGAGAGAGAGAGACAAACAATAGTAATGGGCCATTGTTTATTTAGTTACATAGCATAATTCAGCCACATACAAGCCAGACACACCATGTAACATATAACCTAAACAAAAAATAATAAGACAGCATGAATAACAGACCTCGTGTCATATATTTGGTCATGAAAGACTGACAAAAAAAAAGTTAATTAATGAAACGATCGAACGAGGCTGTTTTACCAACTCTCCCTTCATCATACTTACACACAAGAATGGTGATGGTTAGAAATTATATATACTTGAATAGTGTTATGTTAGGATAGGTTTTTATTATTATTTATAGTGGATTTATAGATATGCAAAGTCATGAGTGTTAATATTCAGACCATTAGTTCAATTACAATGTCTCCATTAACATCTTACGGATACAACATAGTTCTAAACACATTGTACATTCAATCAAACCATTTAATTATAGCTAACAGCTCTTTCCTCCCACATAATTCACTTTTAATCATCTTCGTTCAACCATTTACCTTTCAGATTAACATACCCTTATATAACCTTTAACACCTAACAGTTACTATATTACCACCTGATAATTAACAAAGTACGAAAACTAGGTAGTATAAGTAATAGTAGTAGTATATATAAGGTAAATATATTATAGTAACCCCGAGGAATAGGCGAGTCACGAGTGTGTTTACCTAGATCAGCTGACTAGAAGGGGGGCGGGGCTTGGGGCGGGGCCGGGGGCTGGGCGGGGCTGGGTCACCCTCCCATTATCAGTGTCATTTTCATGGTGGTCGGGGCAGCAGCATGAGTGTGTGTCGTGCAGGTCACCACACACACGCCTCACTATCACCTCGAACACCATACGAAGGACTAATTTTAACATCATGGCGGCCACGTATACAGGAATAAGTGATATCCTGTTACTTTTCCTCATCAGTCCAGGTGTTCTTTTAATTACATCACCTGTGGCCTTGGGATTGCCAGGTGTGGATTACCTATTGAATGAAAAGGAGAATTCTACACTCGAGTTTACAATTACAACCCATGATGTCACCTTACAACTCCACAGTGAAGAAAATATTACACTCATCATAACTGGAACTTTGAATGATAACGTGACATTGAACTTTCTCTTCAAGGGAGATGACATATTAAACACCATCCCTGATATACATTTACAACCTGGGAGTTACAATCAGAGCCTCACCGTGCCCTTAGAACCAATGGCAGCAGGGCATGTAACAGTAGTGCTAAATACAACCCTGGGTTCTAACATGACGGATTTAACCGAGGCGTATGTGCGTGTATCTGTATCGCACTCAAAGGGATTAGACTACTTCAGTGATGTGGTAGGATGGGTCTATTTCGTGGCCTGGTCCATATCCTTCTACCCACAAACTTATAGCAACTGGAGACGAAGGAGTGTGATAGGATTCCACTTTGACTTCCTATCCTTGAACATCGTCGGGTTTTTCATGTATAGCATCTTCAATATCTGTTTATTCTGGAGTCCCGCTATACAGGTGGAATATTTCAGACGACATCCTTATGGAGTGAACCCTGTACAGTTGAATGATGTTATATTCTCCATACATGCTTTTCTTGCGTGTATAATTCAAGTTTTTCAATGCTGTGTGTATGAGAGAGGTGATCAGCATGTGTCCAAGACTGCAAAGGGTATTCTTCTGGTTGTGTCGTTGGTGACGGGCGTGATGGTGGTGTTGGGGGCGGCGGTGGTGGTGCAGTGGTTGGACTTTCTGTACTATGTCTCCTACGTCAAGCTGTTCATCACGCTTATTAAGTATATTCCGCAGGTATGTTTTAGTATGTGTGTGTGTGTGTGTGTGTAACTTTTTTTTTCATGTCTTCTTTCTTTCTCTGTAAATTATCTATATCTATCTATTTGTGTAATCTTTTTTTTTCTATTTCTTTTCTTTCTGTATTTTCTTTCTTTCTTTCCCTGTTCTTTTTTTCTATTAATATTTATCTATCTTTCTTTTTCTCTCTATCTATCTCTCTTCATATCTTTATCAGTTTGTTTACTAACCACACGTTTATCTCATTATTTGGTCACTGCCTTATCTACCTCCTGTTGTTTTGTTTAGTACAACTTGTTTATTGAATGTAATACGTATATCAAGGTTTATAAGACTTCATTTACTCCTGCTAATGTCTGCCTTCTCTTGGCATTATTTTATTTGTTTCCTCTGTTTACTATGTTTTTTTTTTTTTATAATATGCATCTTTTTCTTATCTTCTATCACCTACTTTTTTTTTTCTTCAGTAAATGTTTATCTGATTCATGTATTGTTTCATCATTTTCAATACTATTCCCTAGACTAATGTGTTTTAATTAATCACAACATTTGGTCTACATACTTTATTTATTACATTATCTGCACTTCCTAATTGCACATTATTTGTTTGCAATCAATATTAAATACCTTTAACATTTGTATATATGGAGTATTTTGGGCAATGTGTTAATTTTCATAGAGAATTCAAGCTAGTTTAATTTTAATACCATTTTATTCTATATTTATTACCTTTTGTCATATTACAATAGCAGTATAGAACAGTTAGTATGATAGATTAAACATATACACTGATTCCTACTATATTATAACACTATTTAACACTCTTAGACTTACTACAACTATAATAACCCTAATAACTTACTAACTACCTACTACTCTAACCACACTTACCCCCTCAGGCTTACTACAACTACCGGCGCAAGAGTACATCAGGCTGGAGCATCGGCAACATCCTCCTGGACTTCACGGGCGGCACACTATCCATTGCACAGATGTTCATTCTCGCCTACAACTACGACGACTGGAGCTCAATCTTCGGGGACCCTACCAAGTTTGGACTGGGTCTTTTCTCAGCTGTTTTTGACATCTTCTTCATGGTCCAGCATTACATACTCTATAGAGGGAATGGAGATGCGTCAGGGTACCACGGGAATTTACTCGCCTCTCCGCAGCTGACTCATAGTAGCTCCCTCACTGAGTCTGTTTCCTCGGTAGATTATGGAGCGACTGGTAGCATACATTGACTTCCTGCATCTCCCTCCTCCTCCTCTTCCTCTTCTTCCTCCTCTTCGTCTCTCTCCTCCTCCTCCTTTAAGACATCTTTCGCTTCTACCTTGTCGTCTTCATTTAAGAGTTCCCTTCTTCCTTCTACCTCCTCCTCCGCTTCATCAACTGTTTCTTCTATGCCATCCTTACCTTCCTTGTCGTCTTCTTTTAAGAGTTATCAAGCTTAGTTTTATTTCCTTCTTTCTGTATTTTTTATCTCCTTTTCACTCTTTGCTTCTTTTTATTTCCTCTTTTCTGTTTTTTTTCTTCTTTTCTCTCTCTTTATTCTTTTTTCTTTTCTTTCTACCTTTCTCCACCTCCTCTTTCATCTCCTTTTCCTTCTCTTCTTATCTTTACTTAATTTCATTCCTCCTCTCTATTTTTTGTTCATCATCTTTTCCCTGTTCCTATCTTTAACCTTTATTCCATATCTCTTTTTATTTCCTCTTCTGATTTATTTCCATCATTTCCCTCTCTTCGTATCTTTATCAATTTTTCTTTATTCTCTACCTTTCTCCACCTCCTCCTCCTCCTCCAGGCAGAGTGAGGGAGTGCAGAGTTGATTATCACGCTATCAAGCTATCCTCCAAGCCAAAGATCTGTATAAATATCTATGTTTATATTAATTAACTTGACTATAAACAAAAAACATTAATTATTATTTTCGCCTCAACGGGAAAATATTTGTGTTTGGTGTCAAGTGTCGAGGCTTATTTTCAGTATTTTGTTGGTTAGTTTAGTTTTGTTTAAGTGTTTTTTTATATATAAATGGTGGTATAAGGTTGTTGTTGTTGTTGTTGGTATTGACTGACTGAGAGAGAAGAAAATAATAATAATAATAATAATAATACAGTAAAGAGTGAGAGAATATAATGTGTGTGTGTGTGCGTGCGTGTAAGTATGTATGCATGTGATATCCCCCTTCAATAAACTCAATTAATATAAGATTAAATTAATTTGTTTGTAATTCAATAACTTGCGGAACTTCATATCTAAATTAATTCAGGGAAAATATCAAGGGAAATATTTAGGGTCCATTCTATCTATCTAACTATTATTGTGTGTGTGTTAAGGAAGGTGAAGGGAGGTGTGTGAAAATGATTGTGAATAGTGTGTGACATCAAAATAGGTAACCAAGAATGCCGGTAGGTAATGCAATAGACGAGTCAATCAAAATATATATACGACATTGGCAATCTTATAAGTACTTAAATATCAAAACAGTGCAAGGTCTGACAAGGAAAAAAGAAAAGGTGATTAAAAAAAAGATACAGGAATGAGTGTTGATTAAGATTATTATTGTATACATATTTTTCATCATAATTTTTAACTTTACGGAAACTTAACGTAATTTTTTCCTTTTTATTTATTTTTTTACATTATACGTATTTGTATTATTTTTCTCCGTCATTCCTTGGTTGTAATTAATCTAGGTATTCCATTCTTACCTGTAGATAACTCACCTAATTATTACCTCTTGTTATCAACCATTCGGCAAAAACGAGAAAATATAAAACATTGATCATTCATACAAGTTTTTTGTGTGTGGTTCAGAAGTGATGAGATTATGTTCCTTTTCTGTGTGTTATATATTGGTTGTGTGTGTTGTGTTGAGTGTTATGAAGGTGGCTGCTAAGTTATAGGTTAAAGATTGAGACTGCTTACTTTAAAGATAATTAGGTTAGGTTATAAGTAAACAATTGGGTGTAGCAGCAGCTGTAACCTCACAACCTCAATGTAAACTCTGCCATAGTAGTTTCAGGGTTGAACTTTTTGACCTAAAGAATGAGACGTATAAAGAGATTAAGTAAAAAAATTTGTATGCAAGTTGGAGTGAAAAAAAATGAGACATATAAAGGTTTCGTTTCAATTTTTTGTATGAAAGTTTGAGTTAAAAAGAAAAAAAAAAACCCGAGAATTACGAAAAGGTTAAGTTTAAATAATTTCCTGTGCCATGCCATCATTTAATTACATTCCATCCCACTAAGAGAGGCTTCCATTGACGTTAATTAATTAATATTTTGTATTAGTGCACGGCTGAGGGTTAGTTAGCTAGGTTAGGTTAGTTAGTATTCCTCATTTGTACGTATGTATGTATGTATGTATGTACGTGACCTTACATGACATAACAAGGCATTCCTTAGTATAGTAAAATCATTCCTCCTTATTTTCATCACATTATTATTATTATTTATGCAGGATTTTTAAGTGTCGTTAATTTGAAGTTTCATTCTCCACCTGTTTGCATTAAGAATCTTATATTATTATGTATTTGTTTCTCTACGCTCGTCTGCATAGAGGACCTAGCTCAGCCTTGCATCAGAGGCACACACAAGGATCTGAAGTTACCTAACATAGCATAATCAACATGTTTTGTACTCGTCTTTGCTCATTGAAAACTTTAACTAATCATTCTATAACAGCGAAGTTACAATTATATGTCTTGCTAGCTATGTATAAATCCACTTTCTTTTTTAATGGTACAATATTGTTTTGGGCGTTAAGTTAAGTTAAGTTAAGTTGAGGTGGAAATGCATATGTTAGTTGTGTGTGAATTATTATATAGATGGTTTGTGATGGTGAGACGTTTGGTGTTTGTGGCGCAAAGAGTCGCTATTCTCTTTGTATATATTACCTTGAAGGTCGTGATGCCTCAGTTAAATGATCAGTATTCTCTTCAGTTACTCTCAGTTTTATGAAATATCTTTATGAGTTAATTACATTGTTGATAAAGTTAAGAAAATACTCACCTTCCCTTATATACCTCTGAGTAAAATTAAATTATTATTATTATTATTATATTGAGAAGGTCATATTTAATTTTTTCCTTCTGTATATACATTAACAAGAAAGTAAAGCAGATGTATATTATGAAATGAGACAAGATAAGTTTTATTTTAAGCTTCATAAGAAAAAAGACATTAAATTCAAAGGATAAATAAGAGAAGTTTAACTCATTTTCTCGGTCCATGAATAATAAAAAAAATATATATATAATCAATTTTTCCCGTACTCAATAAAAATAATACACGTCAAATCATTCCACATCAAGTTCACAATTCAATTCAAGTTCACAATTTTTCCATCACGTCTTGTCTGCTTACGTATCAACAATAATTACAAAGCAGCTTAATAAGACCCAGACACTTAGCGTAAAGCACTTGAATCGCACACACACACACATACACGCACACAATAATATCCTAGCAGTACAACCAGAGCATATCACACACTCACAGATCTATTTGTAAAGCTTTTTGATCAATGGCTAATCCTTCCTCGTAAGTTGATGTCCTTTCCGTGATCAACTATAGATTAATATTGATCTGCAAAGGAGAGCCAAGAGAGAGAGAGAGAGTGAACAATTGTGGCTCATTATCCATAAATGATGTATTATAAACCATCTTTTAGGGTTTACTTTATACAAAATAAGAAGTCTCATGTTATTAAGAAAACATGGTTAATTTTTCATTCGTCAGATTCTTGCATATCTCTCAAAGCAAAGTTTATACTAATAGGCCTCATGAACTTAGGAAAAAAGTTTGTATTATTATAAGTTAAATTATCTATGCTAACATACTACATTTGTCATACGTATATCCAGTATGTATGTATGTATGCGTGTAGGTAGCATACATTTTGAAATTATTGCATATACGATATCATAAATCAAAGGATATCCAATACATTTCTCATTTGGAATATTTATTAATTTTTTGTGAGTAATGTAAAATATAGAATTCAAAGCCATAATATTGTAACCTTTCGACATTAACTTATGCGTAGGTGAAAAAAGAATCTAGTCTTAGGAAAATATATAACAATGGCCACAAGTCTCTTTGAGTATATATATAATATGTAGTTTGCTAACATTGTACATATTATAGATGCCTACTTGTACTTTTTTGAGGCTGTACGGGAGACCAAGATGACGATGTAACTTGTAAATGAGACCAGAATTAATACCAGTACTCTTATGCATGACTAATTTATATACAGTCATGCTGGTTGTATAATTGGTAACTATTTGTAAATTTTTGAAGCTGTACGAGAGATAATTAAGACGATGTAACTTGTAAATCAGACTTCTCGGTTATGTTATAGAAATGTTTGATGAATTTAGACACCCAAAAAATGTGACGAAGAGACGTATTGTGATAATTTTGGGGGAAAGTGAAATCATTATTGAATTTATTGTCGTTTACTTAATTGGATAGGAAATAGATTAACATTCAATTTTAAAAACGAATGATTACTATATTTTTTCTGCTAAAGATAATAAAAAAAAATAACTGTGAATATGTGATAAGGATTACGGTGTTACGTATTATTTAAAAAAACATTATCTTCCTGCATTGATTATATATTTATAGCTTATCATTTGCTCACCTATAATGAATTAATACACCAATTCTATAAGCTAAAAACATAGATAATAATAATAATAATGATAATAGACAATAACGAAGGTGTATTGGTGCCTTGAAAGTGTTAATGATTGTGATATTGAAGAGAATGAATTGTTGAAGATTTTGTATTATTTTTTTTTTTGCTAATATTGAACCAGCCAAGGGAAAAAAAAAAAAACTTTATAAAAAAAAAAAAAGCCCATTTGTGATTGCTGGTTCCCTAAAGAAGAAAGAATAATCATAAAAAAAGATGTTAAGTTCTCATTAAAGAAAACTGTAAAATATTTATTAATACTCAAAGATGCATATTGAATACAACTATAGATGCATAATACTACCTACCTAGTTATTAGTATAAAGGTGTATGTCTATTAGTACTCTCTGTATACATCTTTAATATTGATGATTGCTGTGAAAATAGATGATGTCATTATTTTTTTCTTCATTAAGATTTGAGAAGAATATATTGCCATAAGAGTGTATGACAATATATATATTTAACAATACAATTATTATATTTTTCGTGATATATATTGTGGATGAATAATGGTGGTGGAGGTGCAGAATATTTTACGTATAGTTAACATTATGTGATCAATTATAGAAGTGAATTTATAGTCAGATGTTGACTAAAATCTGCTACACTCATTTCCACTGTGTTAAGTATTTTCTAATCAATGTTAATCAGTGTTACAAAATCAATAGAAAGACAATAGATTAGATGACATAATATTGAGGAAAAAGATTAGAGGATTAAAGATATGAGAGAAAAGATCAGATCACATAATACTGAAAGAAAAGATTAGAGGATTTAAGATTGAGAGAAAATTCTAACACAATGAAGGTGAGTGAAGGAAGATAATTAACTTTATATAAAATAACTTCTCCGTAACATTGAATCAGAAAGGAAAAAGTTTAAGCTCCATGTGTACTTATTACATTATAGTGATTGTTTTAGGAATGGAATTAGGTTTGTTTGGAAGTGTATTTATGAATCATGTACAGCTAGTAAGTATGTTGGAAGAATTAATACAGATCTATATATGCAATGTGATGAGTATGATTGTCCAGCGCGTGATCCTCCAGGCCAGGGGGAATGTTGTGTCCTATCTTTTATATTCTTCCAGTAATACTTAATAGGAAAGGTTGATTTTATATTTTCTTGGGTGTTTGTAAAGCATTATAAATATCAAGGTGAAATTCCAGACTTTTGCGGAATTTATATATATTTTCCAGGACGTGAATTTTAACACCATCGATGTTTCCAGTCAGCATCAGTCTTTGCAGGGAAGTCATATTATCACCAAGAATCTTTGCAAGGTTGTACAAATCTTTTCTACCTTTATATTACAACTAGTACAAAATATAGAGATGTTTTGTATTTAAAATATGCAATTAATGATGAAGGGAATACATATAAGACTACCTTCTTTATCCTTTGACTTATACAGTGTTACTTATTTCAGAACCTGCTGTAGTATGGGACAAGTGAAGGATGCTGTACTCTGGCCAAGCTAACCCTTCACAACCTTGACTCGCCACCACTTACTGCTGCCTCGGTTCAAGTCTTCAGTGTTTCTCAGGTTTGAGTCGAGACAAATGACTTGCATGTGTGTGTGTGTGTGCATGGGTGTGTGGATGAGTGTGTTCTCTACCTGATCAGAGGCACCATTCAGGAAGGGAAGTGTTAGTCCTTTAAATCTTGGCATAGCTTTATGACGCTTGCAGTCTGGCGTGGATAGACATTTCCATTTTGATGACATAAATTATTAATAAAATAGATGTTGATTTAGCTTTTATTAAAAAAAACATTCTCAGAATCAGTTTTAAAACACAGGCACAATACAATTTTACTCGTCCCCTTATCATACCAATGTTGTTAATTCTTTAGGTTAATTCTACAGTGCTCGTCATAAACATTGTCGCCGGAGACCACGGTATCCATTTAAAGGATAAAAACATGCAACTTCCAAAGGCGGGAAGAAGTGATAAGCGCCTGTCTATTACTCTGACTGGCCGACGCTCTGTTGCTGTCCTCTTGCGCCACCCCCCCAGAATGGCTTGCAGTTAGTCTGCTGTTTAGCTGGACAATGGTGTGCTACCAGATCTCGTCACGGGATGACATCATAGCCATCTCAGCTCTCCACAAGGCTGTACACTCCACACGGGCTATCTCTGACCAGACGGGTGCCAGCTGGCAACGACCCGTGAAGCGTATGGCTGAACTCGGCGGCAACAAAATGCCCTCCAAGAAGAAACCACCAGGAAACACCCGCAAAACCTTCCTGCGAACCCTAAGAGTGGTACACCTTGAAAATAAACGCAATCCACGAGTATCGACCAGGAAAATCAGGGAAGACAACTTGGGATTGTTGAGTAATGTGTCTGTGAGGACATTATCGCATTGCATCCACGACGCGGCATGGGAGAGGGATGCGACAATGTTTATGACGAGCACTGTACATCAATTTCACCGTCCACATCAATATTTATTCTTTATAGTCTCCTACATCTCATTCCGTTGAGTTCCTGATGAATGTTTTCTCCTTTACAGGTGTGATGACATCTGTGGAAGCTGAGTGATGGGCAGCTGCAGCACCTCAACATCACCTTACAGTAACTGGGGAACAAAGCTTCATACTGGCTGGTACTCGGTGTCACGCTGGTATCTCACTTTATAATGCACTCCCACCTGTACGATACAAGCCACTAACAGTTACCCTACACAGTCATGTTCTATGGTTAAATGTAAGGTCAGTTGCCACCACACTACCAGAAAAGGTCATGTTCTCCAAGTATCTGTCTGTTTGTACCTTAACTTTGATGATGTTCTGGCCTTTATTAGAGCCTCTTGTTTTTAATGCAGCTTCAAGATGGCTCAAGACGTGATAGTGATACTGGAAAGGATGTTATTTTCACCTTTCCAATTTTTATCATCGTCTTTAGCCGTCAAGAAGCACACAATGAAAGACATGAGGCTTAAATAATGGCTGGAACATAATCCGAGTTAAGGTACAAGCAGACAATTCAAGAGTATGACTACCTCAGTTAGTGTGGTAGTAACTGATACAAAATTCACTATATTCTTTAAATGTTAACCAAAGAACACAGCTATGAATGGTAATTGTTAGTAGTACACATTGTTAAACTGGAAGAGCGTAACAAAGTGTGATGCCTGCGTGATGGACGAAACTGTTCCGTATGAAGTTTTCTTTTTTCCAAGATTGCTGATGTTGTAAGGTCCAGCTTGATGCAAGTAACAGCTCGTCACTCCACCAACACCCACACCAGCAGCAGCATCAGTCACCAAGATGAAGAGACAAGCCTGGGGAGGGAGAGAGACATTACAGGAGACTCAATAATTGGACAACAAACAAAAAGCCATCAATAAATAATTGCTTTGTGCAGCAGCTACTGTCTCCTTTATGAACTATTGTTTAACACTTCAGGTTGACTCGGAGGACTGATGGTAGTAATCTTGCCACACGTGGATGTTAAGGGTTCTTGCCGCCTTACATTGTGCTGCACATACACACCCGTGCCCAAGAGCACACATCACCCTGTTTGAGGAGACAGGATAGTGGTAGTTTGGAACAATTTAAAAAAAGATATCCTACATCAATACATCAAATTGAGATGTTGGGTGCTGCTGCTCAACACGGCACTACTGAAGACCACTCACCCACGTGCCCGTGATGCCTGGAGGATGTTGTTCTGATGGCATTAACCCATTCAGTTCTTGCGGCATTCCGCATGTGCCAGCAGCGTCTCCCTCTCCTGTGTTTGCGGCACGACGTCTGTGCCAAGATCTTTAGATCATTCCCATGCATATACATATGATGTATAGGCCAGTGTAACAACTTTTATCATTATTTAAAAATTTTTATTGTCTTATGTATCAGAATTACCGTTCTTATGAGTATTTATGTGATATTCAATAGATAATTTTACGGTACGATAACTGCGGTTTGGCAACACCGCCGGCAGCAATATATAACCGTCGCTCCGTCGGCCGTCAGCGACGGGCTCTTAAAGCTAGCATTAGATATTGGATATTGAAAATATTGGAAATATTGGAAATATCCAATATCTAATGCTAGCTAGAAGAGCCCGTCGCTGACGGCCGACAGAGCGACGGTTATATATTGCTGCCGGCGGTGTTGCCAAACCGCAGTTATCGTACCGTAGAGATATTGGAAATATCATTGCATCATCTGATACACCTAATTCAACTGTACAACTGATATTATGAATATTTGTTCTATGACTAATAATTACGCAGTAAAATAAAACCGTATTTTTATATAAAAACATGATTTTCCTCGTCATTTTCTCGAAAGCTATTAGAGATATTGGAAATATAATTGCAGCATCTGATAGACCTAATTAAACTGTACAACTGATATTATGAATATTTGTTCTATGACTAATAATTACGCAGTAAAATTAAACTTAATATTTATTTAAAAACATGACTTTCCTCCTCATTTTCTCAAAAGCTATTAGGGATATTGGAAATATCACTGAACATCTGATAGACCTAATTAAACTGTAAAACTGAAATTATGAATATTTGTTCTATGACTAATAATTACGCAGTAAAATTAAACTTTATATTTATATAAAAACATGACTTTCCTCCTAAATTCTCGAAAGCTATTAGAGATATTGGAAATATCATTACAGCATCTGATAGACCTAATTAAACTGTACAACTGTCATTATGAATATTTGTTCTATGACTAATAATTACTCAGTAAAATGAAACTTAATATTTCTATATAAACATAAATTTTCTCCTCATTTCCTCGAAAGCTATTAGAGATATTGGAAATATCATTGCAGCATCTGATACACCTAATTAAACTGTACAACTGTCATTATTAATATTTGTTCTATGACTAATAATTACGCAGTAAAATGAAACTTAATATTTATATAAAAACATGAATTTCCTCCTCATTTTTTTCGAAAGCTAATAGAGATATTGGAAATATCATTGCAGCATCTGATAGACCTGATTAAAATCTACTACTGTCATTATGAATATTTTCACTAGTACTAATAAATACTGAATTTTACTTTTTTTTAAATTACTTTCTTCCTCGTTTTCTCGAAAGCTATTAGAGATATTGGAAATATCATTGCATCATCTGATACAACTAATTCAACTTTACAACTGATATTATGAATATTTGTTCTATGACTAATAATTACGCAGTAAAATAAAAACCGTATTTTTATATAAAAACATGATTTTCCTCGTCATTTTCTCGAAAGCTATTAGAGATATTGGAAATATAATTGCAGCATCTGATAGACCTAATTAAACTGTAAAACTGATATTATGAATATTTGTTCTATGACTAATAATTACGCAGTAAAATGAAACTTAATATTTATTTAAAAACATGACTTTCCTCCTCATTTTCTCGAAAGCTATTAGAGATATTGGAAATATCACTGCAGCATCTGATAGACCTAATTAAACTGTAAAACTGAAATTATGAATATTTGTTCTATGACTAATAATTACGCAGTAAAATTAAACTTTATATTTATATAAAAACATGACTTTCCTCCTAATTTTTTCGAAAGCTATTAGAGATATTGGAAATATCATTACAGCATCTGATACATCTAATCAAACTGTACAACTGTCATTATGAATATTTGTTCTATGACTAATAATTACTCAGTAAAATGAAACTTAATATTTCTATATAAACATAAATTTTCTCCTCATTTCCTCGAAAGCTATTAGAGATATTGGAAATATCATTGCAGCATCTGATAGACCTAATTAAACTGTACAACTGTCATTATTAATATTTGTTCTATGACTAATAATTACGCAGTAAAATGAAACTTAATATTTATATAAAAACATGAATTTCCTCCTCATTTTTCTCGAAAGCTATTAGAGATATTGGAAATATCATTGCAGCATCTGATAGACCTGATTAAAATCTACTACTGTCATTATGAATATTTTCACTAGTACTAATAAATACTGAATTTTACTTTTTTTAAAATTACTTTCTTCCTCGTTTTCTCGAAAGCTATTAGAGATATTGGAAATATCATTGCATCATCTGATACAACTAATTCAACTTTACAACTGATATTATGAATATTTGTTCTATGACTAATAATTACGCAGTAAAATAAAAACCGTATTTTTATATAAAAACATGATTTTCCTCGTCATTTTCTCGAAAGCTATTAGAGATATTGGAAATATAATTGCAGCATCTGATAGACCTAATTAAACTGTAAAACTGATATTATGAATATTTGTTCTATGACTAATAATTACGCAGTAAAATGAAACTTAATATTTATTTAAAAACATGACTTTCCTCCTCATTTTCTCGAAAGCTATTAGAGATATTGGAAATATCACTGCAGCATCTGATAGACCTAATTAAACTGTAAAACTGAAATTATGAATATTTGTTCTATGACTAATAATTACGCAGTAAAATTAAACTTTATATTTATATAAAAACATGACTTTCCTCCTAATTTTTTCGAAAGCTATTAGAGATATTGGAAATATCATTACAGCATCTGATACATCTAATCAAACTGTACAACTGTCATTATGAATATTTGTTCTATGACTAATAATTACTCAGTAAAATGAAACTTAATATTTCTATATAAACATAAATTTTCTCCTCATTTCCTCGAAAGCTATTAGAGATATTGGAAATATCATTGCAGCATCTGATAGACCTAATTAAACTGTACAACTGTCATTATTAATATTTGTTCTATGACTAATAATTACGCAGTAAAATGAAACTTAATATTTATATAAAAACATGAATTTCCTCCTCATTTTTTTCGAAAGCTAATAGAGATATTGGAAATATCATTGCAGCATCTGATAGACCTGATTAAAATCTACTACTGTCATTATGAATATTTTCACTAGTACTAATAAATACTGAATTTTACTTTTTTTAAAATTACTTTCTTCCTCGTTTTCTCGAAAGCTATTAGAGATATTGGAAATATCATTGCATCATCTGATACAACTAATTCAACTTTACAACTGATATTATGAATATTTGTTCTATGACTAATAATTACGCAGTAAAATAAAAACCGTATTTTTATATAAAAACATGATTTTCCTCGTCATTTTCTCGAAAGCTATTAGAGATATTGGAAATATAATTGCAGCATCTGATAGACCTAATTAAACTGTAAAACTGATATTATGAATATTTGTTCTATGACTAATAATTACGCAGTAAAATGAAACTTAATATTTATTTAAAAACATGACTTTCCTCCTCATTTTCTCGAAAGCTATTAGAGATATTGGAAATATCACTGCAGCATCTGATAGACCTAATTAAACTGTAAAACTGAAATTATGAATATTTGTTCTATGACTAATAATTACGCAGTAAAATTAAACTTTATATTTATATAAAAACATGACTTTCCTCCTAATTTTTTCGAAAGCTATTAGAGATATTGGAAATATCATTACAGCATCTGATACATCTAATTAAACTGTACAACTGTCATTATGAATATTTGTTCTATGACTAATAATTACTCAGTAAAATGAAACTTAATATTTCTATATAAACATAAATTTTCTCCTCATTTCCTCGAAAGCTATTAGAGATATTGGAAATATCATTGCAGCATCTGATAGACCTAATTAAACTGTACAACTGTCATTATTAATATTTGTTCTATGACTAATAATTACGCAGTAAAATGAAACTTAATATTTATATAAAAACATGAATTTCCTCCTCATTTTTTTCGAAAGCTAATAGAGATATTGGAAATATCATTGCAGCATCTGATAGACCTGATTAAAATCTACTACTGTCATTATGAATATTTTCACTAGTACTAATAAATACTGAATTTTACTTTTTTTTAAATTACTTTCTTCCTCGTTTTCTCGAAAGCTATTAGAGATATTGGAAATATTACTGCATCATCTGATACAACTAATTCAACTTTACAACTGATATTATGAATATTTGTTCTATGACTAATAATTACGCAGTAAAATAAAAACCGTATTTTTATATAAAAACATGATTTTCCTCGTCATTTTCTCGAAAGCTATTAGAGATATTGGAAATATAATTGCAGCATCTGATAGACCTAATTAAACTGTAAAACTGATATTATGAATATTTGTTCTATGACTAATAATTACGCAGTAAAATGAAACTTAATATTTATTTAAAAACATGACTTTCCTCCTCATTTTCTCGAAAGCTATTAGAGATATTGGAAATATCACTGCAGCATCTGATAGACCTAATTAAACTGTAAAACTGAAATTATGAATATTTGTTCTATGACTAATAATTACGCAGTAAAATTAAACTTTATATTTATATAAAAACATGACTTTCCTCCTAATTTTTTCGAAAGCTATTAGAGATATTGGAAATATCATTACAGCATCTGATACATCTAATCAAACTGTACAACTGTCATTATGAATATTTGTTCTATGACTAATAATTACTCAGTAAAATGAAACTTAATATTTCTATATAAACATAAATTTTCTCCTCATTTCCTCGAAAGCTATTAGAGATATTGGAAATATCATTGCAGCATCTGATAGACCTAATTAAACTGTACAACTGTCATTATTAATATTTGTTCTATGACTAATAATTACGCAGTAAAATGAAACTTAATATTTATATAAAAACATGAATTTCCTCCTCATTTTTTTCGAAAGCTAATAGAGATATTGGAAATATCATTGCAGCATCTGATAGACCTGATTAAAATCTACTACTGTCATTATGAATATTTTCACTAGTACTAATAAATACTGAATTTTACTTTTTTTAAAATTACTTTCTTCCTCGTTTTCTCGAAAGCTATTAGAGATATTGGAAATATCATTGCATCATCTGATACAACTAATTCAACTTTACAACTGATATTATGAATATTTGTTCTATGACTAATAATTACGCAGTAAAATAAAAACCGTATTTTTATATAAAAACATGATTTTCCTCGTCATTTTCTCGAAAGCTATTAGAGATATTGGAAATATAATTGCAGCATCTGATAGACCTAATTAAACTGTAAAACTGATATTATGAATATTTGTTCTATGACTAATAATTACGCAGTAAAATGAAACTTAATATTTATTTAAAAACATGACTTTCCTCCTCATTTTCTCGAAAGCTATTAGAGATATTGGAAATATCACTGCAGCATCTGATAGACCTAATTAAACTGTAAAACTGAAATTATGAATATTTGTTCTATGACTAATAATTACGCAGTAAAATTAAACTTTATATTTATATAAAAACATGACTTTCCTCCTAATTTTTTCGAAAGCTATTAGAGATATTGGAAATATCATTACAGCATCTGATACATCTAATCAAACTGTACAACTGTCATTATGAATATTTGTTCTATGACTAATAATTACTCAGTAAAATGAAACTTAATATTTCTATATAAACATAAATTTTCTCCTCATTTCCTCGAAAGCTATTAGAGATATTGGAAATATCATTGCAGCATCTGATAGACCTAATTAAACTGTACAACTGTCATTATTAATATTTGTTCTATGACTAATAATTACGCAGTAAAATGAAACTTAATATTTATATAAAAACATGAATTTCCTCCTCATTTTTTTCGAAAGCTAATAGAGATATTGGAAATATCATTGCAGCATCTGATAGACCTGATTAAAATCTACTACTGTCATTATGAATATTTTCACTAGTACTAATAAATACTGAATTTTACTTTTTTTAAAATTACTTTCTTCCTCGTTTTCTCGAAAGCTATTAGAGATATTGGAAATATCATTGCATCATCTGATACAACTAATTCAACTTTACAACTGATATTATGAATATTTGTTCTATGACTAATAATTACGCAGTAAAATAAAAACCGTATTTTTATATAAAAACATGATTTTCCTCGTCATTTTCTCGAAAGCTATTAGAGATATTGGAAATATAATTGCAGCATCTGATAGACCTAATTAAACTGTAAAACTGATATTATGAATATTTGTTCTATGACTAATAATTACGCAGTAAAATGAAACTTAATATTTATTTAAAAACATGACTTTCCTCCTCATTTTCTCGAAAGCTATTAGAGATATTGGAAATATCACTGCAGCATCTGATAGACCTAATTAAACTGTAAAACTGAAATTATGAATATTTGTTCTATGACTAATAATTACGCAGTAAAATTAAACTTTATATTTATATAAAAACATGACTTTCCTCCTAATTTTTTCGAAAGCTATTAGAGATATTGGAAATATCATTACAGCATCTGATACATCTAATCAAACTGTACAACTGTCATTATGAATATTTGTTCTATGACTAATAATTACTCAGTAAAATGAAACTTAATATTTCTATATAAACATAAATTTTCTCCTCATTTCCTCGAAAGCTATTAGAGATATTGGAAATATCATTGCAGCATCTGATAGACCTAATTAAACTGTACAACTGTCATTATTAATATTTGTTCTATGACTAATAATTACGCAGTAAAATGAAACTTAATATTTATATAAAAACATGAATTTCCTCCTCATTTTTTTCGAAAGCTAATAGAGATATTGGAAATATCATTGCAGCATCTGATAGACCTGATTAAAATCTACTACTGTCATTATGAATATTTTCACTAGTACTAATAAATACTGAATTTTACTTTTTTTAAATTACTTTCTTCCTCGTTTTCTCGAAAGCTATTAGAGATATTGGAAATATCATTGCATCATCTGATACAACTAATTCAACTTTACAACTGATATTATGAATATTTGTTCTATGACTAATAATTACGCAGTAAAATAAAAACCGTATTTTTATATAAAAACATGATTTTCCTCGTCATTTTCTCGAAAGCTATTAGAGATATTGGAAATATAATTGCAGCATCTGATAGACCTAATTAAACTGTAAAACTGATATTATGAATATTTGTTCTATGACTAATAATTACGCAGTAAAATGAAACTTAATATTTATTTAAAAACATGACTTTCCTCCTCATTTTCTCGAAAGCTATTAGAGATATTGGAAATATCACTGCAGCATCTGATAGACCTAATTAAACTGTAAAACTGAAATTATGAATATTTGTTCTATGACTAATAATTACGCAGTAAAATTAAACTTTATATTTATATAAAAACATGACTTTCCTCCTAATTTTTTCGAAAGCTATTAGAGATATTGGAAATATCATTACAGCATCTGATACATCTAATTAAACTGTACAACTGTCATTATGAATATTTGTTCTATGACTAATAATTACTCAGTAAAATGAAACTTAATATTTCTATATAAACATAAATTTTCTCCTCATTTCCTCGAAAGCTATTAGAGATATTGGAAATATCATTGCAGCATCTGATAGACCTAATTAAACTGTACAACTGTCATTATTAATATTTGTTCTATGACTAATAATTACGCAGTAAAATGAAACTTAATATTTATATAAAAACATGAATTTCCTCCTCATTTTTTTCGAAAGCTAATAGAGATATTGGAAATATCATTGCAGCATCTGATAGACCTGATTAAAATCTACTACTGTCATTATGAATATTTTCACTAGTACTAATAAATACTGAATTTTACTTTTTTTTAAATTACTTTCTTCCTCGTTTTCTCGAAAGCTATTAGAGATATTGGAAATATCATTGCATCATCTGATACAACTAATTCAACTTTACAACTGATATTATGAATATTTGTTCTATGACTAATAATTACGCAGTAAAATAAAAACCGTATTTTTATATAAAAACATGATTTTCCTCGTCATTTTCTCGAAAGCTATTAGAGATATTGGAAATATAATTGCAGCATCTGATAGACCTAATTAAACTGTAAAACTGATATTATGAATATTTGTTCTATGACTAATAATTACGCAGTAAAATGAAACTTAATATTTATTTAAAAACATGACTTTCCTCCTCATTTTCTCGAAAGCTATTAGAGATATTGGAAATATCACTGCAGCATCTGATAGACCTAATTAAACTGTAAAACTGAAATTATGAATATTTGTTCTATGACTAATAATTACGCAGTAAAATTAAACTTTATATTTATATAAAAACATGACTTTCCTCCTAATTTTTTCGAAAGCTATTAGAGATATTGGAAATATCATTACAGCATCTGATACATCTAATCAAACTGTACAACTGTCATTATGAATATTTGTTCTATGACTAATAATTACTCAGTAAAATGAAACTTAATATTTCTATATAAACATAAATTTTCTCCTCATTTCCTCGAAAGCTATTAGAGATATTGGAAATATCATTGCAGCATCTGATAGACCTAATTAAACTGTACAACTGTCATTATTAATATTTGTTCTATGACTAATAATTACGCAGTAAAATGAAACTTAATATTTATATAAAAACATGAATTTCCTCCTCATTTTTTTCGAAAGCTAATAGAGATATTGGAAATATCATTGCAGCATCTGATAGACCTGATTAAAATCTACTACTGTCATTATGAATATTTTCACTAGTACTAATAAATACTGAATTTTACTTTTTTTTAAATTACTTTCTTCCTCGTTTTCTCGAAAGCTATTAGAGATATTGGAAATATCATTGCATCATCTGATACAACTAATTCAACTTTACAACTGATATTATGAATATTTGTTCTATGACTAATAATTACGCAGTAAAATAAAAACCGTATTTTTATATAAAAACATGATTTTCCTCGTCATTTTCTCGAAAGCTATTAGAGATATTGGAAATATAATTGCAGCATCTGATAGACCTAATTAAACTGTAAAACTGATATTATGAATATTTGTTCTATGACTAATAATTACGCAGTAAAATGAAACTTAATATTTATTTAAAAACATGACTTTCCTCCTCATTTTCTCGAAAGCTATTAGAGATATTGGAAATATCACTGCAGCATCTGATAGACCTAATTAAACTGTAAAACTGAAATTATGAATATTTGTTCTATGACTAATAATTACGCAGTAAAATTAAACTTTATATTTATATAAAAACATGACTTTCCTCCTAATTTTTTCGAAAGCTATTAGAGATATTGGAAATATCATTACAGCATCTGATACATCTAATTAAACTGTACAACTGTCATTATGAATATTTGTTCTATGACTAATAATTACTCAGTAAAATGAAACTTAATATTTCTATATAAACATAAATTTTCTCCTCATTTCCTCGAAAGCTATTAGAGATATTGGAAATATCATTGCAGCATCTGATAGACCTAATTAAACTGTACAACTGTCATTATTAATATTTGTTCTATGACTAATAATTACGCAGTAAAATGAAACTTAATATTTATATAAAAACATGAATTTCCTCCTCATTTTTTTCGAAAGCTAATAGAGATATTGGAAATATCATTGCAGCATCTGATAGACCTGATTAAAATCTACTACTGTCATTATGAATATTTTCACTAGTACTAATAAATACTGAATTTTACTTTTTTTTAAATTACTTTCTTCCTCGTTTTCTCGAAAGCTATTAGAGATATTGGAAATATCATTGCATCATCTGATACAACTAATTCAACTTTACAACTGATATTATGAATATTTGTTCTATGACTAATAATTACGCAGTAAAATAAAAACCGTATTTTTATATAAAAACATGATTTTCCTCGTCATTTTCTCGAAAGCTATTAGAGATATTGGAAATATAATTGCAGCATCTGATAGACCTAATTAAACTGTAAAACTGATATTATGAATATTTGTTCTATGACTAATAATTACGCAGTAAAATGAAACTTAATATTTATTTAAAAACATGACTTTCCTCCTCATTTTCTCGAAAGCTATTAGAGATATTGGAAATATCACTGCAGCATCTGATAGACCTAATTAAACTGTAAAACTGAAATTATGAATATTTGTTCTATGACTAATAATTACGCAGTAAAATTAAACTTTATATTTATATAAAAACATGACTTTCCTCCTAATTTTTTCGAAAGCTATTAGAGATATTGGAAATATCATTACAGCATCTGATACATCTAATCAAACTGTACAACTGTCATTATGAATATTTGTTCTATGACTAATAATTACTCAGTAAAATGAAACTTAATATTTCTATATAAACATAAATTTTCTCCTCATTTCCTCGAAAGCTATTAGAGATATTGGAAATATCATTGCAGCATCTGATAGACCTAATTAAACTGTACAACTGTCATTATTAATATTTGTTCTATGACTAATAATTACGCAGTAAAATGAAACTTAATATTTATATAAAAACATGAATTTCCTCCTCATTTTTTTCGAAAGCTAATAGAGATATTGGAAATATCATTGCAGCATCTGATAGACCTGATTAAAATCTACTACTGTCATTATGAATATTTTCACTAGTACTAATAAATACTGAATTTTACTTTTTTTTAAATTACTTTCTTCCTCGTTTTCTCGAAAGCTATTAGAGATATTGGAAATATCATTGCATCATCTGATACAACTAATTCAACTTTACAACTGATATTATGAATATTTGTTCTATGACTAATAATTACGCAGTAAAATAAAAACCGTATTTTTATATAAAAACATGATTTTCCTCGTCATTTTCTCGAAAGCTATTAGAGATATTGGAAATATAATTGCAGCATCTGATAGACCTAATTAAACTGTAAAACTGATATTATGAATATTTGTTCTATGACTAATAATTACGCAGTAAAATGAAACTTAATATTTATTTAAAAACATGACTTTCCTCCTCATTTTCTCGAAAGCTATTAGAGATATTGGAAATATCACTGCAGCATCTGATAGACCTAATTAAACTGTAAAACTGAAATTATGAATATTTGTTCTATGACTAATAATTACGCAGTAAAATTAAACTTTATATTTATATAAAAACATGACTTTCCTCCTAATTTTTTCGAAAGCTATTAGAGATATTGGAAATATCATTACAGCATCTGATACATCTAATTAAACTGTACAACTGTCATTATGAATATTTGTTCTATGACTAATAATTACTCAGTAAAATGAAACTTAATATTTCTATATAAACATAAATTTTCTCCTCATTTCCTCGAAAGCTATTAGAGATATTGGAAATATCATTGCAGCATCTGATAGACCTAATTAAACTGTACAACTGTCATTATTAATATTTGTTCTATGACTAATAATTACGCAGTAAAATGAAACTTAATATTTATATAAAAACATGAATTTCCTCCTCATTTTTTTCGAAAGCTAATAGAGATATTGGAAATATCATTGCAGCATCTGATAGACCTGATTAAAATCTACTACTGTCATTATGAATATTTTCACTAGTACTAATAAATACTGAATTTTACTTTTTTTTAAATTACTTTCTTCCTCGTTTTCTCGAAAGCTATTAGAGATATTGGAAATATCACTGCATCATCTGATACAACTAATTCAACTATACAACTGATATTATGAATATTTGTTCTATGACTAATAATTACGCAGTAAAATAAAAACCGTATTTTTATATAAAAACATGATTTTCCTCGTCATTTTCTCGAAAGCTATTAGAGATATTGGAAATATAATTGCAGCATCTGATAGACCTAATTAAACTGTAAAACTGATATTATGAATATTTGTTCTATGACTAATAATTACGCAGTAAAATGAAACTTAATATTTATTTAAAAACATGACTTTCCTCCTCATTTTCTCGAAAGCTATTAGAGATATTGGAAATATCACTGCAGCATCTGATAGACCTAATTAAACTGTAAAACTGAAATTATGAATATTTGTTCTATGACTAATAATTACGCAGTAAAATTAAACTTTATATTTATATAAAAACATGACTTTCCTCCTAATTTTTTCGAAAGCTATTAGAGATATTGGAAATATCATTACAGCATCTGATACATCTAATCAAACTGTACAACTGTCATTATGAATATTTGTTCTATGACTAATAATTACTCAGTAAAATGAAACTTAATATTTCTATATAAACATAAATTTTCTCCTCATTTCCTCGAAAGCTATTAGAGATATTGGAAATATCATTGCAGCATCTGATAGACCTAATTAAACTGTACAACTGTCATTATTAATATTTGTTCTATGACTAATAATTACGCAGTAAAATGAAACTTAATATTTATATAAAAACATGAATTTCCTCCTCATTTTTTTCGAAAGCTAATAGAGATATTGGAAATATCATTGCAGCATCTGATAGACCTGATTAAAATCTACTACTGTCATTATGAATATTTTCACTAGTACTAATAAATACTGAATTTTACTTTTTTTAAATTACTTTCTTCCTCGTTTTCTCGAAAGCTATTAGAGATATTGGAAATATCATTGCATCATCTGATACAACTAATTCAACTTTACAACTGATATTATGAATATTTGTTCTATGACTAATAATTACGCAGTAAAATAAAAACCGTATTTTTATATAAAAACATGATTTTCCTCGTCATTTTCTCGAAAGCTATTAGAGATATTGGAAATATAATTGCAGCATCTGATAGACCTAATTAAACTGTAAAACTGATATTATGAATATTTGTTCTATGACTAATAATTACGCAGTAAAATGAAACTTAATATTTATTTAAAAACATGACTTTCCTCCTCATTTTCTCGAAAGCTATTAGAGATATTGGAAATATCACTGCAGCATCTGATAGACCTAATTAAACTGTAAAACTGAAATTATGAATATTTGTTCTATGACTAATAATTACGCAGTAAAATTAAACTTTATATTTATATAAAAACATGACTTTCCTCCTAATTTTTTCGAAAGCTATTAGAGATATTGGAAATATCATTACAGCATCTGATACATCTAATTAAACTGTACAACTGTCATTATGAATATTTGTTCTATGACTAATAATTACTCAGTAAAATGAAACTTAATATTTCTATATAAACATAAATTTTCTCCTCATTTCCTCGAAAGCTATTAGAGATATTGGAAATATCATTGCAGCATCTGATAGACCTAATTAAACTGTACAACTGTCATTATTAATATTTGTTCTATGACTAATAATTACGCAGTAAAATGAAACTTAATATTTATATAAAAACATGAATTTCCTCCTCATTTTTTTCGAAAGCTAATAGAGATATTGGAAATATCATTGCAGCATCTGATAGACCTGATTAAAATCTACTACTGTCATTATGAATATTTTCACTAGTACTAATAAATACTGAATTTTACTTTTTTTTAAATTACTTTCTTCCTCGTTTTCTCGAAAGCTATTAGAGATATTGGAAATATCATTGCATCATCTGATACAACTAATTCAACTTTACAACTGATATTATGAATATTTGTTCTATGACTAATAATTACGCAGTAAAATAAAAACCGTATTTTTATATAAAAACATGATTTTCCTCGTCATTTTCTCGAAAGCTATTAGAGATATTGGAAATATAATTGCAGCATCTGATAGACCTAATTAAACTGTAAAACTGATATTATGAATATTTGTTCTATGACTAATAATTACGCAGTAAAATGAAACTTAATATTTATTTAAAAACATGACTTTCCTCCTCATTTTCTCGAAAGCTATTAGAGATATTGGAAATATCACTGCAGCATCTGATAGACCTAATTAAACTGTAAAACTGAAATTATGAATATTTGTTCTATGACTAATAATTACGCAGTAAAATTAAACTTTATATTTATATAAAAACATGACTTTCCTCCTAATTTTTTCGAAAGCTATTAGAGATATTGGAAATATCATTACAGCATCTGATACATCTAATTAAACTGTACAACTGTCATTATGAATATTTGTTCTATGACTAATAATTACTCAGTAAAATGAAACTTAATATTTCTATATAAACATAAATTTTCTCCTCATTTCCTCGAAAGCTATTAGAGATATTGGAAATATCATTGCAGCATCTGATAGACCTAATTAAACTGTACAACTGTCATTATTAATATTTGTTCTATGACTAATAATTACGCAGTAAAATGAAACTTAATATTTATATAAAAACATGAATTTCCTCCTCATTTTTTTCGAAAGCTAATAGAGATATTGGAAATATCATTGCAGCATCTGATAGACCTGATTAAAATCTACTACTGTCATTATGAATATTTTCACTAGTACTAATAAATACTGAATTTTACTTTTTTTTAAATTACTTTCTTCCTCGTTTTCTCGAAAGCTATTAGAGATATTGGAAATATCATTGCATCATCTGATACAACTAATTCAACTTTACAACTGATATTATGAATATTTGTTCTATGACTAATAATTACGCAGTAAAATAAAAACCGTATTTTTATATAAAAACATGATTTTCCTCGTCATTTTCTCGAAAGCTATTAGAGATATTGGAAATATAATTGCAGCATCTGATAGACCTAATTAAACTGTAAAACTGATATTATGAATATTTGTTCTATGACTAATAATTACGCAGTAAAATGAAACTTAATATTTATTTAAAAACATGACTTTCCTCCTCATTTTCTCGAAAGCTATTAGAGATATTGGAAATATCACTGCAGCATCTGATAGACCTAATTAAACTGTAAAACTGAAATTATGAATATTTGTTCTATGACTAATAATTACGCAGTAAAATTAAACTTTATATTTATATAAAAACATGACTTTCCTCCTAATTTTTTCGAAAGCTATTAGAGATATTGGAAATATCATTACAGCATCTGATACATCTAATCAAACTGTACAACTGTCATTATGAATATTTGTTCTATGACTAATAATTACTCAGTAAAATGAAACTTAATATTTCTATATAAACATAAATTTTCTCCTCATTTCCTCGAAAGCTATTAGAGATATTGGAAATATCATTGCAGCATCTGATAGACCTAATTAAACTGTACAACTGTCATTATTAATATTTGTTCTATGACTAATAATTACGCAGTAAAATGAAACTTAATATTTATATAAAAACATGAATTTCCTCCTCATTTTTTTCGAAAGCTAATAGAGATATTGGAAATATCATTGCAGCATCTGATAGACCTGATTAAAATCTACTACTGTCATTATGAATATTTTCACTAGTACTAATAAATACTGAATTTTACTTTTTTTAAATTACTTTCTTCCTCGTTTTCTCGAAAGCTATTAGAGATATTGGAAATATCATTGCATCATCTGATACAACTAATTCAACTTTACAACTGATATTATGAATATTTGTTCTATGACTAATAATTACGCAGTAAAATAAAAACCGTATTTTTATATAAAAACATGATTTTCCTCGTCATTTTCTCGAAAGCTATTAGAGATATTGGAAATATAATTGCAGCATCTGATAGACCTAATTAAACTGTAAAACTGATATTATGAATATTTGTTCTATGACTAATAATTACGCAGTAAAATGAAACTTAATATTTATTTAAAAACATGACTTTCCTCCTCATTTTCTCGAAAGCTATTAGAGATATTGGAAATATCACTGCAGCATCTGATAGACCTAATTAAACTGTAAAACTGAAATTATGAATATTTGTTCTATGACTAATAATTACGCAGTAAAATTAAACTTTATATTTATATAAAAACATGACTTTCCTCCTAATTTTTTCGAAAGCTATTAGAGATATTGGAAATATCATTACAGCATCTGATACATCTAATTAAACTGTACAACTGTCATTATGAATATTTGTTCTATGACTAATAATTACTCAGTAAAATGAAACTTAATATTTCTATATAAACATAAATTTTCTCCTCATTTCCTCGAAAGCTATTAGAGATATTGGAAATATCATTGCAGCATCTGATAGACCTAATTAAACTGTACAACTGTCATTATTAATATTTGTTCTATGACTAATAATTACGCAGTAAAATGAAACTTAATATTTATATAAAAACATGAATTTCCTCCTCATTTTTTTCGAAAGCTAATAGAGATATTGGAAATATCATTGCAGCATCTGATAGACCTGATTAAAATCTACTACTGTCATTATGAATATTTTCACTAGTACTAATAAATACTGAATTTTACTTTTTTTTAAATTACTTTCTTCCTCGTTTTCTCGAAAGCTATTAGAGATATTGGAAATATCATTGCATCATCTGATACAACTAATTCAACTTTACAACTGATATTATGAATATTTGTTCTATGACTAATAATTACGCAGTAAAATAAAAACCGTATTTTTATATAAAAACATGATTTTCCTCGTCATTTTCTCGAAAGCTATTAGAGATATTGGAAATATAATTGCAGCATCTGATAGACCTAATTAAACTGTAAAACTGATATTATGAATATTTGTTCTATGACTAATAATTACGCAGTAAAATGAAACTTAATATTTATTTAAAAACATGACTTTCCTCCTCATTTTCTCGAAAGCTATTAGAGATATTGGAAATATCACTGCAGCATCTGATAGACCTAATTAAACTGTAAAACTGAAATTATGAATATTTGTTCTATGACTAATAATTACGCAGTAAAATTAAACTTTATATTTATATAAAAACATGACTTTCCTCCTAATTTTTTCGAAAGCTATTAGAGATATTGGAAATATCATTACAGCATCTGATACATCTAATTAAACTGTACAACTGTCATTATGAATATTTGTTCTATGACTAATAATTACTCAGTAAAATGAAACTTAATATTTCTATATAAACATAAATTTTCTCCTCATTTCCTCGAAAGCTATTAGAGATATTGGAAATATCATTGCAGCATCTGATAGACCTAATTAAACTGTACAACTGTCATTATTAATATTTGTTCTATGACTAATAATTACGCAGTAAAATGAAACTTAATATTTATATAAAAACATGAATTTCCTCCTCATTTTTTTCGAAAGCTAATAGAGATATTGGAAATATCATTGCAGCATCTGATAGACCTGATTAAAATCTACTACTGTCATTATGAATATTTTCACTAGTACTAATAAATACTGAATTTTACTTTTTTTTAAATTACTTTCTTCCTCGTTTTCTCGAAAGCTATTAGAGATATTGGAAATATCATTGCATCATCTGATACAACTAATTCAACTTTACAACTGATATTATGAATATTTGTTCTATGACTAATAATTACGCAGTAAAATAAAAACCGTATTTTTATATAAAAACATGATTTTCCTCGTCATTTTCTCGAAAGCTATTAGAGATATTGGAAATATAATTGCAGCATCTGATAGACCTAATTAAACTGTAAAACTGATATTATGAATATTTGTTCTATGACTAATAATTACGCAGTAAAATGAAACTTAATATTTATTTAAAAACATGACTTTCCTCCTCATTTTCTCGAAAGCTATTAGAGATATTGGAAATATCACTGCAGCATCTGATAGACCTAATTAAACTGTAAAACTGAAATTATGAATATTTGTTCTATGACTAATAATTACGCAGTAAAATTAAACTTTATATTTATATAAAAACATGACTTTCCTCCTAATTTTTTCGAAAGCTATTAGAGATATTGGAAATATCATTACAGCATCTGATACATCTAATCAAACTGTACAACTGTCATTATGAATATTTGTTCTATGACTAATAATTACTCAGTAAAATGAAACTTAATATTTCTATATAAACATAAATTTTCTCCTCATTTCCTCGAAAGCTATTAGAGATATTGGAAATATCATTGCAGCATCTGATAGACCTAATTAAACTGTACAACTGTCATTATTAATATTTGTTCTATGACTAATAATTACGCAGTAAAATGAAACTTAATATTTATATAAAAACATGAATTTCCTCCTCATTTTTTTCGAAAGCTAATAGAGATATTGGAAATATCATTGCAGCATCTGATAGACCTGATTAAAATCTACTACTGTCATTATGAATATTTTCACTAGTACTAATAAATACTGAATTTTACTTTTTTTTAAAATTACTTTCTTCCTCGTTTTCTCGAAAGCTATTAGAGATATTGGAAATATCATTGCATCATCTGATACAACTAATTCAACTTTACAACTGATATTATGAATATTTGTTCTATGACTAATAATTACGCAGTAAAATAAAAACCGTATTTTTATATAAAAACATGATTTTCCTCGTCATTTTCTCGAAAGCTATTAGAGATATTGGAAATATAATTGCAGCATCTGATAGACCTAATTAAACTGTAAAACTGATATTATGAATATTTGTTCTATGACTAATAATTACGCAGTAAAATGAAACTTAATATTTATTTAAAAACATGACTTTCCTCCTCATTTTCTCGAAAGCTATTAGAGATATTGGAAATATCACTGCAGCATCTGATAGACCTAATTAAACTGTAAAACTGAAATTATGAATATTTGTTCTATGACTAATAATTACGCAGTAAAATTAAACTTTATATTTATATAAAAACATGACTTTCCTCCTAATTTTTTCGAAAGCTATTAGAGATATTGGAAATATCATTACAGCATCTGATACATCTAATTAAACTGTACAACTGTCATTATGAATATTTGTTCTATGACTAATAATTACTCAGTAAAATGAAACTTAATATTTCTATATAAACATAAATTTTCTCCTCATTTCCTCGAAAGCTATTAGAGATATTGGAAATATCATTGCAGCATCTGATAGACCTAATTAAACTGTACAACTGTCATTATTAATATTTGTTCTATGACTAATAATTACGCAGTAAAATGAAACTTAATATTTATATAAAAACATGAATTTCCTCCTCATTTTTTTCGAAAGCTAATAGAGATATTGGAAATATCATTGCAGCATCTGATAGACCTGATTAAAATCTACTACTGTCATTATGAATATTTTCACTAGTACTAATAAATACTGAATTTTACTTTTTTTTAAATTACTTTCTTCCTCGTTTTCTCGAAAGCTATTAGAGATATTGGAAATATCATTGCATCATCTGATACAACTAATTCAACTTTACAACTGATATTATGAATATTTGTTCTATGACTAATAATTACGCAGTAAAATAAAAACCGTATTTTTATATAAAAACATGATTTTCCTCGTCATTTTCTCGAAAGCTATTAGAGATATTGGAAATATAATTGCAGCATCTGATAGACCTAATTAAACTGTAAAACTGATATTATGAATATTTGTTCTATGACTAATAATTACGCAGTAAAATGAAACTTAATATTTATTTAAAAACATGACTTTCCTCCTCATTTTCTCGAAAGCTATTAGAGATATTGGAAATATCACTGCAGCATCTGATAGACCTAATTAAACTGTAAAACTGAAATTATGAATATTTGTTCTATGACTAATAATTACGCAGTAAAATTAAACTTTATATTTATATAAAAACATGACTTTCCTCCTAATTTTTTCGAAAGCTATTAGAGATATTGGAAATATCATTACAGCATCTGATACATCTAATTAAACTGTACAACTGTCATTATGAATATTTGTTCTATGACTAATAATTACTCAGTAAAATGAAACTTAATATTTCTATATAAACATAAATTTTCTCCTCATTTCCTCGAAAGCTATTAGAGATATTGGAAATATCATTGCAGCATCTGATAGACCTAATTAAACTGTACAACTGTCATTATTAATATTTGTTCTATGACTAATAATTACGCAGTAAAATGAAACTTAATATTTATATAAAAACATGAATTTCCTCCTCATTTTTTTCGAAAGCTAATAGAGATATTGGAAATATCATTGCAGCATCTGATAGACCTGATTAAAATCTACTACTGTCATTATGAATATTTTCACTAGTACTAATAAATACTGAATTTTACTTTTTTTTAAATTACTTTCTTCCTCGTTTTCTCGAAAGCTATTAGAGATATTGGAAATATCATTGCATCATCTGATACAACTAATTCAACTTTACAACTGATATTATGAATATTTGTTCTATGACTAATAATTACGCAGTAAAATAAAAACCGTATTTTTATATAAAAACATGATTTTCCTCGTCATTTTCTCGAAAGCTATTAGAGATATTGGAAATATAATTGCAGCATCTGATAGACCTAATTAAACTGTAAAACTGATATTATGAATATTTGTTCTATGACTAATAATTACGCAGTAAAATGAAACTTAATATTTATTTAAAAACATGACTTTCCTCCTCATTTTCTCGAAAGCTATTAGAGATATTGGAAATATCACTGCAGCATCTGATAGACCTAATTAAACTGTAAAACTGAAATTATGAATATTTGTTCTATGACTAATAATTACGCAGTAAAATTAAACTTTATATTTATATAAAAACATGACTTTCCTCCTAATTTTTTCGAAAGCTATTAGAGATATTGGAAATATCATTACAGCATCTGATACATCTAATTAAACTGTACAACTGTCATTATGAATATTTGTTCTATGACTAATAATTACTCAGTAAAATGAAACTTAATATTTCTATATAAACATAAATTTTCTCCTCATTTCCTCGAAAGCTATTAGAGATATTGGAAATATCATTGCAGCATCTGATAGACCTAATTAAACTGTACAACTGTCATTATTAATATTTGTTCTATGACTAATAATTACGCAGTAAAATGAAACTTAATATTTATATAAAAACATGAATTTCCTCCTCATTTTTTTCGAAAGCTAATAGAGATATTGGAAATATCATTGCAGCATCTGATAGACCTGATTAAAATCTACTACTGTCATTATGAATATTTTCACTAGTACTAATAAATACTGAATTTTACTTTTTTTTAAATTACTTTCTTCCTCGTTTTCTCGAAAGCTATTAGAGATATTGGAAATATCATTGCATCATCTGATACAACTAATTCAACTTTACAACTGATATTATGAATATTTGTTCTATGACTAATAATTACGCAGTAAAATAAAAACCGTATTTTTATATAAAAACATGATTTTCCTCGTCATTTTCTCGAAAGCTATTAGAGATATTGGAAATATAATTGCAGCATCTGATAGACCTAATTAAACTGTAAAACTGATATTATGAATATTTGTTCTATGACTAATAATTACGCAGTAAAATGAAACTTAATATTTATTTAAAAACATGACTTTCCTCCTCATTTTCTCGAAAGCTATTAGAGATATTGGAAATATCACTGCAGCATCTGATAGACCTAATTAAACTGTAAAACTGAAATTATGAATATTTGTTCTATGACTAATAATTACGCAGTAAAATTAAACTTTATATTTATATAAAAACATGACTTTCCTCCTAATTTTTTCGAAAGCTATTAGAGATATTGGAAATATCATTACAGCATCTGATACATCTAATTAAACTGTACAACTGTCATTATGAATATTTGTTCTATGACTAATAATTACTCAGTAAAATGAAACTTAATATTTCTATATAAACATAAATTTTCTCCTCATTTCCTCGAAAGCTATTAGAGATATTGGAAATATCATTGCAGCATCTGATAGACCTAATTAAACTGTACAACTGTCATTATTAATATTTGTTCTATGACTAATAATTACGCAGTAAAATGAAACTTAATATTTATATAAAAACATGAATTTCCTCCTCATTTTTTTCGAAAGCTAATAGAGATATTGGAAATATCATTGCAGCATCTGATAGACCTGATTAAAATCTACTACTGTCATTATGAATATTTTCACTAGTACTAATAAATACTGAATTTTACTTTTTTTTAAATTACTTTCTTCCTCGTTTTCTCGAAAGCTATTAGAGATATTGGAAATATCATTGCATCATCTGATACAACTAATTCAACTTTACAACTGATATTATGAATATTTGTTCTATGACTAATAATTACGCAGTAAAATAAAAACCGTATTTTTATATAAAAACATGATTTTCCTCGTCATTTTCTCGAAAGCTATTAGAGATATTGGAAATATAATTGCAGCATCTGATAGACCTAATTAAACTGTAAAACTGATATTATGAATATTTGTTCTATGACTAATAATTACGCAGTAAAATGAAACTTAATATTTATTTAAAAACATGACTTTCCTCCTCATTTTCTCGAAAGCTATTAGAGATATTGGAAATATCACTGCAGCATCTGATAGACCTAATTAAACTGTAAAACTGAAATTATGAATATTTGTTCTATGACTAATAATTACGCAGTAAAATTAAACTTTATATTTATATAAAAACATGACTTTCCTCCTAATTTTTTCGAAAGCTATTAGAGATATTGGAAATATCATTACAGCATCTGATACATCTAATCAAACTGTACAACTGTCATTATGAATATTTGTTCTATGACTAATAATTACTCAGTAAAATGAAACTTAATATTTCTATATAAACATAAATTTTCTCCTCATTTCCTCGAAAGCTATTAGAGATATTGGAAATATCATTGCAGCATCTGATAGACCTAATTAAACTGTACAACTGTCATTATTAATATTTGTTCTATGACTAATAATTACGCAGTAAAATGAAACTTAATATTTATATAAAAACATGAATTTCCTCCTCATTTTTTTCGAAAGCTAATAGAGATATTGGAAATATCATTGCAGCATCTGATAGACCTGATTAAAATCTACTACTGTCATTATGAATATTTTCACTAGTACTAATAAATACTGAATTTTACTTTTTTTTAAATTACTTTCTTCCTCGTTTTCTCGAAAGCTATTAGAGATATTGGAAATATCATTGCATCATCTGATACAACTAATTCAACTTTACAACTGATATTATGAATATTTGTTCTATGACTAATAATTACGCAGTAAAATAAAAACCGTATTTTTATATAAAAACATGATTTTCCTCGTCATTTTCTCGAAAGCTATTAGAGATATTGGAAATATAATTGCAGCATCTGATAGACCTAATTAAACTGTAAAACTGATATTATGAATATTTGTTCTATGACTAATAATTACGCAGTAAAATGAAACTTAATATTTATTTAAAAACATGACTTTCCTCCTCATTTTCTCGAAAGCTATTAGAGATATTGGAAATATCACTGCAGCATCTGATAGACCTAATTAAACTGTAAAACTGAAATTATGAATATTTGTTCTATGACTAATAATTACGCAGTAAAATTAAACTTTATATTTATATAAAAACATGACTTTCCTCCTAATTTTTTCGAAAGCTATTAGAGATATTGGAAATATCATTACAGCATCTGATACATCTAATCAAACTGTACAACTGTCATTATGAATATTTGTTCTATGACTAATAATTACTCAGTAAAATGAAACTTAATATTTCTATATAAACATAAATTTTCTCCTCATTTCCTCGAAAGCTATTAGAGATATTGGAAATATCATTGCAGCATCTGATAGACCTAATTAAACTGTACAACTGTCATTATTAATATTTGTTCTATGACTAATAATTACGCAGTAAAATGAAACTTAATATTTATATAAAAACATGAATTTCCTCCTCATTTTTTTCGAAAGCTAATAGAGATATTGGAAATATCATTGCAGCATCTGATAGACCTGATTAAAATCTACTACTGTCATTATGAATATTTTCACTAGTACTAATAAATACTGAATTTTACTTTTTTTTAAATTACTTTCTTCCTCGTTTTCTCGAAAGCTATTAGAGATATTGGAAATATCATTGCATCATCTGATACAACTAATTCAACTTTACAACTGATATTATGAATATTTGTTCTATGACTAATAATTACGCAGTAAAATAAAAACCGTATTTTTATATAAAAACATGATTTTCCTCGTCATTTTCTCGAAAGCTATTAGAGATATTGGAAATATAATTGCAGCATCTGATAGACCTAATTAAACTGTAAAACTGATATTATGAATATTTGTTCTATGACTAATAATTACGCAGTAAAATGAAACTTAATATTTATTTAAAAACATGACTTTCCTCCTCATTTTCTCGAAAGCTATTAGAGATATTGGAAATATCACTGCAGCATCTGATAGACCTAATTAAACTGTAAAACTGAAATTATGAATATTTGTTCTATGACTAATAATTACGCAGTAAAATTAAACTTTATATTTATATAAAAACATGACTTTCCTCCTAATTTTTTCGAAAGCTATTAGAGATATTGGAAATATCATTACAGCATCTGATACATCTAATTAAACTGTACAACTGTCATTATGAATATTTGTTCTATGACTAATAATTACTCAGTAAAATGAAACTTAATATTTCTATATAAACATAAATTTTCTCCTCATTTCCTCGAAAGCTATTAGAGATATTGGAAATATCATTGCAGCATCTGATAGACCTAATTAAACTGTACAACTGTCATTATTAATATTTGTTCTATGACTAATAATTACGCAGTAAAATGAAACTTAATATTTATATAAAAACATGAATTTCCTCCTCATTTTTTTCGAAAGCTAATAGAGATATTGGAAATATCATTGCAGCATCTGATAGACCTGATTAAAATCTACTACTGTCATTATGAATATTTTCACTAGTACTAATAAATACTGAATTTTACTTTTTTTTAAATTACTTTCTTCCTCGTTTTCTCGAAAGCTATTAGAGATATTGGAAATATCATTGCATCATCTGATACAACTAATTCAACTTTACAACTGATATTATGAATATTTGTTCTATGACTAATAATTACGCAGTAAAATAAAAACCGTATTTTTATATAAAAACATGATTTTCCTCGTCATTTTCTCGAAAGCTATTAGAGATATTGGAAATATAATTGCAGCATCTGATAGACCTAATTAAACTGTAAAACTGATATTATGAATATTTGTTCTATGACTAATAATTACGCAGTAAAATGAAACTTAATATTTATTTAAAAACATGACTTTCCTCCTCATTTTCTCGAAAGCTATTAGAGATATTGGAAATATCACTGCAGCATCTGATAGACCTAATTAAACTGTAAAACTGAAATTATGAATATTTGTTCTATGACTAATAATTACGCAGTAAAATTAAACTTTATATTTATATAAAAACATGACTTTCCTCCTAATTTTTTCGAAAGCTATTAGAGATATTGGAAATATCATTACAGCATCTGATACATCTAATCAAACTGTACAACTGTCATTATGAATATTTGTTCTATGACTAATAATTACTCAGTAAAATGAAACTTAATATTTCTATATAAACATAAATTTTCTCCTCATTTCCTCGAAAGCTATTAGAGATATTGGAAATATCATTGCAGCATCTGATAGACCTAATTAAACTGTACAACTGTCATTATTAATATTTGTTCTATGACTAATAATTACGCAGTAAAATGAAACTTAATATTTATATAAAAACATGAATTTCCTCCTCATTTTTTTCGAAAGCTAATAGAGATATTGGAAATATCATTGCAGCATCTGATAGACCTGATTAAAATCTACTACTGTCATTATGAATATTTTCACTAGTACTAATAAATACTGAATTTTACTTTTTTTTAAATTACTTTCTTCCTCGTTTTCTCGAAAGCTATTAGAGATATTGGAAATATCATTGCATCATCTGATACAACTAATTCAACTTTACAACTGATATTATGAATATTTGTTCTATGACTAATAATTACGCAGTAAAATAAAAACCGTATTTTTATATAAAAACATGATTTTCCTCGTCATTTTCTCGAAAGCTATTAGAGATATTGGAAATATAATTGCAGCATCTGATAGACCTAATTAAACTGTAAAACTGATATTATGAATATTTGTTCTATGACTAATAATTACGCAGTAAAATGAAACTTAATATTTATTTAAAAACATGACTTTCCTCCTCATTTTCTCGAAAGCTATTAGAGATATTGGAAATATCACTGCAGCATCTGATAGACCTAATTAAACTGTAAAACTGAAATTATGAATATTTGTTCTATGACTAATAATTACGCAGTAAAATTAAACTTTATATTTATATAAAAACATGACTTTCCTCCTAATTTTTTCGAAAGCTATTAGAGATATTGGAAATATCATTACAGCATCTGATACATCTAATTAAACTGTACAACTGTCATTATGAATATTTGTTCTATGACTAATAATTACTCAGTAAAATGAAACTTAATATTTCTATATAAACATAAATTTTCTCCTCATTTCCTCGAAAGCTATTAGAGATATTGGAAATATCATTGCAGCATCTGATAGACCTAATTAAACTGTACAACTGTCATTATTAATATTTGTTCTATGACTAATAATTACGCAGTAAAATGAAACTTAATATTTATATAAAAACATGAATTTCCTCCTCATTTTTTTCGAAAGCTAATAGAGATATTGGAAATATCATTGCAGCATCTGATAGACCTGATTAAAATCTACTACTGTCATTATGAATATTTTCACTAGTACTAATAAATACTGAATTTTACTTTTTTTTAAATTACTTTCTTCCTCGTTTTCTCGAAAGCTATTAGAGATATTGGAAATATCATTGCATCATCTGATACAACTAATTCAACTTTACAACTGATATTATGAATATTTGTTCTATGACTAATAATTACGCAGTAAAATAAAAACCGTATTTTTATATAAAAACATGATTTTCCTCGTCATTTTCTCGAAAGCTATTAGAGATATTGGAAATATAATTGCAGCATCTGATAGACCTAATTAAACTGTAAAACTGATATTATGAATATTTGTTCTATGACTAATAATTACGCAGTAAAATGAAACTTAATATTTATTTAAAAACATGACTTTCCTCCTCATTTTCTCGAAAGCTATTAGAGATATTGGAAATATCACTGCAGCATCTGATAGACCTAATTAAACTGTAAAACTGAAATTATGAATATTTGTTCTATGACTAATAATTACGCAGTAAAATTAAACTTTATATTTATATAAAAACATGACTTTCCTCCTAATTTTTTCGAAAGCTATTAGAGATATTGGAAATATCATTACAGCATCTGATACATCTAATCAAACTGTACAACTGTCATTATGAATATTTGTTCTATGACTAATAATTACTCAGTAAAATGAAACTTAATATTTCTATATAAACATAAATTTTCTCCTCATTTCCTCGAAAGCTATTAGAGATATTGGAAATATCATTGCAGCATCTGATAGACCTAATTAAACTGTACAACTGTCATTATTAATATTTGTTCTATGACTAATAATTACGCAGTAAAATGAAACTTAATATTTATATAAAAACATGAATTTCCTCCTCATTTTTTTCGAAAGCTAATAGAGATATTGGAAATATCATTGCAGCATCTGATAGACCTGATTAAAATCTACTACTGTCATTATGAATATTTTCACTAGTACTAATAAATACTGAATTTTACTTTTTTTTAAATTACTTTCTTCCTCGTTTTCTCGAAAGCTATTAGAGATATTGGAAATATCATTGCATCATCTGATACAACTAATTCAACTTTACAACTGATATTATGAATATTTGTTCTATGACTAATAATTACGCAGTAAAATAAAAACCGTATTTTTATATAAAAACATGATTTTCCTCGTCATTTTCTCGAAAGCTATTAGAGATATTGGAAATATAATTGCAGCATCTGATAGACCTAATTAAACTGTAAAACTGATATTATGAATATTTGTTCTATGACTAATAATTACGCAGTAAAATGAAACTTAATATTTATTTAAAAACATGACTTTCCTCCTCATTTTCTCGAAAGCTATTAGAGATATTGGAAATATCACTGCAGCATCTGATAGACCTAATTAAACTGTAAAACTGAAATTATGAATATTTGTTCTATGACTAATAATTACGCAGTAAAATTAAACTTTATATTTATATAAAAACATGACTTTCCTCCTAATTTTTTCGAAAGCTATTAGAGATATTGGAAATATCATTACAGCATCTGATACATCTAATTAAACTGTACAACTGTCATTATGAATATTTGTTCTATGACTAATAATTACTCAGTAAAATGAAACTTAATATTTCTATATAAACATAAATTTTCTCCTCATTTCCTCGAAAGCTATTAGAGATATTGGAAATATCATTGCAGCATCTGATAGACCTAATTAAACTGTACAACTGTCATTATTAATATTTGTTCTATGACTAATAATTACGCAGTAAAATGAAACTTAATATTTATATAAAAACATGAATTTCCTCCTCATTTTTTTCGAAAGCTAATAGAGATATTGGAAATATCATTGCAGCATCTGATAGACCTGATTAAAATCTACTACTGTCATTATGAATATTTTCACTAGTACTAATAAATACTGAATTTTACTTTTTTTTAAATTACTTTCTTCCTCGTTTTCTCGAAAGCTATTAGAGATATTGGAAATATCATTGCATCATCTGATACAACTAATTCAACTTTACAACTGATATTATGAATATTTGTTCTATGACTAATAATTACGCAGTAAAATAAAAACCGTATTTTTATATAAAAACATGATTTTCCTCGTCATTTTCTCGAAAGCTATTAGAGATATTGGAAATATAATTGCAGCATCTGATAGACCTAATTAAACTGTAAAACTGATATTATGAATATTTGTTCTATGACTAATAATTACGCAGTAAAATGAAACTTAATATTTATTTAAAAACATGACTTTCCTCCTCATTTTCTCGAAAGCTATTAGAGATATTGGAAATATCACTGCAGCATCTGATAGACCTAATTAAACTGTAAAACTGAAATTATGAATATTTGTTCTATGACTAATAATTACGCAGTAAAATTAAACTTTATATTTATATAAAAACATGACTTTCCTCCTAATTTTTTCGAAAGCTATTAGAGATATTGGAAATATCATTACAGCATCTGATACATCTAATTAAACTGTACAACTGTCATTATGAATATTTGTTCTATGACTAATAATTACTCAGTAAAATGAAACTTAATATTTCTATATAAACATAAATTTTCTCCTCATTTCCTCGAAAGCTATTAGAGATATTGGAAATATCATTGCAGCATCTGATAGACCTAATTAAACTGTACAACTGTCATTATTAATATTTGTTCTATGACTAATAATTACGCAGTAAAATGAAACTTAATATTTATATAAAAACATGAATTTCCTCCTCATTTTTTTCGAAAGCTAATAGAGATATTGGAAATATCATTGCAGCATCTGATAGACCTGATTAAAATCTACTACTGTCATTATGAATATTTTCACTAGTACTAATAAATACTGAATTTTACTTTTTTTTAAATTACTTTCTTCCTCGTTTTCTCGAAAGCTATTAGAGATATTGGAAATATCATTGCATCATCTGATACAACTAATTCAACTTTACAACTGATATTATGAATATTTGTTCTATGACTAATAATTACGCAGTAAAATAAAAACCGTATTTTTATATAAAAACATGATTTTCCTCGTCATTTTCTCGAAAGCTATTAGAGATATTGGAAATATAATTGCAGCATCTGATAGACCTAATTAAACTGTAAAACTGATATTATGAATATTTGTTCTATGACTAATAATTACGCAGTAAAATGAAACTTAATATTTATTTAAAAACATGACTTTCCTCCTCATTTTCTCGAAAGCTATTAGAGATATTGGAAATATCACTGCAGCATCTGATAGACCTAATTAAACTGTAAAACTGAAATTATGAATATTTGTTCTATGACTAATAATTACGCAGTAAAATTAAACTTTATATTTATATAAAAACATGACTTTCCTCCTAATTTTTTCGAAAGCTATTAGAGATATTGGAAATATCATTACAGCATCTGATACATCTAATTAAACTGTACAACTGTCATTATGAATATTTGTTCTATGACTAATAATTACTCAGTAAAATGAAACTTAATATTTCTATATAAACATAAATTTTCTCCTCATTTCCTCGAAAGCTATTAGAGATATTGGAAATATCATTGCAGCATCTGATAGACCTAATTAAACTGTACAACTGTCATTATTAATATTTGTTCTATGACTAATAATTACGCAGTAAAATGAAACTTAATATTTATATAAAAACATGAATTTCCTCCTCATTTTTTTCGAAAGCTAATAGAGATATTGGAAATATCATTGCAGCATCTGATAGACCTGATTAAAATCTACTACTGTCATTATGAATATTTTCACTAGTACTAATAAATACTGAATTTTACTTTTTTTTAAATTACTTTCTTCCTCGTTTTCTCGAAAGCTATTAGAGATATTGGAAATATCATTGCATCATCTGATACAACTAATTCAACTTTACAACTGATATTATGAATATTTGTTCTATGACTAATAATTACGCAGTAAAATAAAAACCGTATTTTTATATAAAAACATGATTTTCCTCGTCATTTTCTCGAAAGCTATTAGAGATATTGGAAATATAATTGCAGCATCTGATAGACCTAATTAAACTGTAAAACTGATATTATGAATATTTGTTCTATGACTAATAATTACGCAGTAAAATGAAACTTAATATTTATTTAAAAACATGACTTTCCTCCTCATTTTCTCGAAAGCTATTAGAGATATTGGAAATATCACTGCAGCATCTGATAGACCTAATTAAACTGTAAAACTGAAATTATGAATATTTGTTCTATGACTAATAATTACGCAGTAAAATTAAACTTTATATTTATATAAAAACATGACTTTCCTCCTAATTTTTTCGAAAGCTATTAGAGATATTGGAAATATCATTACAGCATCTGATACATCTAATTAAACTGTACAACTGTCATTATGAATATTTGTTCTATGACTAATAATTACTCAGTAAAATGAAACTTAATATTTCTATATAAACATAAATTTTCTCCTCATTTCCTCGAAAGCTATTAGAGATATTGGAAATATCATTGCAGCATCTGATAGACCTAATTAAACTGTACAACTGTCATTATTAATATTTGTTCTATGACTAATAATTACGCAGTAAAATGAAACTTAATATTTATATAAAAACATGAATTTCCTCCTCATTTTTTTCGAAAGCTAATAGAGATATTGGAAATATCATTGCAGCATCTGATAGACCTGATTAAAATCTACTACTGTCATTATGAATATTTTCACTAGTACTAATAAATACTGAATTTTACTTTTTTTTAAATTACTTTCTTCCTCGTTTTCTCGAAAGCTATTAGAGATATTGGAAATATCATTGCATCATCTGATACAACTAATTCAACTTTACAACTGATATTATGAATATTTGTTCTATGACTAATAATTACGCAGTAAAATAAAAACCGTATTTTTATATAAAAACATGATTTTCCTCGTCATTTTCTCGAAAGCTATTAGAGATATTGGAAATATAATTGCAGCATCTGATAGACCTAATTAAACTGTAAAACTGATATTATGAATATTTGTTCTATGACTAATAATTACGCAGTAAAATGAAACTTAATATTTATTTAAAAACATGACTTTCCTCCTCATTTTCTCGAAAGCTATTAGAGATATTGGAAATATCACTGCAGCATCTGATAGACCTAATTAAACTGTAAAACTGAAATTATGAATATTTGTTCTATGACTAATAATTACGCAGTAAAATTAAACTTTATATTTATATAAAAACATGACTTTCCTCCTAATTTTTTCGAAAGCTATTAGAGATATTGGAAATATCATTACAGCATCTGATACATCTAATTAAACTGTACAACTGTCATTATGAATATTTGTTCTATGACTAATAATTACTCAGTAAAATGAAACTTAATATTTCTATATAAACATAAATTTTCTCCTCATTTCCTCGAAAGCTATTAGAGATATTGGAAATATCATTGCAGCATCTGATAGACCTAATTAAACTGTACAACTGTCATTATTAATATTTGTTCTATGACTAATAATTACGCAGTAAAATGAAACTTAATATTTATATAAAAACATGAATTTCCTCCTCATTTTTTTCGAAAGCTAATAGAGATATTGGAAATATCATTGCAGCATCTGATAGACCTGATTAAAATCTACTACTGTCATTATGAATATTTTCACTAGTACTAATAAATACTGAATTTTACTTTTTTTTAAATTACTTTCTTCCTCGTTTTCTCGAAAGCTATTAGAGATATTGGAAATATCATTGCATCATCTGATACAACTAATTCAACTTTACAACTGATATTATGAATATTTGTTCTATGACTAATAATTACGCAGTAAAATAAAAACCGTATTTTTATATAAAAACATGATTTTCCTCGTCATTTTCTCGAAAGCTATTAGAGATATTGGAAATATAATTGCAGCATCTGATAGACCTAATTAAACTGTAAAACTGATATTATGAATATTTGTTCTATGACTAATAATTACGCAGTAAAATGAAACTTAATATTTATTTAAAAACATGACTTTCCTCCTCATTTTCTCGAAAGCTATTAGAGATATTGGAAATATCACTGCAGCATCTGATAGACCTAATTAAACTGTAAAACTGAAATTATGAATATTTGTTCTATGACTAATAATTACGCAGTAAAATTAAACTTTATATTTATATAAAAACATGACTTTCCTCCTAATTTTTTCGAAAGCTATTAGAGATATTGGAAATATCATTACAGCATCTGATACATCTAATTAAACTGTACAACTGTCATTATGAATATTTGTTCTATGACTAATAATTACTCAGTAAAATGAAACTTAATATTTCTATATAAACATAAATTTTCTCCTCATTTCCTCGAAAGCTATTAGAGATATTGGAAATATCATTGCAGCATCTGATAGACCTAATTAAACTGTACAACTGTCATTATTAATATTTGTTCTATGACTAATAATTACGCAGTAAAATGAAACTTAATATTTATATAAAAACATGAATTTCCTCCTCATTTTTTTCGAAAGCTAATAGAGATATTGGAAATATCATTGCAGCATCTGATAGACCTGATTAAAATCTACTACTGTCATTATGAATATTTTCACTAGTACTAATAAATACTGAATTTTACTTTTTTTTAAATTACTTTCTTCCTCGTTTTCTCGAAAGCTATTAGAGATATTGGAAATATCATTGCATCATCTGATACAACTAATTCAACTTTACAACTGATATTATGAATATTTGTTCTATGACTAATAATTACGCAGTAAAATAAAAACCGTATTTTTATATAAAAACATGATTTTCCTCGTCATTTTCTCGAAAGCTATTAGAGATATTGGAAATATAATTGCAGCATCTGATAGACCTAATTAAACTGTAAAACTGATATTATGAATATTTGTTCTATGACTAATAATTACGCAGTAAAATGAAACTTAATATTTATTTAAAAACATGACTTTCCTCCTCATTTTCTCGAAAGCTATTAGAGATATTGGAAATATCACTGCAGCATCTGATAGACCTAATTAAACTGTAAAACTGAAATTATGAATATTTGTTCTATGACTAATAATTACGCAGTAAAATTAAACTTTATATTTATATAAAAACATGACTTTCCTCCTAATTTTTTCGAAAGCTATTAGAGATATTGGAAATATCATTACAGCATCTGATACATCTAATTAAACTGTACAACTGTCATTATGAATATTTGTTCTATGACTAATAATTACTCAGTAAAATGAAACTTAATATTTCTATATAAACATAAATTTTCTCCTCATTTCCTCGAAAGCTATTAGAGATATTGGAAATATCATTGCAGCATCTGATAGACCTAATTAAACTGTACAACTGTCATTATTAATATTTGTTCTATGACTAATAATTACGCAGTAAAATGAAACTTAATATTTATATAAAAACATGAATTTCCTCCTCATTTTTTTCGAAAGCTAATAGAGATATTGGAAATATCATTGCAGCATCTGATAGACCTGATTAAAATCTACTACTGTCATTATGAATATTTTCACTAGTACTAATAAATACTGAATTTTACTTTTTTTTAAATTACTTTCTTCCTCGTTTTCTCGAAAGCTATTAGAGATATTGGAAATATCATTGCATCATCTGATACAACTAATTCAACTTTACAACTGATATTATGAATATTTGTTCTATGACTAATAATTACGCAGTAAAATAAAAACCGTATTTTTATATAAAAACATGATTTTCCTCGTCATTTTCTCGAAAGCTATTAGAGATATTGGAAATATAATTGCAGCATCTGATAGACCTAATTAAACTGTAAAACTGATATTATGAATATTTGTTCTATGACTAATAATTACGCAGTAAAATGAAACTTAATATTTATTTAAAAACATGACTTTCCTCCTCATTTTCTCGAAAGCTATTAGAGATATTGGAAATATCACTGCAGCATCTGATAGACCTAATTAAACTGTAAAACTGAAATTATGAATATTTGTTCTATGACTAATAATTACGCAGTAAAATTAAACTTTATATTTATATAAAAACATGACTTTCCTCCTAATTTTTTCGAAAGCTATTAGAGATATTGGAAATATCATTACAGCATCTGATACATCTAATTAAACTGTACAACTGTCATTATGAATATTTGTTCTATGACTAATAATTACTCAGTAAAATGAAACTTAATATTTCTATATAAACATAAATTTTCTCCTCATTTCCTCGAAAGCTATTAGAGATATTGGAAATATCATTGCAGCATCTGATAGACCTAATTAAACTGTACAACTGTCATTATTAATATTTGTTCTATGACTAATAATTACGCAGTAAAATGAAACTTAATATTTATATAAAAACATGAATTTCCTCCTCATTTTTTTCGAAAGCTAATAGAGATATTGGAAATATCATTGCAGCATCTGATAGACCTGATTAAAATCTACTACTGTCATTATGAATATTTTCACTAGTACTAATAAATACTGAATTTTACTTTTTTTTAAATTACTTTCTTCCTCGTTTTCTCGAAAGCTATTAGAGATATTGGAAATATCATTGCATCATCTGATACAACTAATTCAACTTTACAACTGATATTATGAATATTTGTTCTATGACTAATAATTACGCAGTAAAATAAAACCGTATTTTTATATAAAAACATGATTTTCCTCGTCATTTTCTCGAAAGCTATTAGAGATATTGGAAATATAATTGCAGCATCTGATAGACCTAATTAAACTGTAAAACTGATATTATGAATATTTGTTCTATGACTAATAATTACGCAGTAAAATGAAACTTAATATTTATTTAAAAACATGACTTTCCTCCTCATTTTCTCGAAAGCTATTAGAGATATTGGAAATATCACTGCAGCATCTGATAGACCTAATTAAACTGTAAAACTGAAATTATGAATATTTGTTCTATGACTAATAATTACGCAGTAAAATTAAACTTTATATTTATATAAAAACATGACTTTCCTCCTAATTTTTTCGAAAGCTATTAGAGATATTGGAAATATCATTACAGCATCTGATACATCTAATTAAACTGTACAACTGTCATTATGAATATTTGTTCTATGACTAATAATTACTCAGTAAAATGAAACTTAATATTTCTATATAAACATAAATTTTCTCCTCATTTCCTCGAAAGCTATTAGAGATATTGGAAATATCATTGCAGCATCTGATAGACCTAATTAAACTGTACAACTGTCATTATTAATATTTGTTCTATGACTAATAATTACGCAGTAAAATGAAACTTAATATTTATATAAAAACATGAATTTCCTCCTCATTTTTTTCGAAAGCTAATAGAGATATTGGAAATATCATTGCAGCATCTGATAGACCTGATTAAAATCTACTACTGTCATTATGAATATTTTCACTAGTACTAATAAATACTGAATTTTACTTTTTTTTAAATTACTTTCTTCCTCGTTTTCTCGAAAGCTATTAGAGATATTGGAAATATCATTGCATCATCTGATACAACTAATTCAACTTTACAACTGATATTATGAATATTTGTTCTATGACTAATAATTACGCAGTAAAATAAAAACCGTATTTTTATATAAAAACATGATTTTCCTCGTCATTTTCTCGAAAGCTATTAGAGATATTGGAAATATAATTGCAGCATCTGATAGACCTAATTAAACTGTAAAACTGATATTATGAATATTTGTTCTATGACTAATAATTACGCAGTAAAATGAAACTTAATATTTATTTAAAAACATGACTTTCCTCCTCATTTTCTCGAAAGCTATTAGAGATATTGGAAATATCACTGCAGCATCTGATAGACCTAATTAAACTGTAAAACTGAAATTATGAATATTTGTTCTATGACTAATAATTACGCAGTAAAATTAAACTTTATATTTATATAAAAACATGACTTTCCTCCTAATTTTTTCGAAAGCTATTAGAGATATTGGAAATATCATTACAGCATCTGATACATCTAATTAAACTGTACAACTGTCATTATGAATATTTGTTCTATGACTAATAATTACTCAGTAAAATGAAACTTAATATTTCTATATAAACATAAATTTTCTCCTCATTTCCTCGAAAGCTATTAGAGATATTGGAAATATCATTGCAGCATCTGATAGACCTAATTAAACTGTACAACTGTCATTATTAATATTTGTTCTATGACTAATAATTACGCAGTAAAATGAAACTTAATATTTATATAAAAACATGAATTTCCTCCTCATTTTTTTCGAAAGCTAATAGAGATATTGGAAATATCATTGCAGCATCTGATAGACCTGATTAAAATCTACTACTGTCATTATGAATATTTTCACTAGTACTAATAAATACTGAATTTTACTTTTTTTAAATTACTTTCTTCCTCGTTTTCTCGAAAGCTATTAGAGATATTGGAAATATCATTGCATCATCTGATACAACTAATTCAACTTTACAACTGATATTATGAATATTTGTTCTATGACTAATAATTACGCAGTAAAATAAAACCGTATTTTTATATAAAAACATGATTTTCCTCGTCATTTTCTCGAAAGCTATTAGAGATATTGGAAATATAATTGCAGCATCTGATAGACCTAATTAAACTGTAAAACTGATATTATGAATATTTGTTCTATGACTAATAATTACGCAGTAAAATGAAACTTAATATTTATTTAAAAACATGACTTTCCTCCTCATTTTCTCGAAAGCTATTAGAGATATTGGAAATATCACTGCAGCATCTGATAGACCTAATTAAACTGTAAAACTGAAATTATGAATATTTGTTCTATGACTAATAATTACGCAGTAAAATTAAACTTTATATTTATATAAAAACATGACTTTCCTCCTAATTTTTTCGAAAGCTATTAGAGATATTGGAAATATCATTACAGCATCTGATACATCTAATCAAACTGTACAACTGTCATTATGAATATTTGTTCTATGACTAATAATTACTCAGTAAAATGAAACTTAATATTTCTATATAAACATAAATTTTCTCCTCATTTCCTCGAAAGCTATTAGAGATATTGGAAATATCATTGCAGCATCTGATAGACCTAATTAAACTGTACAACTGTCATTATTAATATTTGTTCTATGACTAATAATTACGCAGTAAAATGAAACTTAATATTTATATAAAAACATGAATTTCCTCCTCATTTTTTTCGAAAGCTATAGAGATATTGGAAATATCATTGCAGCATCTGATAGACCTGATTAAAATCTACTACTGTCATTATGAATATTTTCACTAGTACTAATAAATACTGAATTTTACTTTTTTTTAAATTACTTTCTTCCTCGTTTTCTCGAAAGCTATTAGAGATATTGGAAATATCATTGCATCATCTGATACAACTAATTCAACTTTACAACTGATATTATGAATATTTGTTCTATGACTAATAATTACGCAGTAAAATAAAAACCGTATTTTTATATAAAAACATGATTTTCCTCGTCATTTTCTCGAAAGCTATTAGAGATATTGGAAATATAATTGCAGCATCTGATAGACCTAATTAAACTGTACAAACTGATATTATGAATATTTGTTCTATGACTAATAATTACGCAGTAAAATGAAACTTAATATTTATTTAAAAACATGACTTTCCTCCTCATTTTCTCGAAAGCTATTAGAGATATTGGAAATATCACTGCAGCATCTGATAGACCTAATTAAACTGTAAAACTGAAATTATGAATATTTGTTCTATGACTAATAATTACGCAGTAAAATTAAACTTTATATTTATATAAAAACATGACTTTCCTCCTAATTTTTTCGAAAGCTATTAGAGATATTGGAAATATCATTACAGCATCTGATACATCTAATTAAACTGTACAACTGTCATTATGAATATTTGTTCTATGACTAATAATTACTCAGTAAAATGAAACTTAATATTTCTATATAAACATAAATTTTCTCCTCATTTCCTCGAAAGCTATTAGAGATATTGGAAATATCATTGCAGCATCTGATAGACCTAATTAAACTGTACAACTGTCATTATTAATATTTGTTCTATGACTAATAATTACGCAGTAAAATGAAACTTAATATTTATATAAAAACATGAATTTCCTCCTCATTTTTTTCGAAAGCTATAGAGATATTGGAAATATCATTGCAGCATCTGATAGACCTGATTAAAATCTACTACTGTCATTATGAATATTTTCACTAGTACTAATAAATACTGAATTTTACTTTTTTTTAAATTACTTTCTTCCTCGTTTTCTCGAAAGCTATTAGAGATATTGGAAATATCATTGCATCATCTGATACAACTAATTCAACTTTACAACTGATATTATGAATATTTGTTCTATGACTAATAATTACGCAGTAAAATAAAAACCGTATTTTTATATAAAAACATGATTTTCCTCGTCATTTTCTCGAAAGCTATTAGAGATATTGGAAATATAATTGCAGCATCTGATAGACCTAATTAAACTGTAAAACTGATATTATGAATATTTGTTCTATGACTAATAATTACGCAGTAAAATGAAACTTAATATTTATTTAAAAACATGACTTTCCTCCTCATTTTCTCGAAAGCTATTAGAGATATTGGAAATATCACTGCAGCATCTGATAGACCTAATTAAACTGTAAAACTGAAATTATGAATATTTGTTCTATGACTAATAATTACGCAGTAAAATTAAACTTTATATTTATATAAAAACATGACTTTCCTCCTAATTTTTTCGAAAGCTATTAGAGATATTGGAAATATCATTACAGCATCTGATACATCTAATTAAACTGTACAACTGTCATTATGAATATTTGTTCTATGACTAATAATTACTCAGTAAAATGAAACTTAATATTTCTATATAAACATAAATTTTCTCCTCATTTCCTCGAAAGCTATTAGAGATATTGGAAATATCATTGCAGCATCTGATAGACCTAATTAAACTGTACAACTGTCATTATTAATATTTGTTCTATGACTAATAATTACGCAGTAAAATGAAACTTAATATTTATATAAAAACATGAATTTCCTCCTCATTTTTTTCGAAAGCTAATAGAGATATTGGAAATATCATTGCAGCATCTGATAGACCTGATTAAAATCTACTACTGTCATTATGAATATTTTCACTAGTACTAATAAATACTGAATTTTACTTTTTTTTAAATTACTTTCTTCCTCGTTTTCTCGAAAGCTATTAGAGATATTGGAAATATCATTGCATCATCTGATACAACTAATTCAACTTTACAACTGATATTATGAATATTTGTTCTATGACTAATAATTACGCAGTAAAATAAAAACCGTATTTTTATATAAAAACATGATTTTCCTCGTCATTTTCTCGAAAGCTATTAGAGATATTGGAAATATAATTGCAGCATCTGATAGACCTAATTAAACTGTACAAACTGATATTATGAATATTTGTTCTATGACTAATAATTACGCAGTAAAATGAAACTTAATATTTATTTAAAAACATGACTTTCCTCCTCATTTTCTCGAAAGCTATTAGAGATATTGGAAATATCACTGCAGCATCTGATAGACCTAATTAAACTGTAAAACTGAAATTATGAATATTTGTTCTATGACTAATAATTACGCAGTAAAATTAAACTTTATATTTATATAAAAACATGACTTTCCTCCTAATTTTTTCGAAAGCTATTAGAGATATTGGAAATATCATTACAGCATCTGATACATCTAATTAAACTGTACAACTGTCATTATGAATATTTGTTCTATGACTAATAATTACTCAGTAAAATGAAACTTAATATTTCTATATAAACATAAATTTTCTCCTCATTTCCTCGAAAGCTATTAGAGATATTGGAAATATCATTGCAGCATCTGATAGACCTAATTAAACTGTACAACTGTCATTATTAATATTTGTTCTATGACTAATAATTACGCAGTAAAATGAAACTTAATATTTATATAAAAACATGAATTTCCTCCTCATTTTTTTCGAAAGCTAATAGAGATATTGGAAATATCATTGCAGCATCTGATAGACCTGATTAAAATCTACTACTGTCATTATGAATATTTTCACTAGTACTAATAAATACTGAATTTTACTTTTTTTTAAATTACTTTCTTCCTCGTTTTCTCGAAAGCTATTAGAGATATTGGAAATATCATTGCATCATCTGATACAACTAATTCAACTTTACAACTGATATTATGAATATTTGTTCTATGACTAATAATTACGCAGTAAAATAAAAACCGTATTTTTATATAAAAACATGATTTTCCTCGTCATTTTCTCGAAAGCTATTAGAGATATTGGAAATATAATTGCAGCATCTGATAGACCTAATTAAACTGTAAAACTGATATTATGAATATTTGTTCTATGACTAATAATTACGCAGTAAAATGAAACTTAATATTTATTTAAAAACATGACTTTCCTCCTCATTTTCTCGAAAGCTATTAGAGATATTGGAAATATCACTGCAGCATCTGATAGACCTAATTAAACTGTAAAACTGAAATTATGAATATTTGTTCTATGACTAATAATTACGCAGTAAAATTAAACTTTATATTTATATAAAAACATGACTTTCCTCCTAATTTTTTCGAAAGCTATTAGAGATATTGGAAATATCATTACAGCATCTGATACATCTAATTAAACTGTACAACTGTCATTATGAATATTTGTTCTATGACTAATAATTACTCAGTAAAATGAAACTTAATATTTCTATATAAACATAAATTTTCTCCTCATTTCCTCGAAAGCTATTAGAGATATTGGAAATATCATTGCAGCATCTGATAGACCTAATTAAACTGTACAACTGTCATTATTAATATTTGTTCTATGACTAATAATTACGCAGTAAAATGAAACTTAATATTTATATAAAAACATGAATTTCCTCCTCATTTTTTTCGAAAGCTAATAGAGATATTGGAAATATCATTGCAGCATCTGATAGACCTGATTAAAATCTACTACTGTCATTATGAATATTTTCACTAGTACTAATAAATACTGAATTTTACTTTTTTTTAAATTACTTTCTTCCTCGTTTTCTCGAAAGCTATTAGAGATATTGGAAATATCATTGCATCATCTGATACAACTAATTCAACTTTACAACTGATATTATGAATATTTGTTCTATGACTAATAATTACGCAGTAAAATAAAACCGTATTTTTATATAAAAACATGATTTTCCTCGTCATTTTCTCGAAAGCTATTAGAGATATTGGAAATATAATTGCAGCATCTGATAGACCTAATTAAACTGTAAAACTGATATTATGAATATTTGTTCTATGACTAATAATTACGCAGTAAAATGAAACTTAATATTTATTTAAAAACATGACTTTCCTCCTCATTTTCTCGAAAGCTATTAGAGATATTGGAAATATCACTGCAGCATCTGATAGACCTAATTAAACTGTAAAACTGAAATTATGAATATTTGTTCTATGACTAATAATTACGCAGTAAAATTAAACTTTATATTTATATAAAAACATGACTTTCCTCCTAATTTTTTCGAAAGCTATTAGAGATATTGGAAATATCATTACAGCATCTGATACATCTAATTAAACTGTACAACTGTCATTATGAATATTTGTTCTATGACTAATAATTACTCAGTAAAATGAAACTTAATATTTCTATATAAACATAAATTTTCTCCTCATTTCCTCGAAAGCTATTAGAGATATTGGAAATATCATTGCAGCATCTGATAGACCTAATTAAACTGTACAACTGTCATTATTAATATTTGTTCTATGACTAATAATTACGCAGTAAAATGAAACTTAATATTTATATAAAAACATGAATTTCCTCCTCATTTTTTTCGAAAGCTAATAGAGATATTGGAAATATCATTGCAGCATCTGATAGACCTGATTAAAATCTACTACTGTCATTATGAATATTTTCACTAGTACTAATAAATACTGAATTTTACTTTTTTTTAAATTACTTTCTTCCTCGTTTTCTCGAAAGCTATTAGAGATATTGGAAATATCATTGCATCATCTGATACAACTAATTCAACTTTACAACTGATATTATGAATATTTGTTCTATGACTAATAATTACGCAGTAAAATAAAAACCGTATTTTTATATAAAAACATGATTTTCCTCGTCATTTTCTCGAAAGCTATTAGAGATATTGGAAATATAATTGCAGCATCTGATAGACCTAATTAAACTGTAAAACTGATATTATGAATATTTGTTCTATGACTAATAATTACGCAGTAAAATGAAACTTAATATTTATTTAAAAACATGACTTTCCTCCTCATTTTCTCGAAAGCTATTAGAGATATTGGAAATATCACTGCAGCATCTGATAGACCTAATTAAACTGTAAAACTGAAATTATGAATATTTGTTCTATGACTAATAATTACGCAGTAAAATTAAACTTTATATTTATATAAAAACATGACTTTCCTCCTAATTTTTTCGAAAGCTATTAGAGATATTGGAAATATCATTACAGCATCTGATACATCTAATTAAACTGTACAACTGTCATTATGAATATTTGTTCTATGACTAATAATTACTCAGTAAAATGAAACTTAATATTTCTATATAAACATAAATTTTCTCCTCATTTCCTCGAAAGCTATTAGAGATATTGGAAATATCATTGCAGCATCTGATAGACCTAATTAAACTGTACAACTGTCATTATTAATATTTGTTCTATGACTAATAATTACGCAGTAAAATGAAACTTAATATTTATATAAAAACATGAATTTCCTCCTCATTTTTTTCGAAAGCTAATAGAGATATTGGAAATATCATTGCAGCATCTGATAGACCTGATTAAAATCTACTACTGTCATTATGAATATTTTCACTAGTACTAATAAATACTGAATTTTACTTTTTTTTAAATTACTTTCTTCCTCGTTTTCTCGAAAGCTATTAGAGATATTGGAAATATCATTGCATCATCTGATACAACTAATTCAACTTTACAACTGATATTATGAATATTTGTTCTATGACTAATAATTACGCAGTAAAATAAAAACCGTATTTTTATATAAAAACATGATTTTCCTCGTCATTTTCTCGAAAGCTATTAGAGATATTGGAAATATAATTGCAGCATCTGATAGACCTAATTAAACTGTACAAACTGATATTATGAATATTTGTTCTATGACTAATAATTACGCAGTAAAATGAAACTTAATATTTATTTAAAAACATGACTTTCCTCCTCATTTTCTCGAAAGCTATTAGAGATATTGGAAATATCACTGCAGCATCTGATAGACCTAATTAAACTGTAAAACTGAAATTATGAATATTTGTTCTATGACTAATAATTACGCAGTAAAATTAAACTTTATATTTATATAAAAACATGACTTTCCTCCTAATTTTTTCGAAAGCTATTAGAGATATTGGAAATATCATTACAGCATCTGATACATCTAATCAAACTGTACAACTGTCATTATGAATATTTGTTCTATGACTAATAATTACTCAGTAAAATGAAACTTAATATTTCTATATAAACATAAATTTTCTCCTCATTTCCTCGAAAGCTATTAGAGATATTGGAAATATCATTGCAGCATCTGATAGACCTAATTAAACTGTACAACTGTCATTATTAATATTTGTTCTATGACTAATAATTACGCAGTAAAATGAAACTTAATATTTATATAAAAACATGAATTTCCTCCTCATTTTTTTCGAAAGCTAATAGAGATATTGGAAATATCATTGCAGCATCTGATAGACCTGATTAAAATCTACTACTGTCATTATGAATATTTTCACTAGTACTAATAAATACTGAATTTTACTTTTTTTTAAATTACTTTCTTCCTCGTTTTCTCGAAAGCTATTAGAGATATTGGAAATATCATTGCATCATCTGATACAACTAATTCAACTTTACAACTGATATTATGAATATTTGTTCTATGACTAATAATTACGCAGTAAAATAAAAACCGTATTTTTATATAAAAACATGATTTTCCTCGTCATTTTCTCGAAAGCTATTAGAGATATTGGAAATATAATTGCAGCATCTGATAGACCTAATTAAACTGTAAAACTGATATTATGAATATTTGTTCTATGACTAATAATTACGCAGTAAAATGAAACTTAATATTTATTTAAAAACATGACTTTCCTCCTCATTTTCTCGAAAGCTATTAGAGATATTGGAAATATCACTGCAGCATCTGATAGACCTAATTAAACTGTAAAACTGAAATTATGAATATTTGTTCTATGACTAATAATTACGCAGTAAAATTAAACTTTATATTTATATAAAAACATGACTTTCCTCCTAATTTTTTCGAAAGCTATTAGAGATATTGGAAATATCATTACAGCATCTGATACATCTAATTAAACTGTACAACTGTCATTATGAATATTTGTTCTATGACTAATAATTACTCAGTAAAATGAAACTTAATATTTCTATATAAACATAAATTTTCTCCTCATTTCCTCGAAAGCTATTAGAGATATTGGAAATATCATTGCAGCATCTGATAGACCTAATTAAACTGTACAACTGTCATTATTAATATTTGTTCTATGACTAATAATTACGCAGTAAAATGAAACTTAATATTTATATAAAAACATGAATTTCCTCCTCATTTTTTTCGAAAGCTAATAGAGATATTGGAAATATCATTGCAGCATCTGATAGACCTGATTAAAATCTACTACTGTCATTATGAATATTTTCACTAGTACTAATAAATACTGAATTTTACTTTTTTTTAAATTACTTTCTTCCTCGTTTTCTCGAAAGCTATTAGAGATATTGGAAATATCATTGCATCATCTGATACAACTAATTCAACTTTACAACTGATATTATGAATATTTGTTCTATGACTAATAATTACGCAGTAAAATAAAAACCGTATTTTTATATAAAAACATGATTTTCCTCGTCATTTTCTCGAAAGCTATTAGAGATATTGGAAATATAATTGCAGCATCTGATAGACCTAATTAAACTGTAAAACTGATATTATGAATATTTGTTCTATGACTAATAATTACGCAGTAAAATGAAACTTAATATTTATTTAAAAACATGACTTTCCTCCTCATTTTCTCGAAAGCTATTAGAGATATTGGAAATATCACTGCAGCATCTGATAGACCTAATTAAACTGTAAAACTGAAATTATGAATATTTGTTCTATGACTAATAATTACGCAGTAAAATTAAACTTTATATTTATATAAAAACATGACTTTCCTCCTAATTTTTTCGAAAGCTATTAGAGATATTGGAAATATCATTACAGCATCTGATACATCTAATCAAACTGTACAACTGTCATTATGAATATTTGTTCTATGACTAATAATTACTCAGTAAAATGAAACTTAATATTTCTATATAAACATAAATTTTCTCCTCATTTCCTCGAAAGCTATTAGAGATATTGGAAATATCATTGCAGCATCTGATAGACCTAATTAAACTGTACAACTGTCATTATTAATATTTGTTCTATGACTAATAATTACGCAGTAAAATGAAACTTAATATTTATATAAAAACATGAATTTCCTCCTCATTTTTTTCGAAAGCTAATAGAGATATTGGAAATATCATTGCAGCATCTGATAGACCTGATTAAAATCTACTACTGTCATTATGAATATTTTCACTAGTACTAATAAATACTGAATTTTACTTTTTTTTAAATTACTTTCTTCCTCGTTTTCTCGAAAGCTATTAGAGATATTGGAAATATCATTGCATCATCTGATACAACTAATTCAACTTTACAACTGATATTATGAATATTTGTTCTATGACTAATAATTACGCAGTAAAATAAAAACCGTATTTTTATATAAAAACATGATTTTCCTCGTCATTTTCTCGAAAGCTATTAGAGATATTGGAAATATAATTGCAGCATCTGATAGACCTAATTAAACTGTAAAACTGATATTATGAATATTTGTTCTATGACTAATAATTACGCAGTAAAATGAAACTTAATATTTATTTAAAAACATGACTTTCCTCCTCATTTTCTCGAAAGCTATTAGAGATATTGGAAATATCACTGCAGCATCTGATAGACCTAATTAAACTGTAAAACTGAAATTATGAATATTTGTTCTATGACTAATAATTACGCAGTAAAATTAAACTTTATATTTATATAAAAACATGACTTTCCTCCTAATTTTTTCGAAAGCTATTAGAGATATTGGAAATATCATTACAGCATCTGATACATCTAATTAAACTGTACAACTGTCATTATGAATATTTGTTCTATGACTAATAATTACTCAGTAAAATGAAACTTAATATTTCTATATAAACATAAATTTTCTCCTCATTTCCTCGAAAGCTATTAGAGATATTGGAAATATCATTGCAGCATCTGATAGACCTAATTAAACTGTACAACTGTCATTATTAATATTTGTTCTATGACTAATAATTACGCAGTAAAATGAAACTTAATATTTATATAAAAACATGAATTTCCTCCTCATTTTTTTCGAAAGCTAATAGAGATATTGGAAATATCATTGCAGCATCTGATAGACCTGATTAAAATCTACTACTGTCATTATGAATATTTTCACTAGTACTAATAAATACTGAATTTTACTTTTTTTTAAATTACTTTCTTCCTCGTTTTCTCGAAAGCTATTAGAGATATTGGAAATATCATTGCATCATCTGATACAACTAATTCAACTTTACAACTGATATTATGAATATTTGTTCTATGACTAATAATTACGCAGTAAAATAAAAACCGTATTTTTATATAAAAACATGATTTTCCTCGTCATTTTCTCGAAAGCTATTAGAGATATTGGAAATATAATTGCAGCATCTGATAGACCTAATTAAACTGTAAAACTGATATTATGAATATTTGTTCTATGACTAATAATTACGCAGTAAAATGAAACTTAATATTTATTTAAAAACATGACTTTCCTCCTCATTTTCTCGAAAGCTATTAGAGATATTGGAAATATCACTGCAGCATCTGATAGACCTAATTAAACTGTAAAACTGAAATTATGAATATTTGTTCTATGACTAATAATTACGCAGTAAAATTAAACTTTATATTTATATAAAAACATGACTTTCCTCCTAATTTTTTCGAAAGCTATTAGAGATATTGGAAATATCATTACAGCATCTGATACATCTAATCAAACTGTACAACTGTCATTATGAATATTTGTTCTATGACTAATAATTACTCAGTAAAATGAAACTTAATATTTCTATATAAACATAAATTTTCTCCTCATTTCCTCGAAAGCTATTAGAGATATTGGAAATATCATTGCAGCATCTGATAGACCTAATTAAACTGTACAACTGTCATTATTAATATTTGTTCTATGACTAATAATTACGCAGTAAAATGAAACTTAATATTTATATAAAAACATGAATTTCCTCCTCATTTTTTTCGAAAGCTAATAGAGATATTGGAAATATCATTGCAGCATCTGATAGACCTGATTAAAATCTACTACTGTCATTATGAATATTTTCACTAGTACTAATAAATACTGAATTTTACTTTTTTTTAAATTACTTTCTTCCTCGTTTTCTCGAAAGCTATTAGAGATATTGGAAATATCATTGCATCATCTGATACAACTAATTCAACTTTACAACTGATATTATGAATATTTGTTCTATGACTAATAATTACGCAGTAAAATAAAAACCGTATTTTTATATAAAAACATGATTTTCCTCGTCATTTTCTCGAAAGCTATTAGAGATATTGGAAATATAATTGCAGCATCTGATAGACCTAATTAAACTGTAAAACTGATATTATGAATATTTGTTCTATGACTAATAATTACGCAGTAAAATGAAACTTAATATTTATTTAAAAACATGACTTTCCTCCTCATTTTCTCGAAAGCTATTAGAGATATTGGAAATATCACTGCAGCATCTGATAGACCTAATTAAACTGTAAAACTGAAATTATGAATATTTGTTCTATGACTAATAATTACGCAGTAAAATTAAACTTTATATTTATATAAAAACATGACTTTCCTCCTAATTTTTTCGAAAGCTATTAGAGATATTGGAAATATCATTACAGCATCTGATACATCTAATTAAACTGTACAACTGTCATTATGAATATTTGTTCTATGACTAATAATTACTCAGTAAAATGAAACTTAATATTTCTATATAAACATAAATTTTCTCCTCATTTCCTCGAAAGCTATTAGAGATATTGGAAATATCATTGCAGCATCTGATAGACCTAATTAAACTGTACAACTGTCATTATTAATATTTGTTCTATGACTAATAATTACGCAGTAAAATGAAACTTAATATTTATATAAAAACATGAATTTCCTCCTCATTTTTTTCGAAAGCTAATAGAGATATTGGAAATATCATTGCAGCATCTGATAGACCTGATTAAAATCTACTACTGTCATTATGAATATTTTCACTAGTACTAATAAATACTGAATTTTACTTTTTTTTAAATTACTTTCTTCCTCGTTTTCTCGAAAGCTATTAGAGATATTGGAAATATCATTGCATCATCTGATACAACTAATTCAACTTTACAACTGATATTATGAATATTTGTTCTATGACTAATAATTACGCAGTAAAATAAAACCGTATTTTTATATAAAAACATGATTTTCCTCGTCATTTTCTCGAAAGCTATTAGAGATATTGGAAATATAATTGCAGCATCTGATAGACCTAATTAAACTGTAAAACTGATATTATGAATATTTGTTCTATGACTAATAATTACGCAGTAAAATGAAACTTAATATTTATTTAAAAACATGACTTTCCTCCTCATTTTCTCGAAAGCTATTAGAGATATTGGAAATATCACTGCAGCATCTGATAGACCTAATTAAACTGTAAAACTGAAATTATGAATATTTGTTCTATGACTAATAATTACGCAGTAAAATTAAACTTTATATTTATATAAAAACATGACTTTCCTCCTAATTTTTTCGAAAGCTATTAGAGATATTGGAAATATCATTACAGCATCTGATACATCTAATTAAACTGTACAACTGTCATTATGAATATTTGTTCTATGACTAATAATTACTCAGTAAAATGAAACTTAATATTTCTATATAAACATAAATTTTCTCCTCATTTCCTCGAAAGCTATTAGAGATATTGGAAATATCATTGCAGCATCTGATAGACCTAATTAAACTGTACAACTGTCATTATTAATATTTGTTCTATGACTAATAATTACGCAGTAAAATGAAACTTAATATTTATATAAAAACATGAATTTCCTCCTCATTTTTTTCGAAAGCTAATAGAGATATTGGAAATATCATTGCAGCATCTGATAGACCTGATTAAAATCTACTACTGTCATTATGAATATTTTCACTAGTACTAATAAATACTGAATTTTACTTTTTTTTAAATTACTTTCTTCCTCGTTTTCTCGAAAGCTATTAGAGATATTGGAAATATCATTGCATCATCTGATACAACTAATTCAACTTTACAACTGATATTATGAATATTTGTTCTATGACTAATAATTACGCAGTAAAATAAAAACCGTATTTTTATATAAAAACATGATTTTCCTCGTCATTTTCTCGAAAGCTATTAGAGATATTGGAAATATAATTGCAGCATCTGATAGACCTAATTAAACTGTAAAACTGATATTATGAATATTTGTTCTATGACTAATAATTACGCAGTAAAATGAAACTTAATATTTATTTAAAAACATGACTTTCCTCCTCATTTTCTCGAAAGCTATTAGAGATATTGGAAATATCACTGCAGCATCTGATAGACCTAATTAAACTGTAAAACTGAAATTATGAATATTTGTTCTATGACTAATAATTACGCAGTAAAATTAAACTTTATATTTATATAAAAACATGACTTTCCTCCTAATTTTTTCGAAAGCTATTAGAGATATTGGAAATATCATTACAGCATCTGATACATCTAATTAAACTGTACAACTGTCATTATGAATATTTGTTCTATGACTAATAATTACTCAGTAAAATGAAACTTAATATTTCTATATAAACATAAATTTTCTCCTCATTTCCTCGAAAGCTATTAGAGATATTGGAAATATCATTGCAGCATCTGATAGACCTAATTAAACTGTACAACTGTCATTATTAATATTTGTTCTATGACTAATAATTACGCAGTAAAATGAAACTTAATATTTATATAAAAACATGAATTTCCTCCTCATTTTTTTCGAAAGCTAATAGAGATATTGGAAATATCATTGCAGCATCTGATAGACCTGATTAAAATCTACTACTGTCATTATGAATATTTTCACTAGTACTAATAAATACTGAATTTTACTTTTTTTTAAATTACTTTCTTCCTCGTTTTCTCGAAAGCTATTAGAGATATTGGAAATATCATTGCATCATCTGATACAACTAATTCAACTTTACAACTGATATTATGAATATTTGTTCTATGACTAATAATTACGCAGTAAAATAAAAACCGTATTTTTATATAAAAACATGATTTTCCTCGTCATTTTCTCGAAAGCTATTAGAGATATTGGAAATATAATTGCAGCATCTGATAGACCTAATTAAACTGTACAACTGATATTATGAATATTTGTTCTATGACTAATAATTACGCAGTAAAATGAAACTTAATATTTATTTAAAAACATGACTTTCCTCCTCATTTTCTCGAAAGCTATTAGAGATATTGGAAATATCACTGCAGCATCTGATAGACCTAATTAAACTGTAAAACTGAAATTATGAATATTTGTTCTATGACTAATAATTACGCAGTAAAATTAAACTTTATATTTATATAAAAACATGACTTTCCTCCTAATTTTTCGAAAGC
>JAPQNM010000021.1:6407664-6412664 GCA_029783475.1 Metacarcinus magister | reverse complement strand
GTGAAAAGGACTGAAGGTGTAAGAAAATGTAATAGTAAGTGAGAGTGAGTGAGTGAGAGGAATGTGAAGTTGACAAAGTTTCAGGATGTAGGATATAGGATGCTTAGAAGGGGGGGGCGGTGAGGGAGGACATGTTGGGGGGGGGGCGGGGGTTAGGATCCCCTTCCGGATACTGAGAAAATGCACACACACACAAGCACAAGAGGGATGTGTCCTGTCCTTCACCTCCTCCCCTTCACCCCCCTAATAGTCCCCCGCCCCCCCCAACAACACCTGCCTAAAGGGCGTCACACGTGTCCAAGACATGACGTAGATCTGACTATGGAAACTCTCTCACTCTCTCTCTCTCTCTCTCTCTCTCTCTCTCTCTCTCTCTCTCTCTCTCTCTCTCTCTCTCTCTCTCTCTCTCTCTCTCTCTCTCTCTCTCTCTCTCTCTCATGGACAAAGGTCAACACAATAAACAAGTCAATCACTAACTGGACAGGTACACACACAATTAAGGGAGACAATCAACACACACACACAAACACACTAACCACTGTCCACTATTTCCTTTATCTGTGACTGTTCGTCCACGTCAACACTTCAGTCAGTCTGTCAGTCAATCAGTCAGTCTTTGCGTCACTGGTTCACTACGCCGCCTTCCTCCTCCTCCTCCCTTTCCTCCTCTCCCTCTCTCCTGTCCCTCCACACCCAAGTTACTGATGACACGGATCTACAATGATGCTGATGATGCTGACTGGATCTCTTAGTCGTCAGCATTTGATTAGCGAAGCGGATGTGTGTGTGTGTGTGTGTGTGTGTGTGTGTGTGTGTGTGTGTGTGTGTGTGTGTGTGTGTGTGTGTGTGTGTGTGTGTGTTTAGTTTGGTTATCATTGATTTTTTTTTCTAGTTGATGAAAAGAAACTAATTGATTGTTGATTTTTTTTCTTCTCTCTCTCTCTCTCTCTCTCTCTCTCTCTCTTTTATATATATATATATATATATATATATATATATATATATATATATATAGTATATATATATATATTTCTGAGTCCAGTGAATAACAAAGTCAAATGTAGCTTCGGATAATTCTAATTCTGGTAGAGAGTGAAAGGTCAAAACTTTATCAAAAATAACACAGGAATATCCAAATGGTGAGGTAAAATAAAGAGAGGAAAATGTAAAAAGTTTATAATGGTTGACTTTGAAGTATTTTCCACACATAATAGTAAAGAAAATATGTATACCTTAAAAATATAGTGAGTTAAAACTTGCATACGAAATAATAAAAAAAAATAATAATAATAAAAATAATAATAATAATAATAATAATAATAATAATAATAATAATAATAATAATAATAATAATAATAATAATAATAATAATAATAATAATAATAATAATAATAATGAGATGAATCATATTACATAAACAAATTGACCTTGTATAATAAGTAGAATAATACATCTAAAAAATATTAATCAATACTGTGTGTGTGTGTGTGTGTGTGTGTGTGTGTGTGTGTGTGTGTGTGTGTGTGTGTGTGTGTGTGTGTGTGTGTGTGTGTGTATAATTCACCACAGTATTGAGGATCACGTGCTGGATTCGTGATTGCCAGTCATTACACTCCCGGAGAGAGCTTATAGTTTATTATAGTCCGATCTATGAGTAAGGCTGTGACCTTCAACACACCACACACCTCATCCTCGTGTTGAAGGAGGACAGTAACTCCTCGATTAGCAGTGAAAACGTTGCACCTTGAGCGAGGCGCGAACCTAAGATTGCCGAGTGACAGACTGAGATTTTCCATTGAGCTACCGTAGTGAATGTGTGTGTGTGTGTGTGTGTGTGTGTGTGTGTGTGTGTGTGTGTGTGTGTGTGTGTGTGTGTGTGTGTGTGTGTGTGTGTGTGTGTGTGTGTGTGTGTGTGTGTGTGTGTGTGTGTGTGTGTGTGTGTGTGTAGGTGGGTGTTTGTTTGTGTGTGGGTGGTGGATGTGTGTGGGTGTAATAATAATGATAATGATAATAATAATAATAATAAATGTGATAATAATAATAATAATAATTATATATATATATATATATATATATATATATATATATATATATATATATATACGTGACATTTAGGGTTCAAGGAGACTTTACTCTCCCCTCCCTTTCTGCTCCCTGCCTTTTCGTAGAAGAGAATAACGAGAAGGGCTTCCCAAACCACTCACTACGTCCCTTTTTTTTTGTTGTATTTTACGATCCGCAAAGAATATGTTGGTATAGTATTATTTATAGTATTCTTGCAACCCCTCCCCCCCACCCTCACCCACCATAAAAACATTAATAAAAAATATATATTATGAATACATTAATAATATACTGATGATAAAATAATAACTTTTACTGATAATAACAATAAATGTAATCAGAGTATAATAATCATAATCATTATCGTGCAAAATAAGTAGTACGTGTGTGTGTGTGTGTGTGTGTGTGTGTGTGTGTGTGTGTGTGTGTGTGTGTGTGTGTGTGTGTGTGTGTGTGTGTGTGTGTGTGTGTGTAACGGAGGATACTTATTATAGTGTTGGGTTGTGTGCAGGATGTTAGCGTGCAGAGCTGCTCCTCCTCCTCTTCTTCCTCCTCCTCCTCCTCCTCCTCCTCCTCTCCTCCTCCTCCTCCTCCTCCTCCTCCTCCTCCTCCTCCTCCTTCCCCACTCTCTATTCTTCTCCCTATCCTCTCTCACCTCTTATCTCTCTACCTACTATTTCCTCTTCTTCCACCTTCTTTCATCCGCTTTCCCCTTCCTTTTCCCTCCTCCACCTCCCTTGTCTAACCTTTCCTCCCTTCTGTGCTTATTTTCCTTACCACTTCTGTTTCCTTACCTCCTCTCCCCTCATCTTCCTTCCCCTCTCCCCTACTCCCCCTACCTCTTCCACCTGCGGGATCGTGATAGACGTTAATGAGGTAGTGTTTCAGTCACGTGCGTTTAATATAAAAAAAAAAGGTAATAATACAGAAAATAATGCGTATCTCAGACGAAGTAAATAAAAAAAAATTGCGCCGTCTAGACATATCAAATAAAAAAAAAAGGAAAATATGCAGGAAAAAAATAATATATATAGTAATACTGAAGTGAAATAAAGTAATAATAGTTTTAATAATAGATTGATTAATAAGTTCAAGGGTCACTTTTCTGGAGTTTCAGCCACGCAGTAAATAATGAAAATACATTGAATAGTAACTCGAGAAATTTTTGAATAATGTTAAATGTGTGAAATAATAAAAGAAAGGCTAATTCTAGATGCATATTTTTGTTGCTGTTGTTGTTGTTGTTGTTGTTGTTGGTGGTGGTGGTGGTGGTGTCATTGTTGTTGTTGTTGTTGTTGTTGTTGTTGTTCCTGCACGTGCCTCGTCAGTATGTATTTATAGGTATTACATGAAAGTCTTTTTTTTCCCCACCTTTTCTGTTTAAAGGCAAGCCGGTGCAGTGCGTGAGGCGAAATGTAGGTGGCGTTGAGACCCGTGAGTGGGTGAGTGAGGCTAAGAGGCTCCAGGACGGGTTTTCATATAGCTTCAAGTTTCTTTCCATTTTAATTCTTCGCTTAAGGTACAGAATCTTCTCTTTATTTTATCATTTTTCTTGTGGACCATTGTGATTGTAAGGCTGAAAATACAATAGAATAGCCTTACGAGAATCAACTCTAGCATTAGTGACGATAATAATGATGATAAAGAAGATACAAAGGAATGCAAAGGAATACAAAGGAATATTCACACAAAAAACAACCCTAATGATCTTAACGAGGTTGTTTACGGGAACTACATAAACTACAGTATCAAATCTACAAGTAAAGAAGCAAGATAATAGTGATGATGATGGTGATGATGACGATGATGATCATTTTGCGTGAGGTGAGGCTTCAGTGATGGAGATGGAGTGGTGGAGAGGTGAAGGATGGAGTAGTGGAGTAGAGGGAGGTAGGGAGTGGCAGGAGTGGGTAGTGATATAAGACACAAAACAATTACCCTTTTCCTTTTCCATGCGTACCCAAAATTCTAAATAAGGCCCACACCTGAGAGCTTAATTACATCACCCATACGTCAGGTGCATCGAAGGGAGGGGCGGGAGGGGGGGGGAGGGGAATAAGGGAACACCTGAGTTACCTGTTAGAAGATTTATCATGGTGGGTTGTGATTTATGATGATGTATTGCCATGTAACCCTTTGACTAGTAAATTTACTCCCTCCCTCGCGGACCTCTGTTTCTCCTGCAGCAAAAATACATTCTTAGGTTACACTTGCTACACGTATACTCTGTGTTACGATGTAGTACTCAGTGACGATGATGACGACGATGACGACCTAAGCAGTAGTGTCGAGGAATATGATGATGATGATGATGATGATGATGATGATGATGATGAGATAAAAAAAGGAACAGGAGTACAACCAAGAGAAAGAAGAGAAAACTAACTTACGAGGTAAAGGAAGTAGCGTAGGAAGAGGAGTAGGAGGAGGAAGAACAGGAGGAGGAAGAGGTGTAGGAGGAGGAGGAAACTAGCAACATCCTGAGGAAAAACAAAGTTAGATTCTTTATACAAGGACTTGGGTTTCGCTGTTTGTCGCAACGTCTAAAACCCCATCACCTCTCTCTCTCTCTCTCTCTCTCTCTCTCTCTCTCTCTCCTCTCTCTCTCTCTCTCTCTCTCTCTCTCTCTCTCTCTCTCTCTCTCTCTCTCTCTCTCTCTCTCTCTCTCTCTCTCTCTCTCTCTCTCTCTCTTAAATGTTGACGCTATATGTTAAAAACTTTCACAAACACATTTTACCTTAAACTTCTATATTTAACAACATCGTCATTTCTTTCAGGCCTTCACGCAGCTCGCTCTAAATAAACAATTAATAACATAAAAATAAAGCATCACACGCAAGCTTAACGGAAAATCCACCTCGTGTGTGTTGCAGTTTTGTTTTTTATAATTTCCGTCATGAGTTCGGTTGAGGAGAAGAAAAAAAACTGTATTGTAA
>JAPQNM010000021.1:6397664-6402664 GCA_029783475.1 Metacarcinus magister | reverse complement strand
TGAATGACCATTTTATAGCAACATAAAATAAAAATTTAATTGATACTATAATAATTTTTCCCCCAGCAATCTTTATACTGCTGCCATTACTATTACTACTACTACTACTACTACTACTACTACTACTACTACTACTACTACTACTATGACGAAGCAGATGCATGAAGTCCATGAACCTAATACTTAGAAAAATAATGTAATTCAAATAATCGCATTATATCGTACAGTAAAAAATAGATAAAATTTCATAATGATATAGAAACAAATTCCAAGAAATGATAACAAAAGAACATAATTCACACACACACATACGTGGCCTCCACAACACAACAAATAAAAAAAAAATGAAAAAAAAAATGAAAGAAGAGAAAAGAAGAAAGAAAATAAACAGGTGATTAAATAAACCATGATATATAACCAACATCAACACCGATAAATAAAATCCACCTTGGAGCACGTTGATCCACTCCTCCACCTTCCACAATCACGTGTACCCACCACTAAGCCTCCACACAGCCACCCTTACCACTCTGAACACCTGGGATGCATCAATCACCTCACCCTTGCCACGTGCCTGCTGGGCCTCCCCTCGGTTCTCCCCACAATGGCTGTCCCTTATTGATACAAATTGATGGGCAGGAGCGACTTAGAGAAGCGAGTCACATGCTCACGTATTCCCTGGATTTGACATTAAGGTGTTGTGCAGGTAACAGGCTTGGATTCAGTCTTGCCAAACAATCACTGTCTATGCACCTGGCCAGAACAGCGAGGCACTTGTTACATAAGGTATTAATTCGTCTCTTCTCGTCTATATTTAGTGTCTGTCTCGCAGCTGACGGGATCATAAATAGCTAAAAACTAATTATTTGTTCTGAACCGATATGTATAACGCCACTGGTATATATGACCTAAATAAGGCATGTGAAGTTGTTTGAGGCTTGAATACCTCCCAATACCTATCAAAACAGTACTGCTTTATCTAGTAAGCCTCCCATCACTCGCAGCTTAGTCTTGGCTTGAGAGACCCTGGAGAGACCCTGAGTCCTAGTGGCTTACCTTCATATATTGCCTCAAGTACCATCACTAATACCTATGATTCGCACAGATTACCTTGTTATCGCAAAATCAAGGGTAGTAACCTTAACATTACTACGAATCCACCACACTGACTCGGATCCACGACTCTGTAATAGCCAGTCCATGCAAGTGTTGAATACTGATGCAGCTAACTAGTAGGTACCCGCGGCTTACCCTGCAATGAACAGGAAACAAGCCGTACACATCACCACCACAACACAACACTCACACCCGGAACACAAGCCACTCAATCATGCTGACTCGACTCCCACGCAGTCTCACTAGATCCCGCACTGCCTACCAATGAACGGAATCAAATACCTTACCAACAAAGGATGTAACTTTTGTAGACTTACCGAATGTAAAGTTAAAATATTGAGATCTATAAAACTCGCATCAATAGAATATATTAAACGAACAACTTATGCGTCACACTAACCTCTGTAACACTTTAATAAAATAGTTACCCCAGTTTAGCTCTTCCGTCCCTTTGCCCTTTCCAGACGGGGACAAACAGACGTCTATTCCAGCCAGGAGGAATGGTGTCGGACTTCCCGTTTATACCACAAATACCAGCTGCTTCCCCCTCCCACCCCTTAACCTTGCAACACTCTCTGCCTCAGCAAAAAAGGACTTGGTTTCAATATGTGTTGGGTCAGCAGCGTCACTCAAGCATCATCAACAAGAAGTGTGTCAAAAGTACAGCTACTCAATGTACTCAGCCCAACCTGCCTTGTATTCACCCGATACGAAGCAACCATTACCTGTTCGGAAAGAGTTCACCTCAGGATAAAACAGGGTAAGAGATTTTTTTCAGTCCTCAGTAAGCAGGTTAAAAATCACTCACACTAGAATTACCTACAAGAACCTCAATGATTATTTAAGCTTACAGCCTCTCCTTGCTTGTCTCATAATGGGTCAAGTCCTATGAGATAGAACCCTAAATTGGCCCAGATACTTATGGACAATAAAAGTAAATTAATAGAGTAAAGGAGCGTGTCACAATAAGATAATAATTTGCTTCGTGACTGTCTATTGTTTGCCAGCGTGAGGCGGCTCAACATGACAGTGACACACAACTCTGGTTTCAATTCTTTACAGTCTAGACTTTTAAGCGATCCGATCCGATCCGATCCGATTCGAAGAAGAAGCTGACAATAATAGATTTCAGTGCACCCACGTGTCCACTTCAGATTCTTTTCTTTTATTTGATTCTCTTCTTCCCCTCCTCTTCATTCTTCTCATTCTTGTATTATATTGCGCATTCCAATCTTCATTCATTCATTCATTCCTTATTGACTTTCTTCATTATGTAATCAGCGCTATTATACCTTTGCATGAACTACCTATCTAGTACATATTTCTAGCATACAATTTACTTTATTTCCTTCCCTGTTGAAATCATAATCCTCTTTTTTTTTCCCCAATCAGTCACCTTCCTCTCTTTACTAAAATCGAGTGTAGTTTACTTGTCATTTTCCTTCTTTTTTCAGCAGATTAGTCATTAAGTTCCCAATTCATACAAACTTTACCTTGCCACACTTTCTCATGTTATGTTGGTAATAGTAAGTGTGTGTCCCTTCCACCTGATACCTTATACTGTCCCTACTATTACTACAAGCGCCAAGTCATGGAAGCAGTGGTGATAGTCGTAAAAAATACATTATAAGTTGTTGCACGATTCAAGTAGATATTATTTTCAACTTAAATAATTTTGTGGGTTGAGGAAATGGATGGAGTGGTTGCACGTCCACACACACGCACACAAACACACACACACACACACACACACACACACACACACACACACACACACACATACACACACACACACACACACACACACGTCACTCGTCATAATCAGCAGCGTCAGTATCTTCCTCTACACCCTTGAGTCATCACACCACAGCTGCTTCTCAGTGCAACTCATCTCTCTGTTAATGTTATTTCGAAAGGAAGCCATTTTACTACTACTACTACTACTATTATTAATGCTACTACTACTACTACTACTACTACTACTACTACTACTACTACTACTACTACTACTATTATTAATACTAATACTAATACTAATACTAATACTAATACTACTTCTAGATAATATCAGTAATACTAGTAGTAGTAGTAGTAGTAGTAATAATAGTAGTAGTAGTAGATGTTGTAATAGTAATAATGACGATGATAATAATAATTATGATAATGATAATGATGATAATAATAATCATAATAATAATAGTATTAACAGTAACAATAAAAAAAAATAATAATAATGATAATAAAAAATAAAAGGTTTACTGGTTTGAACGTTTATAAGTCTATTTGTCAATTATTCTACTTTTTTTTTACTCTCTCTCTCTCTCTCTCTCTCTCTCTCTCTCTCTCTCTCTCTCTCTCTCTCTCTCTCTCTCTCTCTCTCTCTCTCTCTCTCTCTCTCTCTCTCTCTCGTTCCTTGGCCTCACAGCTCTGGGTACGAAACAACCTGATTCACACCTGCCTCTGTCCATGCCCAAAAAAAACAATGTAAGTACCAATTTGATTGAATCTGATACCAAACAGAATAAACACACTTGATGACCAGATGACCTCAGTTCCAATGGCTTCAGTGGCACGCCCTCCCTTCTGGGTCATCAGTGCACACCAAGAAAAAAAATATTGTATAAAATTAAAGTCGTTATAATCAGTATTTAGATCAGACTATTTTCTTGAATCCTACTTCTTATTTTGTGGGAGTGAATGTTTTAAAATGTCTGGGTTTCATTGTCTTACTTTTGCAATTCAAATGTGTTCAATATATTTAGTCGTGATTTTTAAGGGAGAGAATATTGATGGAAAAAAAAAAGTGCTAGGAAGGATATTCCCTATCATTCTACTATCAAAATTAGTTATAAAAGAAAGTTTGAGAATAGTGCTGTTAGTAATGATAGTAATAATGACAGTCTTATATAAGTAGTATTAGTATTAGGATTATTATTTGTAGTAGTAATAGTAATAGTAATAGTGGTAGTAGCAGTAGCAGTAGAAATAGTAATAGTAGTAGTAGTAGTAGTAGTAGTTGTTGTAGCACAAATAATATTACTGGAACGAGACTATTTTTACGCTATATTCCTCCTCTTCACTACGCTTTCAAAATACATGGTGATCCCTTCTTACTATTTACTACCGTTACCTTGCCGGGGGGGAGGTGGGTGGGGAGGATCCTTGCTCTATTATATCCTTGATCCCCCACATGTAAATACTAATAGTAGTGTGTAGTTCAATACCCTTGTTATACGCCAACAGATCTACTAATATCTATTCTTCCTATGTAATTATATGTAATCCTCCTAATCCTTCACCTCTCTCTCTCTCTCTCTCTCTCTCTCTCTCTCTCTCTCTCTCTCTCTCTCTCTCTCTCTCTCTCTCTCTCTCTCTCTTTGGAACTTCCGTGATCGAGATTTGACTTTGGCAGGAGAGAGAAAGGAGCAAAAAAAAAAAAAGAAAAAGAGAAAAAAAAGAAGAGAAAAGTGACGTATCATGACTCGGGCTTATTATTTTTTTTCTCTCTCCAACGAATCTCTCTCTCTCTCTCTCTCTCTCTCTCTCTCTCTCTCTCTCTCTCTCTCTCTCTCTCTCTCTCTCTCTCTCTCTCTCTCTCTCTCTCTCTCTCTCTCTCTCTCTCTCTCTCTCTCCGCCCAGGTGTGTGAGAGGGAGCCAAGGTAACCTGTACTCGTTTTTTCCCCTCTTCAGGTGTGCAATGAGTCCAGATCTGCCCACACTACTCCCGCAGGTGTGGGAGGGAAGCCAATACCCTCAGCAACCTACAATGGGAGGACATCTGGAGGAGGAGGAGGAGGAGGAGGAGGAGGAGGAGGAGGAGGAGGAGGAGGAGGAGGAGGAGGAGGAGGAGGAGGAGGAGGAGGGAAAGGAGGAGGAGTAGGAGA
>JAPQNM010000021.1:6380164-6385164 GCA_029783475.1 Metacarcinus magister | reverse complement strand
GTTCCCTGCCTTCCTCTCTCTCTCTCTCTTCCCCGTTAACATTTTTGTTTTTGCAACCATAAAATTACCTCGCACAAATTTTCTACCCAACAGACGCGGCCAACCTGCAGTGTGTGTGTGTGTGTGTGTGTGTGTGTGTGTGTGTGTGTGTGTGTGTGTGTGTGTGTGTGTGTGTGTGTGTGTGTGTGTGTGTGTGTGTGTGTGTGATTATGGTTTGACATGTTTCTTATGTGAACATCGTCTAATGTACAGAATCTTTGTTCAATAGATTCAAGCTATCATTGTCTATCTTTCTTTCATTCTCTCTCTCTCTCTCTCTCTCTCTCTCTCTCTCTCTCTCTCTCTCTCTCTCTCTCTCTCTCTCTCTCTCTCTCTCTCTCTCTCTCTCTCTCTCTCATTATGTATCATTACACGTGATGTACATCCATAACCTTGTGTAAAATCATTAAAAAAATTAAAGATGATACGTATCATGACCGATCAGATCATCTAAGTGGCAGTAATAATTTCTATCCACTTACAACATATACTATCTTACTTACACGGTATGATATCGTGCTTGTGTGTTTGTAGGGTTCTTCATGTGAGTTTTAGAGTGTTTGTGCAAGTCTTTTCAAATGTTGCCCAGAATATCTTTGTTATCAACTTTGGCTGGAGAGTTTGGTGGAAGATATGATGACATAAAAAGTGATTTTGCGTTACACATGGTGTTAGTTTTTCTATCTATCTACCTATCCATTTATATATATATATATATATATATATATATATATATATATATATATATTAATTAATTTATTTATTTTTATCTATCTATCAATCTATTTATCTACCTATATATCCATCTATGCATGGCAGGCACTAACACTCTTACATACGCCCACAGCATGGCACTGCATCCCAACAATAAAACACATCACCACACCACAGCCTGTTGGTCTCGCAAGTATAGTGTTGCTTATCCCAGGCTTACCAGCGAGCTTCTGGTGTGGTCTGTCAAGCTGATTCACCTTCTTGTAACCTGATCTGCTGCCACACGTCACTCAGACAACTCAGCAGTCACTACTCCGCTAATACGGCAGTGTTAACATACATGATATGCAGCACAGCCTACAAAATGTAAATACACCTCCCCGCCAGACCCTTGTTCCACCTCTATTTACGTGCAGAGTCCCCGCGGCCAAGCGAACTGCAACAACCTAACACAACTACAAACTCAACGGGTCACTAACTTTAAAAAATGTATTTATCTAGGTGCCTCAAAGGAGCTTATATATATATATATATATATATATATATATATATATATATATATATATATATATATATATATATATATATATATATTGATTGATCAACACCATCTTATCTGTAAACACGCCATCGTAACTTCGATCATCGTATACTCAAAAATATACATTCTTATATAATGTTGAAGTAGCGAGATTAGGGTGCAGTGGAGGAAGAGGGGAAGGGAAGGAGAAGGAGAAGGAGAAGGAGAAGGAGGAGGAGGAGGAGGAGGAGGAGGAGGAGGAGGAGGAGGTGTTAAAGTAAAGAAGGGAATATCGTTGATGGGAAGGACGACATGCAAGATCCAAAAACAATCAAACAAATACAACACTCCTGCATACTTGTTCATCGCCTTGAGTGGATGATTCCATATAAGTGTGAAAAACTCCACCTCCTTCACGTTAGATATTAATGAGATGTGTGAGGCAGACATTTCCTCCCTTCACTTGTGTATATGATTTGCACCTGCAGGAGAAAAAAGAGGAGGAAGAGGAGGAAGAGGAAGAGGAAGAGGAAGAGGAAGAGGAGAGGAGGAGGAGGAGGAGGAGGAGGAGGAGGAGAAATAGGAGGAAAAAGGAAAAATTCAAAGGATGTGTTGGTATCAATACTTCGATTTGTATATCAATTAATACATACACATATGCAAGAGAGAGAGAGAGAGAGAGAGAGAGAGAGAGAGAGAGAGAGAGAGAGAGAGAGAGAGAGAGAGAGAGAGAGAGAGAGAGAGAGAGAGAGAGAGAGAGAGAGAGAGAGAGAAGAAGAAAAAAGAGAGAAAAGATATAAAGAACAGAAACAGGAACTCAAAAACCAATGTACAGAAAGAGTAAACGAAGGGACGAAAAAGAAGAAAGAGGAGCAAGACAAAAAATAGATGTTTAACAAGACGAGGAAGAGGAGGAAGAGAAAGAGGAGGGTGGTGGTGGTGGTGGTGGTGGTGGTCTCCCTAAGGACCTGCAGGGCGCCCTCCGTCAGGTGGTGCCCTGCATACTGAAGAGGGCACTGGTTAGCATCTGGCCTGTCAAGTCACTTTCGCTCTCCATGTCAGACTGCCCAAGACCCTTCCTTCTCTCCACCAGCAGATGTGTCATGGCCGCAGGGTATACCACCATCACCACCACCATCACCACCACCACCACCATCACCACCACCACCACCACCACCACCACCATCACCACCTCACCATCACCTTACGTTCCTTTTAGAGAGTTCTTTTGTCCTTTTTTGGGGTTGCTTTTCTACTGATTACGTCTTTGTGGTCAATAGTAACTACCTAGAAATTGATGAAAGTAAGGGAACGAGAGAGAGAGAGAGAGAGAGAGAGAGAGAGAGAGAGAGAGAGAGAGAGAGAGAGAGAGAGAGAGAGAGAGAGAGAGAGAGAGAATGAATAGGATTATCTCGTGTGATGTGTTTTAGTTTTACTCTGCACAGAAATGGACATATAAGAGCATGTGAATGTTGTTAGTGGAATCTGATTATATTGGTACACTACTTCCACCACCACCACCACCACCACCATCACCACCACCATCATCACCACCACCACCACCACGAAGGAGGGAAGGAAATAACACTAATTTTGAGGTGATGACAGCTATCAAAACAACAATAACAGTAGAAATTATAGGAGGTATGATGATGATGATGATGATGATGATGATAATAATAATAATAATAATAACGATGATAACAATAATAATAATAGCTCATAAGAATGCTTAGAGGAAATGCCGAACAGGTCAACACATTAGAAATATCACCAACCTCACCTTCCCTCCCCCTTCCCTTTCCCTCCCCCTTCCGCTCCCCACTCTTCTCTCCACTCCCCTCCCCACTCCACTCCCCTTCCCACTCCCCACTACCCTTCCCACTCCCCACTCCACTTAACAAACATTACACAAAAAAGTATTTATAAAAACAAGACGACAATTTCCTTCCCGTGAACTGGTACTGATAATGATGATGATGATGATGATGATGATGATGATGATGATGATGATGATGATGATGATGATGATGATGATAATGATGATGATGATAATGATGATGATAATGATGATTTAACAATTTTTTGCTTCTCTATTCTCATTCTTTTTTCCTTTATTTTTCCTTCCATTCACCTGTCAGTTGCTTGGTTATGCTTCTTCCTCCTCCTCCTCCTCCTCCTCCTCCTCCTCACACCTGACATGCAGCTTCCTGAGGGAGGGGAAGGTGGGTGGGGGGGGTTGAGGCCGAGGGGAGAGAAGGTGAAAGAGAAGGAACTAGATCACCACAAGAAATGAAATCACACACTCTCTCTCTCTCTCTCTCTCTCTCTCTCTCTCTCTCTCTCTCTCTCTCTCTCTCTCTCTCTCTCTCTCTCTCTCTCTCTCTCTCTTTCTCTTTGGGGGGTTTGCTCGCTTTCCCTCTCTTCATTCCTGCACTAACTGTGAATTGCTTTCTTCTTCCCTCCTTTCTTTTTTCTTTTTCTTTACATCTTCCTTCATTTATTTCTTAGTTAATGTGTCAATTTTAATAAACTTCATTCATCTTTTTCCAATTCCTAATCTTTATTAATCGATTCATATTATTACTCATTTATTCATTCATTCATTCATTCGTGTTTTCATTTCTTCCTTCAATTGATTCTTTCATCTTTTTACTCGCACACACACACACACACACACACACACACACACACACACACACACACACACACACACACACACACACACACACATTCCTCATCCTCCTTTCCTACTAGTTTCTCCAAATTCTGTAAATATGGAAAAGAAGAAAATGTAAATGAAACGTGCTTATTGGTATTTCATTGTCTCCTCCTCCTCCTCCTCCTCCTCCTCCTCCTCCACCTCCTCCTCCTCCTCCTCTGTCTATGTTCCTATACCACAAATGTACCTTTCCTCCTACCCCCTCACTCTCCTCTCTTAAATCCTCCCCTCTCTCTCTTCTCTCCTCTGCCTTCCCCTCCTTTCCCCTCCCCTCCTCCCCCTGCCTCGTCAACACAATCCTTATTCAAACCCATTTTAATAACAGCATAAAGCCACGCATGCTGTAAAACGTGAGCGTATTATTATATTCATCTTCTTATTCGTTACTTTAAAAAAAATAAACATTACTGAATAGAGCATTTCAAGGGTTCCCTCATGCTCGTCTGTTTAAGTTACATATCTCATTAAGGTTACTGGTAGTTAAGACGCTTACTGGATGCTTGGTTACAGCTGCCAGGGAAGGGTTGGGTGCTCCTCCTCCCTTGTTACACTGTCACTCATCATTACGTGAGTTGTTAGGGTTAGTACCTACCTGTGTTATTACCTCAATGAAGCTGTTATGAGCCGAGTACACCTTTGCATTGACACTTACACTCTTCAACACACACATACGCACACACACACTTATCTCAGGAGAGGATGAAGGTATGAAGCCACGTGGTTTCATACAAGCACAACCAGACTATAGAATTATCAATGAAACTACCATTGGCCGAGTGGTTGCAGCACTTAACTCACAATCACCAGGCCAAGGCTTCGAACACCGATACATAGTCAGCAAATTAAGTATATTGACTTTAAACTAACATATTACGGAATGATCGAAAACCCTAAACACTCCTGATTGTTTCCATTGCGATTATATTACGTTTCGTTCAGTTTCATTGCAAATCGGACGAAATGAGAACACAAAATTCACTGCACATAAAGTACATTCCTTTATAT
>JAPQNM010000021.1:6342664-6372664 GCA_029783475.1 Metacarcinus magister | reverse complement strand
TTGACTTTTAAATTATCGTCAGCATTTCTGTAGATTAACTACTCCATAATATAGTTAAGTCTATGCTTTATTAGTTTCGTTTTCTATCCCTTAAAGTCTTAAAGAAAATGTAAGTTATTGAATGTGCAGGTATTTTTCGAAACCTTTTCCTTCCTGCATTTTTCATCTTACTAATGTTTGTTTGTCCTGAATACAGCAACGAGTACTTTTTTTTCGCAAGGTGGTGGGCGGGGATATTTACATTCCTTATTCATTACTTTTTTTTTTCTTCCGAACTTCCACAGAACATTCATAGACACGAAAATAAATGTCATGCAACCTTCCAGACAACAACCTTGATCCCTATACGTGGGAATGAACTAAAAGGACCAGAACAATGTAGTTAATGGTAAAAACAACACTATAAGCAAATCTCTTTTAGGTTACTAATGGATTCTTAAGATGGGGTTCGATTCCCTTTAACCTCCCTGCCACCCCCCTCGACTCCTTTCTAACCAAGTGCTTCGTCTCCCGGGAATGCCATTAATCATAACCTTAACATAATTTAAGTATCATGGTTTTCCCGTCAATTTGTTTCATCGGATCTTCAATTATGGTTTAAAATTAAGTTCGTTCTTGCACACGGAACATGCTATGCACGAGGATGTGGCCAGAAAGAAAGATAAGAACATTTCCACTGAGCAATTTTCATACAGTTTAAGAAATTGTTTCATCCTTACAACGCCACAAGACTGACTGTGTGATCACGTTCATAATATATTCTGCAATATCATAGTGTGTGTGTGTGTGTGTGTGTGTGTGTGTGTGTGTGTGTGTGTGTGTGTGTGTGTGTGTGTGTGTGTGTGTGTGTGTGTGTGCGTGTGTGTGTGCGTGTGCTAATATGTAATTGCAAATGTGAGAGGCGAGTAATGATTTTCGATCCGAGTTTCATCTTACTGCCTCATAGATAATTAGTATGTGTGGATTAACATAAATAGTCATAATATCTTTGATTGCCCAAGAGCCAAACAAATTATTCAAAACACATGTTCTCCTATCATATCATATCAATTGGCGTATCAGTTACGATACGTCATTATCAATAAGCACCGGAAAAAGTCGTCAGTATTCACAAATTAGTAAAGAAAATTATTGCAGCACCATTTAACGAAGTCTTCAATTCACAGTTTATGTTTTACTTAATGTTTAAATGAAAGTAACGAAGTATATCTAGGAAAACTTTTTATGCTAGCGAAGTTTCAACAACAAACTTTACAGCCTACTTTACATATGCAATGTCCAACTTTTAATGAACAATAAAAGTATCTGATAATACAAGCTGAACTAGGCTACCCTGACACTAATATATCGGTATGTGTTAAACTTTTACTAAGCTACATTTGCAATATTTTAAGTAGTCTAATGTTCATATGTATATTATGTTTAAAGTCATAACAACAACTACTCTTCCATAACACAACACACTATCACTACTACATTCCAAAAGCATGACATGAGAACAATATGAATGTTTTAAAATCACAATAAAAACATGACCCAGCCAGCCAAGGCGTCAACACCCAACACTCACCCTGCTGTCTGTCCTCTCAACACGTGTCCACCTGGCTGCCACACGCCTCACCACACCTTCACCTCGTCACCACGTCTTCATCACACTTTCACTACTTTCACAACCAAAATTCAGGTGGGTTCACTGACACACTCCGTCGATAAATACGTAAAATAGTACAGCACTGAATCAACACATGCGCGCCGTCGCCTCCTACTCGCTATTCACTGATTCTTCGAGAGGCTTCGAAAAGACCTCGTAAATTATTTCATATTATTTTGTCTTTTTAATCATAATGCAAAGTAGATTCTGCTTCCTAAATTTAAATAGAATATAAATGAATCACACAATAGGGTAATGAACTGCTTGTAGGATATGGATTACAACTTTTATTGGAGAAGCAACATTAAACAACAAAAGAGGATCGTTCTCCGTGCCTCAATAACAAGACATTGTTTGCAAGTTACGTAACACGATCCCTGATCAGAACACATCCTCATACTTCAGCACACACACACACACACACACACACACACACACACACTGTACACATACATACACATTCACATACGTAGCTTAACATGAAACGGCCACTAATACCCTACTTAGCAACTATGTATCTGATACCACTGTTGGTGTTGTGTTTACATTATCTGGCTTGTTATCTTTAGCTTATCCAATGTTTGTTTATATTGACAGACAGAAGAGAGAAAGAGAGAGAGAAAGAGAGAGAGAGAGAGAGAGAGAGAGAGAGAGAGAGAGAGAGAGAGAGAGAGAGAGAGAGAGAGAGAGAGAGAGAGAGAGAGAGAGAGAGCGAGAGCGAGAGCGAGAGCGAGCGAGAGAGAGAGAGAGAGAGAGAGAGAGAGAGAGAGAGAGAGAGAGAGAGAGAGAGAGAGAGAGAGAGAAGCACACACAACGTGAGTGAATATTCTGTTCCTACATGCTGACAGAGATTAAACGGAACGGAACGGAACGGAACGTGACAACGCGGGAGGGAAGACGAGGGACTGAAAGACTATGGCAGTACGGGGCGGGGCGGGGCGGGGCGGAACGAGGCGATGATTGGGTAGGAGTACATGATATCCTTGATTACCACGAAGGCAAACGCGACATAGGTCCACTCACGTCGTCAATCATATAATAACCCCCACTGGAAGCGTAGCCCCTCAGCCCCCCGACCAGCCACTCCCCGGCACCCTTCACGCCATCCACTGCACTCCAGGCCAAGTACCGCAGGAACCCAGGCACGAGCTGGTGAAGGAAGGGAAGAACGGGTTACTATATGCATGTTATGATGGTCCTGTATCTTGAGGGAAGGGAAGAGTGAGGGAAGGGAAGAGTGAGGGAAGGGAAGAGTAGGTTACTTGTAATAGGTTACACGTTATAGTTCTGTAACGTGTTACTGGTTTATGTAATATCCTTTTTCTTTTACACTTAACTACTGATTTAACTGTTTCTCACCTAATCATTTGTACAAAATTATGTTTTTTACTTCTATTTATCATATTTAATTTATTACTTCAATAGTTACTATGATGAGGTAAAGTATGTTCTTCTAAATTAACTTGTTAGATAAGTTTCTTCATTAATTCAGCAAGAAGTTAATAACCAATCAGCAGCAATTTTCTATCGAATATTAATCAATAATGTGCGTTCCAAACTAATGATAATAATCAAACATAAAAGTAAATTAATGGTAACGATAGTTTTTTTTTTGGAAAAGCAACATGTGGTATGACAGCTACATGAAAACGAACGATAATTTAAGAACATGTATACAAGTGTTTTCGTTCTTATTCATTCGTTATTGCAGATTAAAAGAAGAAGTAGAAGAAGAAGACAGATTAATAGTAATAAGAAGAAATAGAATAACAAATAAGGGAAGATGACGATTAATAGAATGATATGAAGAAATAGAAGAAATAGAAGCAGAAGAAGAAGAAGAAGAAGACGAAGACGAAGACGAAGACGAAGACGAAGACGAAGACGAAGACGCAGACGAAGACGAACAACAACAACAACAACAACAACAAGGATCATAAAAAGTCAATTTGATGTTTATGCTTTTACTTTATCATTATTAAAGCAAAAATGAGGGAAGAAAAAAAATATAAGAGAGAGAGAGAGAGAGAGAGAGAGAGAGAGAGAGAGAGAGAGAGAGAGAGAGAGAGAGAGAGAGAGAGAGAGAGAGAGAGAGAGAGAGAGTATATAGTAAATGTTTCTCAGTATTAAATGAGTAACGTAACACTACTATATTATAGGTCGATGCTACAAAATACAAATCCTCATTTTTTCAAGTATTATTCTTTATAAACCATTTAGCATGTTAATCACTACCTGTAATATGTTAAAATGCTTCTTAAATCTCTAACTTCTCCTTATTTCTCAAGATAACTGAATGATGAGGAAAAGTAAATATAAAAAAAAGTCATTCCAACCTCCCTCAGGCCACTTTGTTCATCTCTCCTCTTTTAACTAATAACCTCTTTATATTAGATAATTGTGATGTAATTATATAAAGTGTTATAGTTAGCGTTTATCATATGTGGAAAAACTCATGTCAGTGCGGAGGATGTTCAGTGTGTGTGTGTGTGTGTGTGTGTGTGTGTGTGTGTGTGTGTGTGTGTGTGTGTGTGTGTGTGTGTGTGTGTGTGTGTGTGTGTGTGTGTGTGTTTCTATCATAGATTCACGAGCTTCAGGAAGGCTGTTCTCCCAAGTGTAACACCCCGCCATACCAACGGCCACCTCCCTGCCTGCTAGTCACCTCGGTGCCACGGTATGATGGTCGCGAGTATAGAAATATACTCTGAACTGCCTCACCTTGTCACTCAGTGTAATGCAGTACAGAAAAAGCACCACATTACAAAAGAGAATGAGCCTTCCTATCCATCATACTGTCACATCATAGAAATTAAACATAATAATAATAATAATAATAATAATAATAATAATAATAATAATAATAATAATAATAATAATAATAGTAATGATAATAATAGTAATGATAATACAATGATAATAATGATAATGATAATGATGATAATAATAATAATAATAATAATAATAATAATAATAATAATAATAATAATAATAATAATAATAATGATAATAATAATAAATAAACAAATAAATAACTAAATGAATTCTCCAGCAACACGCCCCTCACCTTTGCGATCTGTGCAGAACATCCAATCGAGGATGTGTGATGCTTCTCCGTGAGTGGTCGTGTTTCCTCCTGCCGCCCCTTCCTGCGCACCCCACTTGTCACGCAGCGGAGGAGTGTCACTGGGGAGCATCCCGTTGTCTTGACGTCCTGGTCCTGCCGCTGGTCTGCGTCGCCACACCTGTCACCTTCCTCACACTCGAAGGTGTCGTAAGACCCTGTGTGCTTGGCTGTGGTGGGGGCGTCATCCTGGAACCTTCTCACGCCCCTCCTCAGTCCCTCTTCCACGGAATCCATTAAAGCCAGGGACTGTGCCATCCTTCCAGGTGTGTGCAGCCCCACACTGGGGAACAGCCCGCTGCTCCGTGCTGTGCCGTCTACACACTGATCACTCACTCGCTCCACAGTGGCATCACATGTGATATCTTACACACCACTAACTAATATTATATGTCTCAAGGTTCAGCTGTTCTTTATATATATATATATATATATATATATATATATATATATATATATATATATATATGAATCTCTATTCTATGTTGTGTGTACAACTTGAAAACCAACAGCATCTTCCCATCCCTCAGTCACTTACTTCGCTTGGAAACTAATCTGGACTTCAACCCCAAGTGACTCAGCGCCAAGGACATATACAGTTGTGTGGATTCAATCAGATGCACGTCTCTGATTAGCGAGCCAGTCAATGAAATATTTGGTGAAAGGCTTTGAATCAAGTGCTTGAAGTGTCAAGAGAAATGTTGCTTATAAAGCAAAACAAGTGAGGGTGTGTGTTCTTATGTTTACCTTTTTTTTACGCAGTTGTCTTCATTTTGTTTACCCATTTGTCAATCTTACTATATTGGTATCTGTCTGTCTGTCTGTCTGTCTGTCATGCTCTTATCTCTTTGATTTGCTGTATGATTCTATAATGCTGTACTGTCCGTCTGTTTTCCTACTTGTGCGTCTGTCTATATCTTCTTCACACACATTACACTCTACAAAGGCAACACATTGTTCAGCTCCCCTCAGCAGCCCTTCAACAGGACTGCCTTCCCTATCTAGGGTCAAACGTCACTTATGACAGTGGAGGATCAACCACGTAGCATCATCGGTGAATAAAGTATTAGAATATCCGGCAACCATCACCCTTACGTTAATTATGGCTTTAAAAGGGCATAATTACTAATAATTCCAGCTGATCCTCACGCGTGACTTCAACGATAAATGCAAATGAATTTGAGAAATTCATCATGATTTTCTATATCACTGCTCTACTGAACTTCCGCATTGGTTTTAGTTCTATGTATTCTAAAGAACGGTTATGTATTGCACTTTTATGACACATTACACGGCCTTTAGTATTCTTTGGCAGCGTCGTGAGATGGTTTACACGCACGTTATAAGTAAATTTTAAGTAAATGTTTGAGTCTGTTGAGTTCAATCTAGGTAAACCACGCCATCACTTTCTATACATCATACAAACACACTTCTTATCAAAAAATTACTATTTCGTACCTACAAACACACTCCCATCAGTGACCAGCCACTAGTAAAGGTAAGGCGTCAAACCTCGCCCATTAAAGATGCAGAGAGAGGAGGAGGCTGTCCATTATATCTAGGAAAATATGCGTATCATGTACTGTACCTGTATTGCTCTAAGTCAAGAGTTCCCAATCGGAGGTGATGAACAGCTTTTTCTATCACTGTATAAAGTAATTTGAAGATTAGCTCGAATAAAACGGAGCTTCCTTAACAATTAACCCGCACAACCCGCTCGTTAACACCCAATACCCCCCTCACCCACAGCATTCCATTGCAGTGAAACCACAGTGTGTAGAAAATATACACGCAAACATGTGGAACTTGAGGAGGGTTCACAATGTATATTTTTGTTCAGTGTTCACTCTTGTTTTATTTGGATCTCGTGGCATCAATACATTAATCATCACTAATAACCAAACATGTGATGAGGGTTAAGAATGGTACCATATTTTAGAGTGGCCCGAGGAGACAAGGTTGAAAGCCACTGTTCTAAGCACACTGTAGAGATGCCCTTCAGTTAAACCTCAACCCACCTGCGTCCTAAGACGGCCAGGTGAGGTGACTTGACACAATAGAAAATCAGAAGAAAAATGATCGGTTACATATAAATGAAAAACCTTCTTCTATTATTACCATTTTATCGCCAGTCATCAGAGTACAAGTGTTCACTATTGACTTGACTAACGGTACAGGTTTTTGGGGATTAGAATACTCATTCCTGCAGGACACACACACACACACACACACACACACACACACGCACACGCACACACGCACACGCGCGCACACACACACACACACACACACACACACACACACACACACACACACACACATTCACATTATACAAAGGAGTACATGACAGTTACAAGCCTGCTTAGAGTACACTAAATAGTAATATAATTATCTCTAAGACCTAAAGTAAGAGTAGAGAGGCGACTATACTAGACTCTCAAAGACATTTAGCTATGGAAAACATAGGGATGATGATGCTTATATTAGTAATAATAATAACAATAATAATAATAATAATAATAATAATAATAATAATAATAATAATAATAAAGGTGATTAAATAATTCCCCCGAATCAGGTAACATTAGACCATATAGTTCTGTCAGGGTAAACGAGAGCACTGCCGTGAGCCAGGACCGAACTCGCAACCTTAAGCCACAAGCCGACCACTGTTCCATAGAGCCACCCACCATTTATATATATATATATATATATATATATATATATATATATATATATATATATATATATATATATATATATATATAATGACAATATCATAATAATAATAACAATAATAATAATAATGATAATAATAATAATAAAAAATAATGATGATAAAAACTTAAATATAATAATAATAATAGTAATAGTAATAGTAATGATCATGATAATAATAATAAAAATAATAATAATAATAATAATAATAATAATAATGATAATGATATTAATACCAATATTAGTAATGATAATACATAGAAATAATAATTCCATAGAAGAGAACATAATACTACTACCATGATTATGCTGATTCAATGCAGTGACAATGACACCAAGGTGACGTTATGTATATGTAAATGAAAGTGAATATTTATTGTATAATTAAGAATAAACCACCGTGAGTCTTTTTTGACCGAAATAACATCTTTGTTGTTCATTTTTGTTGACACAGAAACCCTCCCAAGGTACAGCATTCCAGGGAGAAAATTATAACGAAGATTGACATCATCATCTTGTTGTTAGATTCGTTTGGTTTTGGTAATAAATATTAGTTATAGTACAACCATACATATACGCTGTACAATGCACTAACGAAACACGCTTCCTCATACAAACATTCATTGTATTATAATCTTCGACCACGTTATGTAATAGTTTTGTAATTCGGAATTTTCTCTCTTGACTATATTTGTTAATTCGGAATGGTTTTAAATTGTCCTCCCTTCCACAATGGTTTGGACAAGGTTTAGCGTGTCCGTACAGGGCTTGTTTCCCATGGCGTGATTGCCATTTAGTTTTCTAAATTATTACAAACAGATCGTTTCTTTAATAATTAATTTACCACAACTGTTTAATTTACTTTGGTAAGACTCGCGGCGTCTAGTTAGCTAATTAGCCACTACGTATTTTAACGGGGTGTCTTGTCCACCCGCGATACCCTGGCCCTTGCTGCCCCACCTTCCACCAACCCCTTCACGTCCATCTAACGCCCCTACATCACTACCTTGAAGTATTCCATTTATTTACAAGGAAATATACACAATGCTGACGTCCGAAAGCCAGCGGATTTGGGACTAAAGATGCGATTCTGCGCGTCAAATGACCGATCCCGGATAGGCTCTGGACTGAACCAAGAGTGTTTTTGTGTGCGACACCACGACTGATCCGAGAAATGCAAGTCTCTGTGAGGCAGATGGATGCAAGGTGATACAGGCGCTGTGAGCGGTGCATCATTTTGAACTGCAGTGTTCTCACTGCTCATTTCATTATGCTCATAAAATAATTCACAGTAATCACAAGTTTGTTCACCAATACTTTAATCTGCAATGCTATGAATATCTTTCCCTAACTGTTACAAGCATGGTAAGCCCCTTTCTCAAGGGCGGCCAGTCAATAGAAAGTCCCGGAGGAGCAGACTAGTCCCAATGAATGTACTACAAGTACTTTTGTGGAACGTAAGATTGGATCGGCCTAATTGACGCACAAAAAAACACACCTTAAGTACGTAGGTTTTTGCAGTTTGCAAATTCCGTTTGAGACGTAAATGATGCAATGCTTGAGTATTGGTTGCCTTAACGAGACAATGTTCATGTGAGCTATGCATGCAACACATGGAAACCTACATAGGAAATGATTCCTTTAAGTGAGTAACTGTATTCCTTCCATACAAGCGGGTGGACAATTTTTCTTCCTTACGTTTCTTTGCGAGGACCAGCAAGTTTGCTTTCACAATAACAAAGTCAACAAAGTGACATGAAACCTACCAAGACGTGCTGCCGCCCACCTTCCCACCGCGTCCACCTTCCTAAAGGGTAGAACACTACATCCTTGCCCGTTGTGACTACAGGACTGCCTGGCTTTTGTCAATTCCTGGGCTGCTTTGATGGCCAGTGCAGCAGCATTAGTTTTCCCTCTGTGCAGGCTGGGACCTCTCTATGTCCGGCGGAGCGAAGTTGGTGATCTCGCTGGCCAGGTCACCAAGGGGCAGCATACCGTCTGGGAGCTCATGCCTGTTACCAGGTCCAGGAAGCCTGTGACCTCCCCTTTGACGATTCCTACCACCCCTTCCTCTCCTACCACGTCCTTGCCCTCCCTTGGCCCCTCGCCGGCGACATATTCCGCGGCAGTTCTTCCCACAGGACCCACCACAGGTACTCCCGCGGGACTTGCACTTCCTGACACACCTCTTCCGGCATTTGGGGACGCATTTACGGATGGAGGTCTTCTGACGGGTGTCTGTATTGGCGTCGTGTGGCTCCTGGCTCAGCGGTGTGCCCTCCAGGTTATTGGTGATTAGATTTGGGTCCGAGCAGTTGAGACCTTGCCTGAAAGTCCTCATAGCTTGGCGGAGTGGCTGCAGGAGGACGAAAAAATGTTTATCTTATCATATGTAATAGTCAACAGATTTGATTTCAACTTTTTCTTTTTTTAACTCCTCGCCATCTTCCCCAGTTGGAAAATTCAAGTCAATAAGTCATGAATACATACATAGATAGTTAAGCAAATAAATAGTAGCTGAGAAAATATGCACACAATTCCTCCCTTAGCTACTTAAGATAATTCACTTCCATAGTATGTTTAGTACATTTTACCAACTGAATCAATATCTATCACTAGAAGCTATTTTCTTATTAAAACTCCGTGACTGTCTCAAAATATGTTTCTTTTTCTCCCAAACCTGATTCGTCACATTTTCTTTCACCCTCTGTCTCCCTTCTTCATCCTCATCCTTCACCCACTTCCTGTCTCCCTCACCTTTCCTGTTCTCCCACACGTAAATTACTAGTGTGGTTTAGTGGTCTAGTAGTAGTATTTAGTCCAGCAGATACCCTAGTAATAAATCAACAGGTCTTCTGGTATCTGTTTTTCTTATGTACTTTTATCTATTCCTCCCATCATCCCTTCCTTCCTCCCTCTCCCTCACTCACCTTGAAGTTCCTGACCGGCATCACGAAGGTGGGGATGTAAATGGAACCCTGAAGGCGCCCCATGATAATGTAAGGCTTCCTGGAGGGTGCTAAGGTGCAGCATGAAGCCTCCTCCGTCAGGGTGAAGCTGAGGCGTCTAAGGGCCCGCCGATCCTCCTCAGGGCCTCGACTCTTGTACACCCGCTTCGACTTCTTCAGGAGAAGCTTGTGATTGCGTTGCCGTTTGACCTTCGCCTTGATTACTGAGGGCAGGAAGATGGGCTTAAGGAGGAGGAACTGATGAGGGGAAGGGATGTTTGTTTGTTTGTTTGTTGTTTTGTTTATAAAAGCACTGAAGTTCATTAGTCAAATACAGACAATGAAATTAATATGTCAGTGTTCAAGATTTTTTTAATAATTATTTTTCTTTATCTAATTGTGTTTTAAAGGGTTGAGTGAAGCTTTTTGTGTCTCATCTTTTGATATTGTTTTATGATATTTCTTTAAAACTATGAAAGTATTTATATTTCATACACGACTTCCGGTAATGTATTCCACTGGTCCATCGCTTTGTCTGGAAAGAAAAATGTTTTCACATCTTTCTTTGTGTGTGTGTGTGTGTGTGTGTGTGTGTGTGTGTGTGTGTGTGTGTGTGTGTGTGTGTGTGTGTGTGTGTGTGTTCATCCATGGTAAGTATTATGTTCTTAATGTGCAAAGAATAAGAAGCTTTAAGTGTTTGTTTGGTTCCAGTTTACAAAGGTCCGCCACTCACCCAGGTCAGCCCGGCAGTAGTTGTCAAGGATGTTCTCGTAGGTCTCCACGGGGCTGCACGTCTGACACCCTTCATCTGCGGCATCAACAACATTCAATCAGCTTTGTTTATTGGCTTTGGTGCATAAAACAGAAAACAAACCTTGACTCAAGATAACTTCATTCCACGGCAAATATTTATAAAAGTATGACAAATATATGAGTGATAGATTCAAGCCTGTTAACTATATACTGAGTAGAAACAGTTATCTTCTAGGCCCAAGATGCTACCACCTCCACCTCACAGAGACTATAAGTTAACCACATATACGCCTAAGTGACTGTGACTGTATCTTGTTAGATTGTATTAGTGTGTGTGTGTGTGTGTGTGTGTGTGTGTGTGTGTGTGTGTACAGGAAGGAGTGATGAGGTGGAGTAATGTGTGCTGCAGCTGGCGTCATTCAGAACACTTATATAAAACCTTGGCACCAAACATGCAAGTATTCTATAATTTATTTTACATTCCTACCAAAGTGCTTTCATTACATAAATCAAATTGCTTTCCGTTGCGAGATATACAACACCTTTTCACCGGTTAGGTCCTTCTACGACCTTAACCATAGTGCATTGAGGACAGTAATCATGGTAACTGAAGGCTGCTGGTTGAAATTGATCGATTGATTGGTTGAATTTAAGGCGTAATTATGTCATAGCGTCGTTGTATTTATTAAGCAACTGACTCTAGAAAGGGCGTGTCAGTCACTCCACGACCTCACAGCCTGCATCAGATCATCCTATCCCCTGACGCTCTTAGGAGGCAAAGATAGGAGATAAAAGGAGGATGGGAAGGGGATGGAATTTGACGTGACTCTCTCTCCCTTTTATCAACAATAACAATTACGAGAGAGAGAGAGAGAGAGAGAGAGAGAGAGAGAGAGAGAGAGAGAGAGAGAGAGAGAGAGAGAGAGAGAGAGAGAGAGAGAGAGAGAGAGAGAGAGAGAGAGAGAACTTTTGCCTCCCCCCCAATCACACCTCGTTTCATCCGGGGCTAATGGTTGGCCGTGGGTCATGGAGAGGGGGTGGTGGGGGGGCGAGGCAAACTACAAAAAGCAGTAATGCAAGGCCCAAAAATACATCCCAGTGAATGTACAAAACTGGGTGCAGAGCAAATAAATATATATATATATATATATATATATATATATATATATATATATATATATATAATTGCTCGTAAAAGAATATAATTTAAAAGTGAGAAAGTCTGAATATCGAACTAAATTTAAGGTGTGGAAGTAAATTAATGTTTTTCCTATTAGTCATTCATATATATCTGCCATTCCACACCTTTCTATGGATACATAAAGGTAACAGCGGCTACAGCAAGTCAACCTTTCTTCCTCAGCGCTTATCTACCAAGGGAGTAGGTTGGACTGGGTATAAATTATAAGTAGTACAGTGGGTAAGTTATAGGGTCATCCTCACCTCCTGGAATGCAACCTAAGCCTCAACAATGCATTTGAAGGTGGAGGAGAGCTAACCACCACGCTAAGGTGTTATAGCCACATAAATTAGGCGTTACAACACAAATACATGGAGAGGCACATTGAAGCCTCGTATACAACATTCTTTATCGTCATCACATTGTCTTTAATATTATAGCGACATAAAGGAACCTGTTTGGCGGGGTGTTGATGAGGGCAAATCACCCCACAACACTATATGACGTCTTGTTTGGCCGCGTGTTACTCAGAAGATGTGGTTATTGGTATACAAGGGAAAAAGTTGAAAATGTTGTAGTCTACCTTGAACCCGCGGAATAGAGCGAAACAGGAGGATGTAACAGAAAACGATATTGATGATGTCTTTCTAGGGATCACCATGAAAAATTAGTGACTGGGTTATTTTCTCTGGGTATACTTTAGTAGTATTTTAGAAACTATACTAGGACTTCTAGGAATATCGTATTACTATTAATATTTGAATGATCTCTCTCTCTCTCTCTCTCTCTCTCTCTCTCTCTCTCTCTCTCCTCTCTCTCTCTCTCTCTCTCTCTCTCTCTCTCTCTCTCTCTCTCTCTCTCTCTCTCTCTCTCTCTCTCTCTCTCTCTCTCTCTCTCTCTCTCTCTCTCTCTCTCTCTCTCTCTCTCTCTCTCAGTCAACAACTCCCTCAAGTCGGCCAGCTGCCATTCTCTCAATACTATTTTATTGCAACAAAACTCTGCAACACTCGCTCTCTTTTATATTCCTTTCTTTCCTCTACGACTTGAAATTTTTCGCAAACTGTATATCAAAGTTTCCCAGACGCAGAAAGTTAGAAGGTGGAATTTTCCCTCGCATTTGGTGTGCAGGCGTGGCAGTCCGCAGCAGGCGTGGGTTTGGTCACGCCGCGAGCTCTTGGTCAACTTGAACTCAAAAAATAAATAAAGATAAATTAGTTAAATGTTTTAATATGAGTAATTCTGAACTCGAAGCTACATATGAGAGATGTAGGTTAATATTATTAGTATTTTGATGTGAGTCTCTCTCTCTCTCTCTCTCTCTCTCTCTCTCTCTCTCTCTCTCTCTCTCTCTCTCTCTCTCTCTCTCTCTCTCTCTCTCTCTCTCTCTCTCTCTCTCTCTCTCTCTCTCTCTCTCTCTCTCTCTCTCTCTGTCAAACAAAAACAAAAATCATTTACATTCAACTTCAAACAAAATAAAACTTTTCCTTTTTGACTGATGCATTAAAAATTTTCAAAACCCTCTGAAATTTTCCATATTCCCCTTTGTACTGTGACGCCGAGGATAGCATGGAACGGAGCCGCGTAGTGTTAGAAGCTGATTGGTTAATGGGGTACAGAGGCTTGTTTAGTTGCACTTTGGCGGGTTTTAGGACACTTGTAGAAGGAGAAAGGTACGGGAGATGTGAAAGAATGTATATATGAGAGTGTTTGAGGGTGTGATGGGGTATAGAAGATGTGTAGATAGTGTAATATATGTAGATTATGTAGTGTGAAGCAAGTAGCGACAGTGCGCGTGGGACAGAGAGGTGATGTCTGAGAATGAAGTAGAGTGAAGGGAGGCGTCAAGGAGCCGTAGACTGTAACGAGGACTTGCGAGTATTTGAAAGTCCTTCTGGGAACTGTGGAAGGGAGATTACAGCTTAGAAGTGAATTGCAAGGCGGTGGGAGGCTAATACTTCAAGAGGTCTTTAAACAAACGTGTGGAATATATGTATGTTCCTACACCTGCCCTGTCAAGACACAGAGGCAAGGGAGAGACGCTATGGGAAGGGAGAAGTCACACCCTGCTTCTTGGGGGTTGAACAAATACCTCTAAGAAGATAGACTGACTGAGAGGAGCAAGTGTAATGGTCTTGAGATGATGTAAATGGCTTAGGAAAAGTGAGAGACGCTGGTAGTAGGATTAAGGTAGCTCTGGGGGGCATTAGAGGTGAGGGGACGGTAGGTGGATTAGAGAGGTGGGAAGGGGAGGTAAAGAGGCCTGCCGGCGTCTGGTGTGGCGGTTGGCAGCTGATGTGCGAGTGTTAGCCAGGCTCCGGGTTAAGCAGGCTGGAGGTAGGCTGGCACCCTGGTTAGCAAGCTGGTAGGCTGCTTCACATCTACCCTCACCTTGCACAGTCTCTGCAAAGAAACGAAACAACAATGGTTAGTTCACCTGTTAAGTCACACACCCGCCAGCCTGTTTACCCATGTGAGGTACTTACGTATAGCACATATAAAGGGACATAGCACACTAAGCAGCTTTAACACTACTTCCAAGGAGCGACGCTGAACTGAGACACCGCCAGCCAAGGTCATTTGCCAGTACGGGAGTTGGGCAAATCCAAAGACATCCAAAATAGGACATTGTTAAATTACGAAGTCTCCGAAATGATGCCGGTAAATTGGAAACCTCTGTAATGGACATCAATTAAGTGGAAAACTTCGGAACGAAATAAAATTTGAAATAGGGCATCAATAAATTGAGACATTTGAAGTACATCAAATTACTGTATTAGAACATCCCTCAAATAGGACATCGCAGACACAAATTACACAACACACACACTCAGTAAGACATTGCCAAATTGGACTCTTAGAGCATTAAAAACAAAAACAATACAATCCTGGGACACTAAGAACCACATACGATAACGTTGAGACCATGCTAAGTTTGACCACGATGAGATTGACACAACGATAAGTTACGAAACCTTAAAATATTGGACCATCATGTCTCTCTTACATAAAGAAAATAATAATAATAATAATAAATAAAAGTACGTCACACCTGCATATCACTACAACCTTAATCCATTTGAACCTTTGAGGACATTTAAGAAATCAACATTGCAAACTTACATGCATGAGTGAGTAATATGTATAATTAGGAGAGGTGTCTCGCCCATCTTAAGAAGAGGAAAACCTGTTACCTTGATAATTAAGGACATCAAATCAATTAGCACCTCGTTTGATGACAAGAAAAGTGGACACCAGGTTATAAAAAAGATAAGGACATCATGATTAAAGTATAAAAAAAAAGAATAGAACAGTAACAGAGAAAAGAAGATGAAATATATTAAGGAGAGAAGAGATACATATAGAGAGGGAGAGAATGTGAAAGGAGGAGGAGAAAGGAGAGGAGGAGATAATGGAGATGAGGGTAATATCATTGGGTAGTAAAAGATAGACGCTGGAGAGACGATAATGAAGGAGGAAGGAAGAGTAGGATCAAGGAAAAGAGGTGATGGAAGGAGAGAATGAAGGAACGATCACTATGTTACGAGGAAAATAATAATAAAAGTGTAGTATCAATAAAATAAAGAGAGAGAGAGAGAGAGAGAGAGAGAGAGAGAGAGAGAGAGAGAGAGAGAGAGAGAGAGAGAGAGATCGTCATGGCTCCCTTCAGGTGTTCATATGCAAGACCCTTTGTTTTTCTCACAGCAAATGAATAACAGAACACAAAGGAGGTAGGAGGGGCGTGCCTTTGTGTGTGTGTGTGTGTGTGTGTGTGTGTGTGTGTGTGTGTGTGTGTGTGTGTGTGTGTGTGTGTGTGTGTGTGTGTGTGTGTGTGTGTGTGTGTATGTGTGTGTGTGCGTGTGCGTGTGTGTGTGTGTTGACAGGTAAGGGGGAAACATTTAATTAGTGCCCCAGGTATCATGACTGTGTTCTACCTGCTCATTCATGGCATGTGCACCTCGCTACGGGCACAGGATGGGTGTTACGGTGCTCAGGTATGTGCCTTGATTACCTCAGCCTCCAGGTAGCAACAAATAGTAATAGTAGTAGTAGTAGTAAATAGTGGGAAAGGCCAATCAATATTATCTCACTTATATCAATATCATTCTTACATTCACTTCAACAACTTTACCTTCCTACATTTTCTATACTCCTTAAATCCTACAGTCCAATTATCAAGCTTTAAATTATTAACAAAAAGAAGTATAATTAATTTCCTTTGAGATTGAACCACAAAATATGACTATAACTGTTTCTTTTAGTGATCGTTGGATATGAGTGTGGTGGGGAAGGCTTTCAACATCATCGACTGAATATAGTTACAGGTGGAAGGTTACTGAAAGGACGAGCTGGTTTGTATGTCTGGCAGGCAGGTGAGCACAGCAGGTGTACGAAAGTTATGGAGGTGGTGCCCGTGGACTGACTAGATGGCAGCACTGTCTCTTTCAGCTGTGTGTGTATGTGTGTGTGTGTGTGTGTGTGTTTGAGAGAGAGAGAGAGAGAGAGAGAGAGAGAGAGAGAGAGAGAGAGAGAGAGAGAGAGAGAGAGAGAGAGAGAGAGAGAGAGAGAGAAAGAGAGAGAGATAATCCACCACCACAAGATAAATGTCCCATGTCCTATGCATGATTACAACCACAACAAAAACACAAGCGGTCACTGCAAGAAAAAAAACTTAACGAACGAACACACACACACACACACACACACACACACACACACACACACACACACACACACACAAACAAGCACACTCGTTCATGCATAACTCCCTGAGGCATATTAACACGCCCTTGTAACAAAGTGAAGAGGGGGGTTCGTAAGACAGCAACCTCGAGGCGCGCCACAGAAGACACCACAAACACCACAGCCACACCACAGACACCACAGACACACCACAGACACCACAGACACCACAGCCACACCACAGACACCACAGACACACCACAGACACCACAGCCACCACAGCCACACCACAGACACCACAGCCACCACAGACACCATCAGCCCCTCACGCCCATGGAGGAGTAAAGGGAAAGGGGAAAGGGAAAGAGATGAGGGCATAAGAAGATCACTATAGAGATCATTGGATACCTTATCTCTGTCACTCTTATCACTACTACTATCCATCTCACACCTTGGGATAACACTGAGGGGAGAGGAGAGGGAACGTGTAAGGGGAAGGAGAGAGGAAGAGAGGGAGAGAAGGAGGAGGAGGGAGGGTTGTGTATGGTGAGTCTTGGTGTTGAAAGACGGCAGTAAAGGATGATAGGAATGAATGTTGTTGTTGAAGAGAGAGAGAGAGAGAGAGAGAGAGAGAGAGAGAGAGAGAGAGAGAGAGAGAGAGAGAGAGAGAGAGAGAGAGAGAGAGAGAGAGAGAGCATAAAAGAAGACAAGGAAACAGATTAGGAGCAAGATAAGAGACAATTTGTGAGTTGAAATACATGAGGACAGGAGGAAAAAAGGAAGGGGAGGGAAGCAAGAGAGGAGGAAAGGTGAGAGAAAGAAGTAAAGCACCTGAAGATAAAGAGAAGAAATGGAGGCAAAGACACAATAGGAGACAAAAGAACAAGAGAAAAGTGAGGCTGTGAGAGGGGAGGAAGGGTGGGAGAGGAAGAGGGAAGAGGGAAGGAGGGTGAGGAGGAGGGAAGGAGGGAGGGACGCACCTAAATGACTTGCAGTATATCCATACACACACACACACAGACACACACACACACACACACACACACACACACACACACACACACACTTATTCCTCATCAGGTGACTCCACATTATCACCTTTCCACCTGTTCCTACCACTTAGTCACCTGTCTCCTTCACCTCCACCTCACTCACCTGTCCTTCATTACCTGTTGTGGCAAAAAGGTACCCCCCTCTCTCTCTCTCTCTCTCTCTCTCTCTCTCTCTCTCTCTCTCTCTCTCTCTCTCTCTCTCTCTCGATCATATTTTTTTCTTTGTATATTCCTTTTTTTCTCTCCTCTCCTACTGGTCAAGTAAGGAAGGTTGAAGTTTCCAAATACATTCGAGTCAATCTTCCTTCGTGCTTGTGGCTATGTGGAGGCACCAAGGAATTTGTCTTACAAGATAACTTCAAAGAGAGAGAGAGAGAGAGAGAGAGAGAGAGAGAGAGAGAGAGAGAGAGAGAGAGAGAGAGAGAGAGAGAGAGAGAGAGAGAGAGAGAGAAAAGAAAGATTTTGGGCAACACAAAAGTTCCCTTTCTCGCTACCCTCACACTCTTACGTAATGCTTAATGTAACTTGATGTCTGGATGCTCCTCCTCCTCCTCCTCCTCCTCTGTGACGGGTGATGGATGCGGGAGGACTGCCATAAATAAGAGGGAGGAGGGAAGGAGGCAACGTGGGTGGAAGAAAGGGGTGGACTAAGTAATGGGTGACGGGTGTGTATGAGAGAGAGAGAGACAGAGAGAGAGAGAGAGAGAGAGAGAGAGAGAGAGAGAGAGAGAGAGAGAGAGAGAGAGAGAGAGAGAGAAGAGAGAGAATTTTGGGTAGGAAGGGGGTGTTACCTTTGGCTCTCAGGTGGCTGAGTGAGGTGGGGCGAGGCGGGGCAAGGCGGGGCAAGGCGGGGCGGGGAAGGGGGGGGCGGGGCTACACCTGTACAAGACATGGGGGGATTGGCAAGGTTCCAGCAGTCATGAACACCCTCCCTTCTCTCTCTCTCTCTCTCTCTCTCTCTCTCTCTCTCTCTCTCTCTCTCTCTCTCTCTCTCTCTCTCTCTCTCTCTCTCTCTCTCTCTCTCTCTCTCTCTCTCTCTCTCTCTCTCTCTCTCTCTCTCTCTCTCTCTCTCTCTCTCTCTCTCTCTCTTAAGGCGTGAGCAATGTAACTCATAAATTGTTTCCATCTTCACCAGGAGTCATCGTAATGTAGGCAACTCTCTCTCTCTCTCTCTCTCTCTCTCTCTCTCTCTCTCTCTCTCTCTCTCTCTCTCTCTCTCTCTCTCTCTCTCTCTCCACGACATACCCTCCTTTCCTCTGCCCCTCCCCTCCCTCCCTCGCATCTCCTCTCCCATAACTCTCACTCGCCCTCCGTCTTCCCTCACCTCCCCTCACCACCACCACGTCACACCAGACAAGGAAAAAACAAAATATTTTCTTCAATCTCCTCCTCCTCCTCTTTCTGATGAAGGCCCAATCGAGGAGAATGGTTGAGGTGTACGAGGAAGAGAGGGAGGAGGAGGAGGAGGAGGAGGAGGAGGAGGAGGAGGAGGAGGAGGAGGAGGAGGAGGAGGAGGAGGAAGGTGTTCTGAGAATCATCAATATTAGTTCTTATCTTATACACGCCCCCTACCCCCCTTAATGTGACTACCCTTACTTTCTTTGTTTTTTTTTCTTGTGTTTGCTTGCTTGATGTTTGCCTTTCTGAGACGACCCCAACATTTTCCAAACTCGTGACGTCCTTCCAGAAGTGAGACATTCAAAGCATCATTTTTAGAAAGTGGACTGACTGGCCAGGCGTCTTTGGAAAGCGAGTTAGTTAGTTCCCTGACAGCCCTGGAAAGCGAGAGTCGCCTGCCACCTTTCGAAAGTGAAATGACCTTCGTAGAGAGAGAGAGAAAAAGAAGTTAAATTTCAATATTTCGTTTTCTCTTTCTACACTGACATAAAAGTTCGTTAAAAGTGGATCTTGTTTACAAATCTCAATACATATCCTTGAATACCATAGTCAAGTATATAAGGGTGTGAGTTATAGATCTTCTTCATATATCTCCATACATTTATAATCCCGCTGCGTTGCATAATAAAAGTACAATTAATGAATAAATAATTGAATAAACAAAGCCAAGAACCGTCCCGGGCGCAACACGGTATACCCACACGAGTCCCAAATGGACGGTCTTCCTTCCTGAGGCCAAGGTATTTACGACTACCAGACATGAGTGTGACTTTTATTATTCTTTATCATCATCATTACTGCTGCTTCATCTCATTTTCATGACCATTATGACGCAACGTACACCTGGCTAACCTTTTTCTCTCTCTTTGTTCTTAAATTTTCTGTCTCTATCAGTGGAAATTTTTCAGAAAAGTATATTTTGGAAAAACCAGTACATGCATCCTTAAAGCCCAAGCTGCTTTTGAATCCCGATGTCCATTTTCTTTTCTCTTTTCTCTCGTTGTTGCGGCTTTGTAAAGAGAGACGATTATATTTTATGGACAGTATAATTAAAGGTATTATTTAGTGAGGTAATTCGTTAGATAGAGAAGGTGATACAGGAAGCTTAACATGTTATAACCTTATCTCTATAGCACTGCAGACCACTTCGAGGGTTATCAGGAGAGAGAGAGAGAGAGAGAGAGAGAGAGAGAGAGAGAGAGAGAGAGAGAGAGAGAGAGAGAGAGAGAGAGAGAGAGAGAGAGAGAGAGAGAGAGAGAGAGAGATTGGTATCAATTTAAAATTCTTTCTCTCTCTCCACGAAAAAAAAAGAAGGAAAATTCTATTAATATATTAACCAAAAATTCAAAGACCGAGATGACACAAACCAGATAAAGAAAGATAAAAGAAGAGAGAGAGAGAGAGAGAGAGAGAGAGAGAGAGAGAGAGAGAGAGAGAGAGAGAGAGAGAGAGAGAGAGAGAGAGAGAGAGAGAGAGAGAGAGAGAGAAATCATATAGAGTTATTACTAAAGTGAATACCATTAAATCCATCTCACTGAACATCACAATTTCAACACATTAAGTCATCTATGCTTTTCCTCGGGCTCTGGCATCTATACTTTGGGGTGAGGCGGCGTCTTGTTTGATATTCATTCACTTTCGTCAATAAGTAGATGTTAGTGCAAACCAAACTGAATTATAACACGTAAAGCATTGAAAAAAAGAACGATAATGGAATGCTGGGTGGCCTGAACGAGTACTTAAGGAAAATTAATGGATAATAAGTAAAAGAAACCGGATAACACGAACGAAAGAAAACGGAAAATGGATGAGTGACTTGACTGAACGAATTTATAAGTAAAGAGGCAATGTATGATTTTGTGGTCTATTGTATGTTTAATGTGTGTGTATTTGAAAGGGTATATACGTGAAGGGGAGGAAGAATGAATACAAGTGGAGATAAGAGATAAAAGTTGGGGAGAAAAGACGAATAAAAGTGAGAGAAAAGGACAATTAGAAATAAAAAATAATATGTAAGTGGAAAAGTTAGAGAGGCAAATGTAATAATTTAATAAGAGACAAAAATAAGAGGAGGAAAGATGAATATAAAGTAGAAATTAACGATAAAATAAGAGATAGAATTAGAGATAAAGTTAAGATCTAAACAGAATAGCAAATAAAAGTAGAAACAAAATAAATGATAAAGACAAAACAATGGCAGTGCGTAACACGAGTACAACAAATTGGAAAAAAAAAGTAAAAAGTAAATAAAATTGAAAATGTAGACAGAATAGAACATGGATTCCGGTCCCGGTCCCATACTAGTACAAAACGAGTTCCAACCCTTGGCTTCCCTCACCTCGGCCATACAGTGGAACGTCGACGTGGTTCAGTTCCCGGGAATAACAACTACAAGGACGCCCAGTACCGCCCCATCACGCCTGTTTTTCAAGGCCTCGTCTCGGTATTTCAGTGGATAATACGTGCATTTCTTTTTTTTTTCTTTTTTTTTAGTAGTTGGTCCTCTAACTAGTCTCCTAAAACCAGAGGCCGATCGAGGTAGAAAAAATTGAGTTTTGGGAAATACGAATAGTAAAAGAAATAGTATATAATATATGATAGTAAATAAATAAAATAAAATAAAAATAAATGGATTGGGGAAGTACGAGTATTAGAAAATAGTAATAAATGACAATAAATAAAAAATAAAAATAATGTTTGGGGAGCATTAAAGTAATATATTAAACATTATTATACGTATATCGTGTTGTGTTCTTTTCTGTCAATTACAGTTTTTCGTATTAACATCTAGTCCACGAGTTTTTGTTCTATATGACGGCGTTGATTATTCCAGGGTTGTATTGAGGGGGGGGAGGGAGGGAGGGAGGGAGGGAGGGATACGAACCCACACACTGTACACCCACCACCCCAAAGGTCGCTGCAGCTTATAATACAGAAAAAAAGTGAGGCACAGACTTTTCTTTGAGTTCGTTTCGTAATATCACTTGGCTTGTGAGAAACGTATTGGTCAGGACTCAGGTGTGTATTTTGCCTTGTGAGTAAGTGGACAAACGGGTTACCTGGTGAGACACAAAGGTAAGCTGAAGTAACCCAGACTCCACAGCCACAGCCTACAAGCCTACCGGGTCTTTATATCAACCAGGGCTCAGGGGCGGTGAAGGGGTGACTACCACAGCAAATCCCACCTTGAAGAATATTACCTGTCATTCTTTACCTTTACATACCTATTTACCTTGATTCCCTTCCCTATGAACGTTGTATTCTCACCTACGATACACATTACAAAGACATAACTTGAATGGAATTAGTTAGAATAGTACAGAGGAAAAATAAAACTGAGAATCACCCTTAGCCGCGCCCCTACCGGCCACTAACAAGCACTGAGAGAAAATCACTTCAGGCAATCACGACCACCTATCTCCCCTTCCTCAAAGTGCTGTGATTCGGTAGCAGTAATAGAATGATTGCTGCGTCCACTCCAAGCACACGACTGTCCTGCAGCACACACACACACACACACACAGGCTCGTGTTCCCAATACGAGGTCTCGCCAGGGTGGTAATAAGTCATCAAGCAACAAAATAAACATTGTGGAGTGGATGATGCACCGATTAAGAGATGTAAACAGAGTGACGTGACGCAGAGCTTGATGGATCGACCTTCGCCTTCACTGTGACGTGGATATGACTTGGTATTTGATGGTGGATGTTGTGGTGAAAGAATATATAAATAAATAATAGATACAAAAAATAATTCTATAGATATATTTTAAGTATCAACATTACTACAACAACAACTAACTACTACAACAGCAAACAAAATACTACACATAAAAATGAATGATGACCGATGTTGATGGAATGGAAATAATAATTACCTTTGATATAAAATAACTCTTTGATCATGATGCCAGTCATAAAGTAACACAATAAAACTGAACATATAGAGTTCAAAGCCAGACCTTTGAAAATAAACACTGCTTTCATCTGGTAAATCGAGAGAAAAAAAACTTTGCCTCAGCCTTTGATGAAGGGGAAGGGAAGAGGAATGAGAAAAAAAATTAAATGATATACCAGAAAAAAAAATAATGCTGACTAAAAATTATATAAAAAATACTACCCTAAAACAATGGTATCAGCCTGACCTGGGCTAAGACTGCGTTCCTTCCCTGCCCATAATGACCCTAATCGATGCCTCGCTTCATACCTCTTGAAACACAAAGGAAAGGAAAGGGTTGACACAAAGCCTCCACCGTGATGGCGATATTGACATGATAACACACACACACACACACACACACACACACACACACACACACACACACACACACACACACACACACACACACTGGCCCTCATCATCGTGCCATCCCCCCATCAACAAAGCCCAAACCATGTTATTAACAATTATGAAGAGAACGAGGATTAATATCACCACTTCCTCAATTGCACTCACACTATCATTACCAAAAACTATCCACGCAAATAGATTAAAAAAATACATTGTCTAATAATTGTATTTAATCTTGATATATGTTGGCACAAACATAGTTGCTTTTATTTTTGTATTTACTAGTAGTCTTATACCCTTCCTACAGGGCAGCCATCAAGTCTGAACACGGGTAACTTTAATAACGTGCTCAATATATTCCCCGTCACAGCGATGCAAAGTTCAACACGATGCAGCAACACAATATTTCCGTCATGCCCAACCCATCCATTCCTGATGCGTTCCTTCAAATAGTTGATGTTCCTGATTGTAGTACATTGTGCTTTCACCATACCACAATATATTACCACTCACTGTGGTGTAATGGGAGGTGCACCATACTATTAGTCCTGCGTTACTACATCATGTTCACTGTAGTTTCGCATCGCAAAGCGTATCCAGCCGTGCATCGCTAATGATGGGGAATATATTGTTCACATCATCTAAGAAACTTAGGCGTATTTGCATGTGTGCAGATTTCATGCCCACCCTGTACAAGGGGTATCAGACTACTATTAAATACTGAAATATAAGGAACTACGTTAATGCCAACGTAGGTCGATATTAAATATAATCATCCGATGATGTAGTCTCGAGATAAACATTTTCAAGATCAAATTCCAATATTTGCTTTATCTGCATCCCTGGAGGCAGGCGAAGAACAAGATGAATAAGGAGTTCAATTATGTCCGCTAGTGCAGCCACACGCACACAGAAGAGAAAAAATGTGTAGATGATCCTAAGACATGGAGTTGCCTAGGGTCTCCTCAGCTGACGGCGCACCTAACGCACGAGGAAGGAACTACGCAGGAAGGCAAAGAATTCAAGACTTTATCAATATATCAGGAATTTCTTACCGAAAGAAAATGCGAACAACTATGGAAAAAAAATTGATTGTAACATTGTACTGTTGGAAACTATGTGCCGCACGTGTAAGTCCTGTAAAGTGTTAAACAATTCTTCTCTGATACTGATGTAGGTGCGATAATGCCTTTGCAACGGCACGGCAATAACGATGTTTTCAGTGTTTGAAGTTATGCATACACATTAACCATTGACTTTGACACCAGCACTGGCCACGTGGAGCACCGGCAGTTACATCAATACATAAGAGGGACAGCCAATGACATCAGCACCATGCATTAGTCCCTCGTAACACTTCTGACAACTCGTGACGCCGGGGAGGGCTACTACACCTGCCTGGTCACTCCTACAGGTAACAAAACAGTGACACAGCCAATACTACGAACACTGAAGATATTTATCGTTTCATTGTAAAGGTGCAGCGAGTCATACAAGCATTTCTCACTATCTTTCGAACTTCCTCTCATATTGGAAAACATAAAAGGTGTAACGATACTCTTTTTTTACCGTTGATATTACGTGTCATCGCTAACTCAACACCACCACCACCACCACCACCAAAACCACCACAGCCGAACCTGAAGTGCCGCCTACGTGCAGACTGACATCCTAATGACACACAAGCCTTGATAGGGAAAAAACTTCGCTAAAAATCGTATGAGATAATCTAATCCTGAGCAAATGTATCTCAGCAGCTGCCTTGCAATCAGCTTACCGGGGCAGCGCATCAAATAGAATACAGGTGAATGTTGAGAAATAGTTACGCGTGTCAGAGTAATTCGTTCAGCATACCACACACACACACACACTCACACACACACACACACACACAGAAACACACACACACACACACACACACGTAACGATATAATATTAGAGTTAAGGATCATGATCACACAACTTAAATGAAGATACATGGCATTGCAAAAAGGAATTTCACCACCCCCCAAAAAAATATATATATAAAAAAATAGTTCGAGAAAGTTTCCGAGTCTACGTTCAGAGAGTAAACTGGAACCAATAACTAAAAGGCTTAAATAAACACGCACTTTATTAAATTATATAACCAAATAAATGAAACTTATGAACTATTAATATATATATACGAATACCGAAGTGTCAAGACGGACCCAGAATGGAAGGAGGAAATTGTTTAATGAAAAATATAAAGTGAGACAATAAAAGGAAGTCAGAGATATCATACAAAAAATAAATAAATAAATAAAAAAAATAGAAGACGTACAATAGTAACAAGTCATATGAACGGTACAAACAAGATCCTAATGAATAAAACAAAAGCAATAATAGATGATAAAGATGAGAGTGAAAGAGAGAGAGAGAGAGAGAGAGAGAGAGAGAGAGAGAGAGAGAGAGAGAGAGAGAGAGAGAGAGAGAGAGAGAGAGAGAGAGAGAGAGAGAGAGAGAGAGAGAGATAGTAGGATGCTGACACCCCATTTTAGGCTAGCTAACAAACAAGACTTCTCGCGACAGGAGGAGGAGGAGGAGGAGGAGGAGGAGGAGGAGGAGGAGGAGGAGGAGGAGGAGGAGGAGGAGGAGGAGGAGGAGGAGGAGGAGGAGAAGGATTGGCAGCTGATACACGTTAGAATAATTTAATGGCCCCGCGACCATTATATATTATTAGTAGGAGAAAGACGATGCCACATAATTGCATATACAGCATCTTACGGGCAGGAGGAGGAGGAGGAGGAGGAGGAGGAGGAGGAGGAGGAGGAGGAGGACAGGAAGAGGGAAAGTAATAAGATGATGACAGAGATAATACAAGCTTAAGATAGCGAGAGAAGGAGGACACGAGGAAAATCCAGAAAAATTGGGGATAGAGAAGCGTGGATGATAGTAATAATATGGAAGACGGAGAAGAAGAGAGAAGAGCAGAAAAAGAGAAGAAGTTTACGTTAATGTTCCATATTACCATAAACTAAACACCAAAACAAATTCATACAGCGAGAGAGAGAGAGAGAGAGAGAGAGAGAGAGAGAGAGAGAGAGAGAGAGAGAGAGAGAGAGAGAGAGAGAGAGACATCCCTACTCCCACCACTTCACAGTCAAGGCCAGACACTCCTCGAATTCTCCCCCCCAAACGAGGATATTACGAGCACTATACCAGGAGAGAAAGAGAGAGAGAGAGAGAGAGAGAGAGAGAGAGAGAGAGAGAGAGAGAGAGAGAGAGAGAGAGAGAGAGAGAGAGAGAGAGAGAGAGAGAGAGAGAGGATTAGAGATAGGAACCACCACCCGAAGGAAGGAAGAGAGGAAGGAAGGAAGCAAGGAAGGAATAAAGGAAGGAAGGAAGGAACGAGGAAAGCAAGCAAGGAAGAAAGGAAGGAAGGAAGAAAGGAAGAAAGAAAGAAAGGAAGGAAGAAAGGAAGGAAAGAAAAAGGGAAAGAAGGGGAAGAGGACCCACCATACACTACCTTTCAAGTCTCCTATCACCTCAACTATAATCCCTGTCTTTCCCACGCCCTTTCCACGCCCCTTCAACACCCCTTCAATGCCCCTTCAACGCCCATTCCACACCCCTTCAACGCCCGGTAGTTAAGGCGTGAAAGACCAAGTTCGACCGTTCTCCCCTCCTCGTGTCCTCCCTTCGACCACATTGCTATCTATAGTGATGGAAAGTATAGGTGGAAGTTCCCTCTGGGTGTGTGTGTGTGTGTGTGTGTGTGTGTGTGTGTGTGTGTGTGTGTGTGTGTGTGTGTGTGTGTGTGTGTGTGTGTGTTGTAGGTAGTAGTAGTAGTTTAAAGAGTTCAGGAGGAGACAAAAAAAATAATTATTACACAAGAAAATCAAAAATGCAAAGAACAAAAATATTGAAAAAATAATGAAAGAATAAAAATTGAAAGAATGATGAAAAGGAAAGACATGATGAAAACCAACATTACTACCACCACCACTACTACCAACAACAACAACAACAACAACAACAACAACAACAACAACAACAACAACAACAATTGAGAAGAAGTGAGTAAGATAAAGATGAATAAAAGAATAATGAGTATAAACAGAAGTACGACAAAAATTAATGAGGCAGATTAACAAAAAGAAGATGAATAAGAAGAAAAATATGAATAAGAGGAAGAAGAGAAAGAAGAAAAATATGAATAAGAGGAAGAAGAGAAAGAAGAAAAATATGAATATGAGGAACATACGTAGAAAAAGATGAATAAAAAGCAGATGAGTCAGTAGAAATGGATGAGTAAGAGAAGTGTGAATGGCCAGACAGTGAGGGCAGTGCATGAGGGGCTGGCAAGGTCGTTCCTCACAGACACACGCCCACGCCCACAGCCGCCACGCCACACTCACGAACACTTCCACAACAGGAAATAACTAACCATATACAGCATATTTCACACTAAACATATAGGCCCTCAACATGCTCGAGGAGGAGGAGGAGGAGGAGGAGGAGGAGGAGGAGGAGGAGGAGGAAGAGGAGGAGGAGGAAGAAGAGGAAGAGGAAGAGGAAGAGGAGGAGGAGATCATCACACCATTGCATGTCTTAAGAGACTGAGGTGTGAATATATATTTTTTTTCTTTTCTTTTCTCCTCTTCCTCTCTTCCTCCAAGAATTTAAAGTTAGCCGCTACTGTCTGTATCTGTGTGTGTGTGTGTGTGTGTGTGTGTGTGTGTGTGTGTGTGTGTGTGTGTGTGTGTGTGTGTGTGTGTGTGTGTGTGTGTGTGTGTGGATCTCTCTCTCACTCTTTGGCACACACACACACACACACACACACACACACACACACACACACACACACACACACACACACACACACACACACACACACACACACACACACACAGAAGGGCGACATAACAGGAAATAGTGATGACTTTTTTTTTCTAAGAATCTTAAAACAAAACAACGGAAGGAAAAAAACGCAGAACAGAAACCAGAGAACGAAGGAGATAAAGATAAACAGGACGAAAGAAGATGAGAAAAAGCAAAGAGAGGAAAGAAACAGAATGAAAGTGAATGAGAGAAAAAGGAGAAAGATTTAATAGCGACAGAAAAAGAAAATGAAAAACAGAAAAAAAGAAGAATGTATAAATAAAGGAAGGAAGAAAATAAATGGATGGGAAACAAACGTAAGGATGATAATACGAGGAAGAAGAGAAAGCAGAGAGGAAGAACAACATGCAGGAAGGAAGAAGGTAAGGGAGGCTAAGAAAAGGATCGAGAGAGAGAGAGAGAGAGAGAGAGAGAGAGAGAGAGAGAGAGAGAGAGAGAGAGAGAGAGAGAGAGAGAGAGAGAGAAGCTTTAGTATTTATGTTAAAACTTAATATCAAGCTTAACCTCGAAACTCAATACCGTGTTTATCCTTACCTCAACTCCACCCGTAACTTCCCTTCCCCTTCCCTTCCCTTCCCTTCCCTTCCCCGCCCCGCCCCGCCCCGCCCTCCTTTAATGACTCCATCTTAACACCGGACAGGTAAGGCGGGGCATAGGTGGGTACAGGAGCAGAATGGCACGAGAACAAAGGACTATTTATTACGTGTAAGAAAATTAAACTTATAATAGATTTTGTTATGATTAGCATTATTATTACCTTTATCATCAGTAGTAGTAATATCATTTTTATTATTATCATTACTATCATTATTACTATTATTAATATCATGAATTTCAAATATGTCGACTCTAACTTATACTCAATATTTTTCTTTTTCTTCTTTTTTTCTTTTTCTTAACATCTTATTACATTTGACGTAACGTATTTACACGACCTAGAATAAGACGCATTACAACCTTAATAATGATCCAACGTTACGCTTTGAGCTTCACTTCACAGCCTAACGACCACAACCTTTCAGCGAGGGAAATTTTAACCTCACTTTTGACACCATAATGATTTCCCTTCAGGAGGCACGAAATATTATGAAAAAGAGTTTGATACATCTCTCTCTCTCTCTCTCTCTCTCTCTCTCTCTCTCTCTCTCTCTCTCTCTCTCTCTCTCTCTCTCTCTCTCTCTCTCTCTCTCTCTCTGTAGTGTCAAGTGGCCGTCAAGAGGAAATAAATGGCCAGGGTGAAAGGTGGCCATTAAGGTGAGGGATGAGGTGCTCTGCCTAGGCCTTGGAAAAAAAGGGCAAGATAAAAAACGAAAAAAAGGAAAAGGAAAAGAAAAGAACGGAAA
>JAPQNM010000021.1:6335164-6337664 GCA_029783475.1 Metacarcinus magister | reverse complement strand
TATAGGAGTCAGCTGTGCTCCTTGTCATGGAGGAGGAGGAGGAGGAGGAGGAGGAGGAGGAGGAGGAGGAGGAGGAGGAGGAGGAGGAGGAGGGGGAGGAGGAGGAGAAACGAATATGGTAAGAGGAGGAGAAGAGGAATTGAACGCAGACAAAGAGGAGGAGCCAGACAGAACGGAGGAAGAAGAGGAGGAGGAGGAGGAGGGTCAGAGGAAAGTGTGAGGGGTTAGGTGTCAGAACCATTCATACAACCCTCCTTCCCTCCCTTTCTATCCTTCTCTCTCCCTCCCTTTCTCTCCTTCTCTCTCCCTCTCTCTCTCGCTCTCTACCCTCGAATAAAGCTACCAGTAAACAGTTATTATTTGCTCCTCCTCCTCCTCCTCCTCCTCTCCTCCTCCTCCTCCTCCTCCTCCTCCTCCTTCAACACTGCCAAAGGTCACAATGGTCCTTTAAGCTCCAAAACATCAGTAGGAGATCGTAAAAGAAGTCTCTCTCTCTCTCTCTCTCTCTCTCTCTCTCTCTCTCTCTCTCTCTCTCTCTCTCTCTCTCTCTCTCTCTCTCTCTCTCTCTCTCTCTCTCTCTCTCGAATACAGGATCAGATAATGGTATTTGTTATGTTTTATGTTGTTTGTTTATTGTTTAGAATGATATAGTGTTATAGTCCGTTGTTGTTGTTGTTGTTGTTGTTGTTGTCGGTGTTGTTGTTGTTTGCTGTTGTTGTTGTTGTTTGTCCGGGTATTCCAAAGAGCAATCTGTGGCTAGAAAGAGAAATAGGAAGAATATAAAAAGAAAGGAGGGAAGGGAGAGGGAGGGAACGAGGGAATGAATGGAGCAATGGAGGGGAGGAAAGAAATAGAGGGAGAGGGAAGGGACGAAGATGAGGGGAGAGGGAAGAGGGAGAGAAAAATAGGAAAGGACGAGAGGACACAGAACCATAAATGTCTTTTCTCCTTCCGCTTGTTGAGTGAAGAGGAGGAGGAGGAGGAGGAGGAGGAGGAGGAGGAGGAGGAGGAGGAGGAGGAAGAGGAGGAGGAGGGACAGCTTTTCTCCATCTCGCCCTTCCTTAACACCCTAACAATACACTCCCTCTCTCTTCCTCTCCCTTAAATACTGTCCGATTCTCTCTCTCTCTCTCTCTCTCTCTCTCTCTCTCTCTCTCTCTCTCTCTCTCTCTCTCTCTCTCTCTCTCTCTCAACCATTATATAATATTTATCAAGCAATACTTTAAACAAAAACTAAATGCTATACTTTTACCGTCACTTGTTAGAGAATAAAAATAGCAATAACAATCGTACAATTCTTGTGAAAACTGTTGACTGTAACAACACATAATGATAATGTATTACACCAAGCATCACTTTACACGAATAAAACTTGTTAGTGAACCAGAATTTTATCAGTTAAACCATCTCTCTCTCTCTCTCTCTCTCTCTCTCTCTCTCTCTCTCTCTCTCTCTCTCTCTCTCTCTCTCTCTCTCTCTCTCCTGTTTCTTGGCACGAGGCAGGTCGGGTCGGTTCACAGGCAGAGGTGACAGGTGTTCAACGTGTTCATTAGTTAACGTGATTAGAATGTCACTTTGTTTACCTGTCCTGGAGGCGTTGTGTGTGTGTGTGTGTGTGTGTGTGTGTGTGTGTGTGTGTGTGTGTGTGTGTGTGTGTGTGTGTGTGTGTGTGTGTGTGTGTATGTTGTTATTGTAATTCCTTTTGTGTTCTTGTATTGTGCAGTTGTTTTCTTTGTTTGCTTAGTATTGTTTTGTTGTTTGTTGTTGTTGTTATTGCTTTGACGATTTTCTTCCTCGTTATCCTACTGTTATTCCTTCCTTTATTTGTATTTTTTGTTTTATCATCTAACTCGATTATATATTTATTGCTCAATTGTTTCCTTATTCTCGTGTTCGCATTTAAAACCTCTCCTTGCTTTCTTATCTTATTCTTATTCTTCCTTTTCGTTATGATTTTATTCCTTCTTTCTTTATTCTGCTTTTTACTCTCCTCGTTATCCCTGTTCTTCCTTTTCGTTATCATATTATTCCTCTTTATCTATACTACGTGACCTTACTCCTCGTTTTCTTTCTATCTTTTGTTTCCTAATTGTATTCTTCACCTCTGTTTTAATATTCCTTCCTCTTCCCATGTCTTCATTCTCATCCCATTTACATTTACTTATCATTTATGCAGTTCTATTATTACATCATCTCCTCTTTCCTGCTTCGTATATTCATCTGTAAACACTCATCCATATCATTATCCTTACCATCTGTTATCAAGTTATATTATACCTCATTTCACAATCATTCCTCATCCTCACACTCTTACTCAAGGAAGAAGTTCAAGGGAAAAGAAATGTGAGTGTCAGGTCTCAATGTTTGTGTTTACCATCTTGGGTGAGCTGCTAGGGGCCTGCACGTCATAATATTGAGGTGCGCTGGGATAGGGCGGCAGCCACAGCCTATAGGAACGAGGGTAAGGAATGAGGGTGGGCGTGAAGGTGGGCGTGGTGAT
>JAPQNM010000021.1:6325164-6330164 GCA_029783475.1 Metacarcinus magister | reverse complement strand
CTTCCTCCTCCTGTTCCTTCGCCCTTCCCTTCCCATCCTCACCCTCCTCTTCCTCCTCCTGCTGCTGCGTAGATCTTGGTAATAACGTCAAAAAAAACATCATAACGCAGGACAGGGGAGTCACCATGCCAACCATCAAGTACACACACACACACACACACACACACACACACACACACACACACACACACACACACACACCCTCCACTTAATAATAATGTGATGTGTGTGATAAAACCTTAATAAGACATGACATAAACAAGTCATAAACACGTACTAAACCCGTGATAAACACTGCATTGTCTACTACCTCACATTCCTCTTTTAAGTTGAAATTTGCCAATATTACTCTCCTCCCTTTTTTCTCTCTCTTCTTACGGTCCTTCTTCTCCCCCTCCAGCCCTTTGATAGACGTGCTTGTTGAGCTGAATTATCTCTCTCTCTCTCTCTCTCTCTCTCTCTCTCTCTCTCTCTCTCTCTCTCTCTCTCTCTCTCTCTCTCTCTCTCTCTCTCTCTCTCTCTCTCTCTCTCTCTCTCTCTCTCTCTCTTTTTATTTTCATTGATACTTCTACAAATTTTCTCAGAACTTTACAGGTTAAAGGTGACATGATTAGTATGACCTCTTCTAAAACCTAACTGAGTCTCATAAGTATACCTTATGATAATATATATTAAACTTATATATTGCTACAATTAATAATAAGTATAATTAGTAAGAAAACACATAATTTAAAGTGCAATTACAGGTTCCCATTCGTGTCTCTCACGCTCACCCTTCACCCACTGGTTCACTGACACTTTAAACCTTTGTACCCCACACACACCAACACTTAAGTCGCCCGGACACATATGAGGCACTAAAAATGTTCCACTCTCTCTCTCTCTCTCTCTCTCTCTCTCTCTCTCTCTCTCTCTCTCTCTCTCTCTCTCTCTCTCTCTCTCTCTCTCTCTCTCTCGTTTTCCTTTCATCGTCTGCCTTCCTCCTTCCTTTCTTACATTTATTATTTTATATTGTTACGTCTTCATTCTTCTGTCCTTTAATGCACTCTCTCCTCTTTCCTTCCTCTTCTCATCCTTCTTGTCTCTATCGTGCCAAACTATTTCCTGTCTTCTCTCTCTTCTCTCTTCTCTCTCTCTCTCTCTCTCTCTCTCTCTCTCTCTCTCTCTCTCTCTCTCTCTCTCTCTCTCTCTCTCTCTGTTGCAATATTCTCTATTTCATCCTTTCTGACTCGTTCTCCATTCCCCTCTTTTTATTATATATATAGTCTCTCCTTATGATCCTTACTCCACCTCCTTATTCTATCTTGGCAGTTCATTTCTTTCTTACTTGTTCCTCCTCCTTCTCTCTCTCTCCTTTCTTTACTTTACTCCTCTTCTTCTTTGTCGCTATCCTTCCTTTTTTTTCCATTGCTGTCAATTATTATTTTCCTCTTCCTTTCCCTTTGATTACTCTTACTTCCCTTTTTTCTTTTCTTTTCCTCTATCCTGGTTTCCTGCTTCCTATCTTTCTTTTCACGTTTCTCCTTTACTTCATCCCTCTTTCCATCCCTCCCTCCATTTTTTATATACTTTTTTTTCATCTCTTTCTCTTTTTTAATCCCTTCGTTTCGCCACTATTCGTTCTTTCCTACCCACGAATTTTTTTTTCTCTCTCTCTCTCTCTCTCTCTCTCTCTCTCTCTCTCTCTCTCTCTCTCTCTCTCTCTCTCTCTCTCTCTCTCTCTCTCTCTCATCAGTTGTCAGGGAAGTTGTCGCGACACACACAGTCGCGTCCACTCAGGCGGCTCGAAAAAAAAACTCGAAACGACTGACTCACTGCTTCACTGCTTCACGCCTTCAGTGGGTGGGCAAGTGAGGCATCAGGAGCGTAGGTCATGGGGTACATACCTAATAGGGAATGAACTGGAGTGAATAATGAGTCAAGTCTGTGGTGTGGGAGGCTTGCGGGGCACTTCGAGAGACATAATGGTGGAAGGTGGTGATTTGAAGGTACTAAAAAACGACTCAAATGCGCTGGGGTATAGTTAGGTTAGTTAGTGATGAGTTAAGGACGCTGTGAGTGAGTTCCGGGTACTGGATACTGAGTCAGGGGTATGAGGGATGTGTTAAGGGTATCAGGGGCATTAGAGGTGAATGAGTGACCCTAAGAATGCCTCATATACACTGGAAATGAGTCAGGGGTACGAATCATGAGTCAGGGGAACGGGCAATGAGTCTAGGGTATGGATCATGAGTCAGGGGCACGGGTGATGAGTCAGGGGCACTAAGGGACTGAAGGTAAAGGGCACGTGGAAAGGGTAGAAGGCAGGTGGTCAGTGGTGAAGGGAGAGTGGAAGTTGTGATGGACAGCTTGGGATTAGTCTTTCAATCTGCGTCAGCCCTCGAGAACCACCTTGTGTTCATCCTTCAACCTCGTACTTTTTTATCTCTACAACTGTGTATGAGAGAGAGAGAGAGAGAGAGAGAGAGAGAGAGAGAGAGAGAGAGAGAGAGAGAGAGAGAGAGAGAGAGAGAGAGGCTGTTAATACTTCAATAGTCCTTGAGAATACATTACCAGACCAGTTCATTTAATTATCGCGTTAGTCTTGAGAGGAAGAACTTGACGAACATGCATAATCCCCCCCAATAGCACCCTTCCCCTCCTCCCCAAGGCATCAAATGTTTCGAGTACGAAATGTCTCGGATAATGACGGATCTTGAGTACGAAATATCTCCGCTAATGAAACGTCTCGGGTACGAAAAGTCTAGATACAAATGGTCTTGGAGCCAAGTGTCTCGGGTGCAGTGTAGGTATGAAGCAAGCGTCTCGAGTACGAAGTGTCGAGGTTAATGAAGCGTTTCGAGTACAAAGGGTCTTGAGTGCCAGATGCAATGATGCGTAAAGCGTTATGAGATGACAACGAGGAGGAGGAGGAGGAGGAGGAGGAGGAGGAGGAGGAGGAGGAGGAGGAGGAGGAGGAGGAGGAGGAGGAGGAGGAAGAGGAATGACGAAAACTAAGACAAGAACGAGGATGAGAACAATTTAACAGAATGGAAAAGAAAAGACAGAGGAAGAGGAGAGGAGAGACAAGGAGAGGCAAGGAGAGGCTGATGCAATCCTGCCTGTACTTATCGCCGTTCCAAGAGCATTACGTAGCGAGGGAAGAAGAAAAACAGTAGAAAATAGTAATAACTTCTTGTATACGAAACAGAATGATATAAGGAAACGCAAGATTTTTGTTCTATAATACGTTATTAATATTCACTACTATCTCAGAAAAGAAGAAAAAGAAGAAGAAGAAGAAGAAAAGAAGGTGGTGACGATAATGATAAAAAAGTTAACATGAAAATCAACTACTTTCCTTATTTTTCCTTTAACAACTTACGTCTTACATTTTCCTACATCTATTGCCTTTAACTGAAAACAATTCACCGACAGCTTCTATAATCTAGAGAGTCATCCCATCCCGACAACAGCTGACTAACGTGTACCCGACAGCTGATGACAGACAGCTCCTTACGTTTTGGGAGGGGGGTTTCGGCATGGAGGGAAAGGGAATTCATCAGTGTCCTTGGCCCGCCCATCCACAACGCAGCACAGAAATATTAGGCGCACAAAGAAAGAAAGAAAGAAAAAAAAGAATGAGAAAGAAGAGGTAAAGCGAAAATAATGGATAGTAATGGTTTAACAGAAAGAAAAGGCAATACTGCTGACAAGACGATGACATTGACACACACCCACACACCCCCCCACACACACACACACACACACACACACACACACACACCCACACACACATATACAACACTAATATTTACAACTCACTCCCTTTAACTACCACAAGGTCAATTCACGTACTTTCACTAACACAATATGACAAAATCCTTCCTCTCACACTGGCATCGATACTCACTCATCAGGTGTTATATACGTAATTACACTCATAGATAATCATGCTTATACCTTCTTAATGAGTAACACCTGCACGAGGCTGTTATAATTAGTTGCTCATTACTATTAGACTAATGCTTTGAAATGAATGGTTGTCTTAATGGCCTAGATTCAGTATTATAGCCTCACTAACCATTATTACTAAATCTACTGTATTTCATTACGACATGTTATTAATGATCATGATTCCATATGGTTCTTGAATATATTTACATAATTCATCAATGTTCATCTATTTCATATTAATATTTACAAGTTCAATCATTTTTTTTTCTACATTCATCGTAATAATAATAATGATGTGGTCCAGTGGGCAACACGTCTAACTTTAAACTGATGAGCCTGGGTTCGAGTCTGTCTGGCCAGCCTGCACGCGGCGCCCCCTGCTATTAATCCTCCTTTACAGGCTGTTCGATGAATGGCCACCTGGGGAAACCTACACAGATAAATGGTGGTGACCTGCTTATCAGAGCCCACCTGTGTCTCGCGCTGAGCTATTCCTGCCCTCTAGAGGCTCCAAGGGCAAGGAAACGGAGATTGGCACAGAGGCAACGCACACTCGAACATACTAGTCCTTCATTTTACCATTGATTAATAATGACAATTTTCTTTTCTTTGCCTCATTTTCTTATCTTATTCCTATGAACACACATTCAGGATAGAAGTGTAGAGGAAGGGAAATTGAGAATGACAAGGAAACACAAAGGAAAATAGATTGGAATGTGAGAAAGAGAGAAAGGATTCGTTTTGTGAAATGTGAGTGCAAGTGAACCGAACCGACTGTATGAAGCAGCAGGCGAAGCGTTGAGCGAGTGAGTGAACACTGAAACATCCTTACTTCACTCAACACAAGGTTCATCTCTTTGAAACTCTCTCTCTCTCTCTCTCTCTCTCTCTCTCTCTCTCTCTCTCTCTCTCTCTCTCTCTCTCTCTCTCTCTCTCTCTCTCTCTCTCTCTCTCTCTCTCTTCTTCTTATTTGTCATCATCTAATTCTCTTTTTCACATTCTATTTTACTTTTCATTCTTTTCACTAATTAAATGTTTTATTCCATCCTTCACCTTTGCGCTCC
>JAPQNM010000021.1:6315164-6317664 GCA_029783475.1 Metacarcinus magister | reverse complement strand
CACACACACACACACACACACACACACACACACACACGAAACAGAGAGGGAGAGAGAGAGAGAGAGAGAGAGAGAGAGAGAGAGAGAGAGAGAGAGAGAGAGAGAGAGAGAGAGAGAGAGAGAGAGAGAGAGAGCACTAATTAGAACACACGCCGTCGACGCCTTCATTATCGAGGCATCAAGGCTTTCCATGTCACTTTATCACGCCTGCCAGACCAGCCTTCCTCCCACAGCATCCCCACAAAGCCTACCCAACCTAGAGTAAGTGGACGAGGCACACAATACAATAAGGAGGAGGAGGAGGAGGAGGAGGAGGAGGAGGAGGAGGAGGAGGAGGAGGAGGAGGAGGAGGAGGAGGAGGAGGAGGAGGAGAAGCGAGACATGAGAAACTGAGGGTGAAGACATAAGGAGGGAGTGCAGGGGTAGGGAAGGGATTAAGAGAAGTGGAGGGGTGGGGATAAAAAAATGACCTGCCCTCCGCCAGTGTGGGTATCAAGTAACGCCCATTCTCACACCTCCGTTACACCTGATACAGGAGCGCCAGGTGAGGCTTACACATCCCCCTTCCTCCCTCACACCCACCCCTCACCTTGCCTCTCTAATCCCCACCCCTTCACTCCCATCTCCTTACCACCCGTTCTAACCTTCCATTTCATCCGTTCTGAACACACACACACACACACACACACACACACACACACACACACACACACACACACACACACACACACACCTTTCTGTCAAAATGTCTGGCGTGTTAGCGTCAGCATCGATAGTAGTAGTAGTAGTAGTAGTAGTAGTAGTAGTAGTAGTAGTAGTAGTCACAGCAAAATAAGTGAAAAAACAGCACCAAATAAAAAAATATATATAGAAAAGACAATAATAATAATAATAATAATAAAAGACATAATAAATCAATAAAAAACAAAACCTATTCCAAAAGTTCGTTATTTATCACTAATAAACCCAATCACAACAGTAGTTCTTTACCTCACTTATCCGATAGTCAAGGGAAGCGATTGTACACGTCAAGATAATGAAGATAATGAGTCCGTGAATGTGTGCCGGTAAGCACGTCTCAACCCTGCCTTGTCCTCGTCCCTCCCAGCGTCACCCTCCTTAACCGTCACCACGTTAGTCAGTGTGTGTGTGTGTGTGTGTGTGTGTGTGTGTGTGTGTGTGAGAGAGAGAGAGAGAGAGAGAGAGAGAGAGAGAGAGAGAGAGAGAGTGAATCCCCCACAACCTTTGTGACAGGCCAGACAGGGTGAAAGTTTCCTCTCTCTCTCTCTCTCTCTCTCTCTCTCTCTCTCTCTCTCTCTCTCTCTCTCTCTCTCTCATGTTCGACACCAACCTGCCTGTCCTGCCTCACCTCAGCTCACCTCACCACACACCGCGTAACTCAACCTCCTCACCTTCACGAGTCACCTGTCTTGTGTGTGTGTGTGTGTGTTTTAGAAGTTCAAAACTATATATATCTTCAGTTTATCTTAATCCTCCTGCCCGCTAAGTCCCCTCTAATGAGTCCCTACGCAGCCAATCTTCCAGTCCCGAACAAGGCTCAGCTGCATTGAGTAACTTGTTCCAGACACGAGCTATGTGGGCGTCCCTAGGGTCTTCGATAGTTTGAAATGTCTCATAAAAGTAATTGAATGAGCAGCGTCGACTTTCGGGAAACATGCCACACACTCTTCTACCTGGAGGTGCCGTTCACACAATGCAGGTAACAGCCCTTCACTAATGTTCGTGGAATAGTCATTGATTTGGTTTCTGTAAAGTCACTTCACTCAAGACTCATTGATTCTGATGTAGCGGCTAATACGGAGAAGTGTCAGTTTGCATCGTCATTTCACGGCTTAGTGTGCATGCGTCACAACTATACAGTAAGATAAGAAATAGCAGCATCTTAAATGTACCAATTTTCATCCTTGTACACAATTACCATTTGATTGACATGTGTTTACGCTAAGTGATTCCATAACGCCATGGGTCAGGTCAATGCGTAGGAACCTGTCCTATCCTGACCCATCATTAGTAAGGACCGATTGTCTACCTAATAAAACGAAAAAAAGATTGTCCCCTTGTAATACGCATTACCAGACGTAATTCTTTAATTCAGAAAACTTGCAAATATTGAAGTGTTACTCCAGTGCCAACAAAATTTTAAATTGCCAATGTCCCCGCCACCTCGTGTGGTGCTTCTAGATACACCACCAGAACAGACACTTTCATGAGGACACCACACAATACTTGTGACTCATTACGTACAATAAAAAGATGCATGCAAGGTGTTCTGCCTGGGAACCGACGCACATGTTGCTGGAACCACCTACTCTCCCGGGCCGCTAAAGCTTACCCTTTGATCGTCGGCACACGTGAGCTACAGATGAGCCATGCAATACAATACAAAAAGAATGCAAGAAAAACATGACAATATTCAAATAAACCATAAGGGTGCTACGAGCAAAGCAGCGCACCTCATCTGCGCCGCTAGTGCTGGCAC
>JAPQNM010000021.1:6272664-6310164 GCA_029783475.1 Metacarcinus magister | reverse complement strand
TCTACATGATAACAAGAACAAGAGAAAAAACTGCATTCAAATGTGTTCCGTACAGACTACTTTTTCATCACGACCTGAAAGTACTTATTGATATCACCACGGCCACGCCTCGTTTCGAAAAGCTTCGGTATATCGACCTTCAATTTCCACAGTTACTGCGACAATCTTTGGTCTTCTGAATGGCTTCCAATTTTATCGATACTCATGCAAAATTCCAGCCGGTGGTTTAGCATAATATTGGACGATCGGCAACTCTTCTCCATGTCAGCCACAACAATGGGGGCTTTTGAGGGGGCGAGATTGATTAAAGCTGCGATTATTTTCTTTGAAAAAAATATGATAGGGACTTTAAGATCATCCAATCAGAAACGGGAAAAATGAAAATGTGTATATCTACAGTGAAATATTATATACTATTTATGTAGTATGTGGTGTAGGACATACATACTGTCTAACCAAAACTAACACTTAAGGGTTTCATTCAGAAATTGGTCGTAACTTGTCTAGAGAAGAATTGGAATATATTGAAATAAAATTATTTGTGATGCCTTAACCTTAAATCTTCCGATGATATCATATCGAAAAAACGAATTAGATTACCTGCAACAACTGATACAAGAACCTTCATGGGAAGCCTTAAAACTGGCCGAGTGACGGGCATGAGAACCTAAAATCGTGTTCATTAATCACGCATAAAAAAAAACTGAAGCTGGAGTAAAATGTTCGTGTGATAGAGTTGATACAAACTCAGGAGCCGAATCTCATATCTGAATTATAACTATGTAAAAACCTTCACCACATGAGGCAAGTAAAACAAAAATGATAATGAAGCAATTTCCCCTTTCTGTGAGAAGAAAGGTATATATAAAATATGTATTCCATAAGTTATAACTTTTGCGACCAGATTCTTGAGTCCGAAAAAAATTCTAGAAAGAAAACTTGGAATCACTCAAGGCAGAAAAAAGAAAAGAGAAAGATAAAATGATAAAAAAAAGACCATTGTAGATTATGGAACAAAGTAAAGTTGATTTTTCAAATAATCCACAGTAAATACATTAAGATACAGATTTGCGTAAAAGTGGTCACGTTATTGTCAAAAGTGCAGATAGATTAATAGTCAGGATCAGAATATCACACTGAATAGTATAGTGGAAATACAACATAACAGATAGATATACAACATAGTGAGTCGAGATCAGAAAATGCATTGAGGTGAACACAAATAAAGGCTTAGCAGAGAATGAGTGGCGGCGCTGGTGGAGGTATTATTGCTTGTCCTGCAGTGGAGTGGCGGGGAGTGATTGGTTTATTATACACAGATTGGGGGCAACACAACATCTGGGGTCAGGCGGCGCAGTAATGATAGTTAAAATAAGTTAAAATAAGTTAAAATAGAATAATACATCTAAAAAATATATACGTAAAATATTTGATAATTAATTATTTGAATAACTAGAATAATTACGATATATACATGGTGCCTAACACTGATTATGATAATGATGATGATGATGATGATGATGATGATGATGATGATGATGATGATAGATGGTGCATCAATGTCTTAAATATAAAAGGAGTGAACATATTAATTTAAGAGGTAAAATTTAAACAATTCTTTATATCTTGCACATAATAAAACACAAGCCACGCACACGCACAAAATGATAAGCGAGTCACTGAACACACGTATATGTAAATACAGTTGAGTGTATTTGATAATCTGTCTGCTTATCACCCTCAAAATACACTTCTTCCCACCCCATATATATATATATATATATATATATATATATATATATATATATATATATATATATATATATATATATATCTCATACCATTCGCCTACTTTCTAGATTTAAATCGAGAGAGAGAGAGAGAGAGAGAGAGAGAGAGAGAGAGAGAGAGAGAGAGAGAGAGAGAGAGAGAGAGAGAGAGAGAGAGAGAGAGAGAGAGAGAGAGAGAGAGAATGTGGAACAAGGTAGAAGGAATGGGAAGAAGAGAGGAGTGAGAGAGGTGGGAATGGTGGACAATGATGAAGGAATACAGAGAGGGAGAGCAGGAGGCCTCAAAAGTGTGTCCGAAGCAGCTCCAGCCAATGACATCTCCCATGAAAAAGGAGTTGCCGCCTAGCCTGGGATATAGGTTAAAAAATGTACGGACACCCATCAACACATTTGCTATATTGTTCTTTTTTTTTGTAAACACACAACTCATCAATGCAATATGTTGAGTAATATTACAAATGGCCCTGTTGAGGAATGGCCCCTACCCGATGAAAACTATATAACGTACGAGTACATAATAGTACATCATTATACTCGTAATATGACAATTCTACCATGAGAAATGCCCAACGGAGCCTGACGAAGTTAAGAAACTTCAAAGGAGAAAGTACGGTTTTGAATATCATTGACACTAATCTATTAAAATTCATTGCGGCTTTCAAGTTATCTTGATGGGGCACTGCAGGTGTGCACCAGACTGTGTTGGCGCGGGTACCATCTCTTTTTTTTGTGTTTTTTTCTGGTGCGTCTTGAGGTCCAAGATGCTTCCGGTGCTCTCCTTGATCGGAGTCAGCAGAACTGTAGGTCTTGGCGACATGTGGCTGACTGTTCCACAGGACGACGGTCAAAAAATCTATGCCACAGGCGGGATTTGAGCGCAGGACCTTGCATCCACCACTTCACACACTGACTACGTCACTATCTGGTGGCAGCTTCCATGAACGTTACAATATAATGTATTTTTCCCTTTTATGTAAAAACTAGCACGTGCTAATCGCCATGCGTGTCACTACAAGAGATTATCTTGATACTTTTAGGCATTATTAATATTTTTTTCCATCCAAACTCAAATTTGTCAAAAAGTTTAATGTTGCATCTTTCCGGAACATATACTAACTTTTACGTCATTTTCACGTTCAGCAATTATAGAGGTCAACCAGTGAAAGCATTTTGTCATTTGGGTGGCTTCATTAAGATAAAAGTAGTGGGGTAAAAAGTGGGTCGTATTGAGGTGACATCTAGTCCAAGTTGTTGTATATTTAATTGAGAAATGAATAGAGGTTATTGTTGAATGAAGTAATACTTAAGTATTCGGACTATATTTATTGTCCAAAAATTAATAAGGTAAGAGGATGATTCGAGGTTGAGTGAGATGAGTAGGTGTGGGGAGTAGGAAGGAGATGGGGGGTAGAGGAGATAGAGGACAGCTAGAGCAGTAGAAAGGAAACACAGGTAGAGAGGATTAGGTAGTCACCTCCTTGACCCATCTTTTTTGTTTTGAGTTAATTCATAATTGGATAAAAACATAGAAAACACCTGGTCCACTCCTTATAACCTGCATAAGGATTAAGGGAGAATTAAATAATGGTAATTGTGAAGAGACGGTTCAAACCTATTTCAACCTTGTTCAGCCCGCCACTACACTAAGGTCTTACATAATATGACTTTACCAAGGCCGGATTAACCTGTACACCAAGTACGCCATGGCGTAGGGCCCCAAGCACTGATCGAGGGGCCACAAAATAAATAAATAAATAAATAAAAATTTCTACCCTATGCGGTATTTTCCTTTCTGCCCTTAATTCTGCCTTCCCGTCCGGAGACTCCAAATGATTACATAGCGTCAATTCAGAATATATTAGTGTTGTTACGTTTGCCGCCAACAACGCGGACACTCGCAGCAGTGCGGGTTTTGGTACTGAGCTGGATCCACAGGCCTATTTTGCCTTTTTTCCAGAGGATCTACTGTAAGAAACTGTAAGTAAACCTGATAGACCCGACACACGTTTCTGTGACGGAAATATTTATTTTATTATTTGGGACCCGGAAAATGTAGACCAAAATTTCCGTCAAAAGCATTTGACGTTGTTGGAGAAAATCGTTTCCCCTATACAAACTAATGCTTATACATGGGTTCATGTCAATATTGGTCATCATTCTAAATTCAAGAAAACTGGCTCAATATAGCTTGTTATTGCCTATTGAAGATGTACAACTTTAATTCATATGCTCTTTCACGTTTCTATGAAGGAAATATTTCTTTTATTTTTTAGGCCCAGAAAATGTCGAGCAAAATTTACGTCAAAAACATTTGACGCTATTTTACCGCAAAACTATTGGTCCTAGAGCAAATATGCATGGAGACAAATTTGTAGTTTGAAAAGTTCTATCAAATGGTATTGTAATTCTTCCAATATCTGCAATAGCTTTGGAGAAAATCATGAAGAAAGTAATGTTTTTGAAAACAGGGGCATACGCTGTAGCTGCGCGTAGCTGGGGGCACTCATCTCCCGTAGTGTTGCCACTGGAGAAAATTAGAAAATCCAAGATGACCTTGCCAAAAACTCCAATATTACACACACAAAAAAACAAAGTACCTATAAACATAGATTAATATCTATTAATTAAAAAAAATTGGGGGGAAATTTGATGCATTGTCTCACCTGTGATTCAGTTTACATTAGTGTAAAAAGATTTGGATAGGGTTCTCTTCAGAGCCACTGGCAACTTCTGCCTCACTTGGATGCAGAGATTTATTGGATTTCAAATTAAAAGCTCCAAGAACGAGGCAGAAAAACCAAGATCTAGTATGAAAAACAAAAGAATGCAACCCTGATCTCCCATCACATAGGCTTTTGAGCCTGTGGGGGAAATTAATCCGTTTCCCCAGGACAGGGCCACTGTGACATCCGAATTTCCACAGTTTACCTTCCCCAGGTATCTCTAGATACCCATTCATCGACCCGTTTGGGAATATGAACAGTTGGGTGAACTGTGCGCTAATTTCCCTCGTCAGGAATCGAACTCCGGCCAACGGATTCGTAGTCAGACGTGCTAACTACTGCACCACTGAGGCAGAGATAAATTTGGAAGGGCTTTAATTGCATTTAATTTGGTATTAAACAATTCCAATTTCATATTTTTGATGAGACATGTATCACGCCTCTTGACTATTAACATTGAGGCCAAAGTTATATTTTTGGAGGCGCGTAGTCTCTTCACATTTACCAATATATTTATGAGGTATCGCGCCCGTGGTTTCCCCAGGCCGTTCATGACTAATAGACAGTAAGAGATCGACCTCTCATCCTCTCGGTATGACTGTTGAATCTTAGGAGGTAGGCAAAAAGGAAGGAAGGAAGGAAGGGAGGAAGTAGGAAAGAGGAAAATTGTCCAAGCAGAATTTTGGTCAACAACGACTGGGGGTTAAGGGGCGAATTGTACCACGTTGAAACACCATCCCCTAACTCAGGCTCCAAACACCTCACGACTATAAAGGCTTGGTATATTTTTGGGAACTTATCTGAGTTGTCCCATTAAGGTTGAGGACATACCAGGCAGCCTCCAAGGGCAGACAATTATCTCTTATTTTGCCTTCACCCCTACACAGTACACACTTCCACGTTCCTACCCTTATCTTACCTCCACTGGGGTACTCAAAGGTTATGAGTGTCAGTTCACTCTTGTTAGTAATGTCAGATGAGCTGCACGAACACATAACCTAGTGAAGATTGTCGCTGCACCACTATATATATGTGTAAGCCTGTAAGGTAAGCACTACGCACTTAACTTCTTGCTGCTCAGATGTCACCACTCACCAGTCACCTCTCACTAGTTCACAAGCCAGATTTATTTTACGTTTTGTACGGTTAAGTAGTGGTATTCAATTTCTATATATTTTGTAATCTTTCATTAAAATATCATCATAAAGTTAGACGTGAGCATAGTTGTGATATTGTCATACTTAAATGTCAACTCATTTATCATCTTGATTCTCAATAGGGACCTCATGTAAGGATTACTGCCTCTTAGCTAACAGGATTAACAAAAACATAAATAAAAAAAAGTGATTAAGGTATGAATCGTCACCAGTGTTACAGGAGAGCCATGGTTCTCCCATCAAATACACCTAGATTGAACGTCCATCCACTGTTCTGCAGCTCCGATGCTGCAACTTGATACCACTCAGATACAGGAAACTACACCCATGGCTTCAAGAGTGAAATTTTACTAATAGCACATTAGGCATACAAGTCAATGGTGTGGAAATTGTATCTCGTTCCCCACAATTTCAAAGCATTATCTCAGGTTTACAATAATATTCTTCATACCTGATTCAGTGACGCTTTGACATGGCAAACTGTGACATGATTATTTCTTGTAATACTGTCTGTATATGCTATGACATTCACACAATCTGATTTAAGTAACTTTTATTCATTAAACTTCAAATTATAAATTTCATTACTAACAAAATATACATAAATTATGTTTTTCATTGTACCTACTTATACTAAATGAAGTCTGTGTAGCCAGCCTACCATGTAAGTACCCCTTAGATGTAATGTTGTAGTGCCTCACACCACTGGACACTGTCAGCACACACCTCACGCAATACAGGACATCCACTCCACTGGGTGCTGGACACCTTTGTTTCTACATTCTCTGAAAGTGACGCTACTAAACATGCTGCCACCAAACCATATCTACAGCACATGAACACTTTGGATATCTTATGATAGGTACTATTGTCCGATGCATAAAAATCAATCCCACATGAATGTAAAAGAAAAAAGTTTACTATCTGCTAAAAGTACTAGATAAAATCTCATCAGGAAATGTTAAACCAGAATACATATCAAAACACATTTTTGTGATAGTTGGAGGGATGATTTTGATGATCAAAAAATGTTCAGGATATAAACTATAACTTTTGAGTCATGAAATACAACTTCCTTGCCTTAAAGCACCAGCAGGCAAGTTACTTCAACAAAGGCACAGTCATGGCTACTTCCAGAACTACCACCCTCATGGAACTCTTCAGGGAAAGTAACATTACAAACCAATAGTCTATAATGCTAGAAGTGACACTAGTCTATGTATGTTTAAGTCTTTTTGTCATGAGCAACAAAAATTCTTGGTCTCTTTTCCTTATACACTTTATGGAACCATTAAAAGATTAACTACCAAGTGAAACTAAAGAATTTCTTATGTATTTGTATTGTATATAATTTTACATATGCTTCCTGTTATAAAAATCACTCGAGAATGATGTGGCCTTCCATTTCTTCCCAACAAACTTTAGCTTTTTCTCTCTTTCTTCCCACACACACACACACACACACACTATCACATTTATAAAAATCAGCACAAAATAAGTAACTATAGCATTTAAACTAATCACATGCTGCAATTATGTCAGTTTAATAATAATATTAATGTACTTTCTTTTAATTCAATAAGGTAAATAGTATTTATACATATGTATATAATATTGTTATATCTGAATTGTTCACTACTCTACTAAAACAACTGCTTTTTTAAAATACAAAAGTATTACACAATTTTACACCTTTGAGGTTGCATATTTTGCACATCTATTGACCAAGCACACTTGTCTATTGTGTGTACAGACCTTCAGAGGTGCATTCTGGGGAAAACAATAGATGCCTAGTATGCTTAGTTCTTGATCTAGGATGCACATATTTCTTCTTTATCTCTTGAACAGTCTTTGATTAAAGAGTACTTCTGGAACACAAGTTCAAAGTGAATTTCCAAACATCATAATTGAAACAGAGAAATCATGGGTTTGCAGCCCTGGAATGACCAAGGAGCTCACAAAACCTGATCATATAAACATTCTAAAAAAATAAATACAATGAGTGGCAAAATCTCGTCCCACTGGACTCCTCACGTGAAAAGAAGGTATGTATACACTTTGAAAGAAAAGGAAAATATTCTATGTAAGCTGTAAGCTAATGCTAAAATTCCAGTGAAAAATACCCTTCAACTGTACATCATGCCTTAGACAAATCTTCAATAAACAAATATGTTGCCAGTACATCATAAAAACAGCACTGCAAACTAAAAGTTTAAGAAATTCTATATTGACAAATATTTGCTTCCCCAAAACATTTAAATTGTCTGTGCAGCATTATGTGAAAGTAGTAGAGTTTTTTTTTATAAATCATTACACAGAAAAATAATCGTTGATTTGTTTGTGTGTCTTCCATTCCATCAAATTTCTGCAAAATTTGTCACTAGAATTATAACTATTGAGTAGAAAAAATAATGAGAACAAATTTAGAGGGATATTTTTCTTTACAAAGAACAGTATTCTTGAAGTTGAAAGAGTAACATTAGAAGAGAATAAAATATTTTTACATGATTGGGTCCAAATAAAAGCAGGAGTTATAATGCAATGTTAAAGACCCAGAAGAGTGAGGTTTTAGCTACCCATTGTAGAATCTGGACAGCTAGGCAGAATGGCAATCACACAACAGAACACTTACAGTACTCTGGGAAAAAAGCTTTGGGTTATATATGTCCCTCACTCTCTCCTCAAGTTGTCAAGACGGGCTTTAAGGTCATCATCGGCAGCATCAGCTACTGCCACAGGAGTCTTGACGGTATTGGTGGTGGTGCCGAGGGTGCCAGCAGTTGATGGCAGTTCATTCAGACCTTCCGTCATCTGTAGGCCGAGCTCATCCAGCACCTGGGACACTATGGCATCACTGTGGAGAGTAACAAGTGATGTGAGTGAAGCAACACAGGTGACCTCAGGTTTTCATATCAAACTAATGTCATGATTTCCCATACAATTCCCTAACAGTATGAATTTTATAGTCAACTTTCTATGCTGGTGATGTTTATCTTCAGACTCTTAATCCTGGTGAAAAATTGTGGACACATCTTTGAATATTACTATTTATGTTTCTATAAAGTTTCAATGTTCACACATATGATCTCTTTACAGCTATCTTTCCTTTCTTTCAATCATTCCTCCCATTATTCCATTAGATCCGACTCACCTCTCCTGCTCGTCATCCTCATCACCCATGGCATCATCTATTACATCGTTCATCATCTCCTCCTTCATATCCATTATCTCAGACTGCTTCTCAAACTCCTGCATGATCTGCTGGATCTGGGGAAGCTTTAGCTGCCTGTGGAAGAAGGAAATATAGTTTTAAACTAAGCATCGATTTTGTCGTATAAGATCCACAAGACCCACAGTGAAATGGAAGGACAGAGAAAAAGGAGAAAGAGAGGAGATTGTGAGGATCAGAGAATTCAAGGAAGAAATAGCAACCTTTCTGCCGTGACCATCCCCTGTCAGGAGTTCCACTTTTTATAGAATATTCTCAAAAATCCCTGTTGTATACCATAATGGTTAGGGTATGGATAACTCTAGGTGCTGCTTTACCACCATAACACTAAGGCTTAGACAGTCATGTATCACAGTGGCCTCCAAACAACCCCATCATGAAATATATATGATTACTATAAAGATTACATACCAATAACCAATGAAAACTATATACAGATTTTAAAAGGTATTGATTGTCCCATTTCTTTTTTAATATCAATAAAATATTAGTGGCCTAAATTCTTTCAATAAAAATCTATTGAGAAGGAAGCTGTGAAATGTGGGTATTTTGTTATGCTTGGTATATATTGGATCATGAGGTATGAAATATAATATATATAGTACTGAAAAATAAAGACATAGATGTGTGTAATAACAGCATGTTAAGATAATGCACATTTGTGTGCACACAAACACAAACACGAGCATGACCAACACTCACTGGTTCATGCTCATCATGGCCCGTGTGACACCCTTCATTGCCTGGGCCATGGCATTCTGACTCTTGAGTGTGGTGATCTTGAGGGACACCGCCTGGATCTGGGCGCGCATCATGATGAACTTTTTGGTGTACCTCCGCGTCCGCACCAGGTCCTTAGCCATCACCTTCACAGCATCCTAGGGTGGAGGAAAACACTCACAATTATTGTCATTAACTAAGGTGGCAGAAAACCTTCTCACTGTCATCATTATCAACACCATTATCATTATTATTCCTTTCATATTGCTTAAATCTCATGAAACAGCAAGTTAGTAAGAAGCTGGCTTCTTGCCACACACCTGTCCTACCTTAGGTGTTGAAAAATTATAATTAAATATAAGAAGTCCTGATCATCACTATCAATTAATTAAATGTTTGAGAGAAACAATCTCAGCCTCACCATTTGTCCCAGCTTAGCCATTTTTTTTATATCAATGATAATCTTCTTCTCCTGCTGCTCCATCTTACCACGCTCTCTGTCCAGGTCACGCATGGCTTTGGTGAGGGCGCGCTGGTTCTTCCGCAGCATCTCCTCCGGGGTCATCTTGCGACCAAAGAGCCATTCCAGCGGCATGTTGGAGCTGCCCACAGGAAAGTAAGCAGCATGGCAATAATTAGTTGACTGCTGGTCACGATTACTTTGATATATGTTATATACCAAGTTTCCAACCCATATGATATACATAATATATAAAGGTAAGGTTATAAAGCATACATACTTGTACACATGTACTCTTCTTATTTTCCTACATTATGGTATGTGCTTTACAGAATATTATGAAAATTTTGTTATTGTAGGACATGAAGAACAACTGATTGAGATGCATTTTTTTCAAATTACTTATATTACCATTTTGGTGTTGAATAAGAAATACTTAGTGCATAGTTTTGTATGATCTGTGTTATACTCTATGACAAAAGAGTCACACCACTTAACCTTTTAGGCATTCAGTGCTGGTACAAATCATGAAATAATGAACCCACAAATTATACACTAAGTAAAATAATGAAAATAAGAAGGAACGTTCCTTTACACAAATTCCATTTCTATAATGCAATATATTACAAAATATACATTTACATATACTTATTTTTCCAGAAATTATAAAAGCATACTCCAAAAATTAGAACACCATTGGAGGGTAAATTGCTAGTGTTTGCTTATAATTTATAGATATTACAAACTTTTTAGGACACTTTTCTTTTATTTCATTTCTATGTCAAATGCAGTGTTTCCGAAATGCTATTTAAACTACCCTCCCTATTCCCACCAACAACCTTCTGGAGTGTGTAATGTTCAGGTGGGGAGATGAAACCTACGCCAACCAACCCTGGAGGGGCACCATCACTCACATATGTTGCACATTCACTATCCTTGGTGGGGAGAGTGGGATATAGTAAAACTCAGAAAAGCTACGTTTGTGACAGGAATGACATATAAGAAAAGTATCTTAGAATAGACTTGTTAAACACACAAGATATAAATAAATAGAAAAAAAAGTTAAGTTCCTAATACATATTGTTATAAATTAAGGGGCAAACACTAAAATAATACCCTTAGGAGGATTCTTAGCTGAAAAAGTATCTAAAAAAAAATGCATAACATACCCTGGCATTACTACACTAGCTGATGGAACATCAGAAAACTTTGCAATTTCACAAAAATTCAAACCACATACATATATATATACTTGACATGGTGGCACCAAAACATGAAGTGGGAACTTTCTAGTTCTGTGCTGATGGACTCAAGCTAAAGGGATTCAAACTACTATAGTAAGAACAACAGGAGGTTTCAATTATTACAGAAAGACGTCATTCTTCTCAAACCCAGTATATGCAGGAATTAAGGACACAGAGGGAAAAGTATGCCTTTCCCTTAAAACTTAAGTTCTCCGTGAAATTTTTACTTTTTTACTTTAAATGTCAAAAAGGAAAATCCATGCTGGTGTTAATTCTATGAAACAAGATGATCACAGATAAAAATTATCTCAAAGCGATATGTGTGATGATGCAATTTTATTTTTCCATCAGAATGAGACTTTGCTGAAATAATTCTTGGCTTTGCATCATTCACTTTCGTGGCAGGTTTGTCATTTTCCCCAAGGCCTGCAACACTCCTCACTCAAAGACATGTTCTCAGTCTGGAACATGTACTATCATTGCATATATGTAGAGACAGGCAAATTCTACCCTAACGAGGAAAAGACACGGCCTGCCTGAAGGTGAAGGACACAAGCATCACCTAAGGCTGGGGTTTGCCTGCTGCTGTCACATTACCTGGTCATCCTGGTAGTCTAGTTAGAGTTGAAAACAAGTGTCAGTATGTACTTGCATACATGCAATGCATCCTGATCTATGAAATACAAAGGAAAATACTGGAAAAAAAATTACCCTTCTTTCTTGTCAGCTATCCAGTTTATTGAAGAAGGCTACCGGGAGAATGACCTGTTGCTATTTAGAAGAAAGTTTTACATCAGTGCCTCCAATCATGCTGAGACACATGAGGAAACTATAACACCAGACAATTTGCAGTTTCAACCAGAGCAAATTTCTGGTGCATCTCATGATTTTGTGGTGATTAAGTTAGTGAATCAAGTGATTTTACCTTTTATGGCCATTGCAAAATTAGACAAATCAAGTAGCATGTGAAACCTTAATGTAGTGGTGAGGCACTCTTTGGTTGATATAGGTGCAGAGTGTCTCTTCAAATTAACCCTGATATTGGCATGTGTAATTTTATTTCTGGAGCATTCACGTTGCACATACTAGGTGATGAGGAGGATATTAAGTGACGTTAGATTTATTTATCCACTGTAATCTCTACGGTTCATAGAAAAAATTACAAAAGGGATGGAGTAAGGTGTCTGGGAAGCCCCTCCTCTATAATCTCTCCTACGAAAAGACAAGGCACAGAGAGGGAAGGGAGAGTAATGTCTCCCTGAACTCTGGCATGCCTTGTCTTGGCTACCTCTTTGTAAGGGGATAACAGCCTGGTATATGGGGAGGCGATGGCCGAGTGGTCAAAGCACGGAAGTGGAGAGCTCCATGACCCGAGTTCAAATCCCGCCGGAGCTTTGCCATTTTTTCAAGCTATTGTCAAGTCGCTGAAGAAACCCATATGCTGATAATCAAACCTGTCTTCGTTTGCGAGTGCATCAGACACTTCAGGGATCGGCATGAGCCTCCACAGGTGTCATTTAAAAATACTGCACCAACCACTAACGGACGAGGGTCAACCAACATTAACATCACAGCTCTCAAAAATTTCTACAGGGCATCATGAGCCCTGCAGTAAATAGCCTACAGGTGCTATAGGCCAAAGATAAGATAAGATAAGATATAGGTAAATAGTTAGATTGATTTTAGAAATGCCAATTTCCTACATGTCCCCAAGATTGTTTGGGGAAAAGGTAGAAGTAATAACTTGGATATGAGGTTTTTGTAATCGAAATGAAGGGTAAAATCGATTCATTCACTTCCTCAATCACCAGAATATGGCACACCTGGAACTTGTTGGTTGCTTGAAACTGCAAATTAACCAAAACAGGCACTAGGGTTTACATAATGACAATCAGTGACCTATATTTTGTCACACTGTCACACACTGCCTCGTTTTCAACTAGCTACATCTTCTCCACCTACTGAATCTACAATATGATAGTCACACACACCTTAAACAGACACACAAATGACTGTACTTTGCAACGCTTGCACAGATAGGAAACATTTACTAGGTTAATTTCATAGTTAATCATTTCATGGCTGAGTATTTCTTTACAACTACTGCTCCACCTCTTTCTTTTTTCTCTCTTTCCCTATATACTATACATAGTGAACTCAACACATCTGTGAAGGTTTCAGGCGGCGCTCACCATTATTTACCTCGCAAAACGTCTTGAAGTTATGTTATGTTAAGTTATGGTTAGGTTAAGGTTGTTCGGTTAGGTTACGGTTATGTTATGGTTAAGCTAAGTTAGGTTAGGTCCGGTTATATAAGACTTTTACATTTCATCACCCAAAAGTTAGGGTTCTCAACCTTAGATTTTTTTTTCTGGATTTAGGTAATAAAATGTAAAAATCTTATATAACCGAATCTAGCTGAACCGAACCTAACCTAATTTAACCTAACAATAACATAACCAAACAACCTTAACCTAACCATAACTTAACATAACCTAACCAACCTAACTTAACATAACTTCAAAGACGTTTTGCGAGGTAAATAATGGTGAGCGCCGCCTGAACCCTTCACAGATGTGTTGAGTACACTATGTATAGTATGTAGGGAAAGAGAGAAAAAAGAAAGAGGTGGAGCAATAGTTGTAAAGAAATACCAATGGCTGTTCTATTTCCTGTAACACAAACATCTTCCTATTCTTTTTAACTTTAATTTTTTTGGGGTAATTCCTTAGTTAATACTCGATAGTCGTACATTAACGATCACTTCCTGTCAACACATACTAAACACACACTGTATTCATGCCTATATGTTTGCGGTTTCGGTAAAAGTGCAGAATAAGGCCTTCTACCCTTTCTTTTTCTCTCCTTCCCTACATACTATACATAGTGTACTCAACACATCTGTGAAGGTTTCAGGCGGGGGTCACCATTATTGACCTCGCAAAACGTCTTTGAAGTTATGTTAGGTTATGTTATGTTAGGTTGGTTATGTTATGTTAGGTTATGGTTAGGTTACGGTTATGTTATGGTTAGGTTCGGTTCAGCTAGGTGCGATTATATAAGATTTTTACATTTTATTACCCAAATCCAGAAAAAAATCTAAGGGTTTGAACCCTAACTTTTGGGTAATAAAATGTAAACATTTTATATAACCGAACCTAACTGAACCGAAACTAACCTAACCATAACATAACCGTAACCTAATCTAACAACCTTAACCTAACCATAACTTAACATAACCTAACCATAACTTAACATAACCTAACCAACCTAACATAACCTAACCTAACATAACTTCAAAGACGTTTTGCGAGGTAAATAATGGTGTCCCCCGCCTGAAACCTTCACAGATGTGTTGAGTACGCTATGTATACTATGTAGGGAAAGAGAGAAAAAAGAAAGGGTAGAAGGCCTTATTCTGCACTTTTACCGCGGTTTCCTCACTGACACCTAAGATTTATACTTTTAACTCATTTTCCTATAATTTTCCATTTATTATTTGACAAGACAAGACAAGATAAGAATGACTCTCGCATTGTTATCATGGTCTATATTTACCCTCTTCCTCCCAGGACTTCCCACTCAGAGGACGTCAATGTTTCAGTGAGAGAGAAAAGGAAGTTGAAATAGTTAGGAAACTCCCGTAGTAACACTCTCGCATTCCTTTTTTTCAGCTCCCAGTAGTTGGTAAGTGTTCCCTCTGGTGCTGGGAGGCCTTCACTGGGTATAATTTAGCTGGTGGTACAACATATTCACCTGGTTAATGGATGGAGGTGATAGAGGTAAGAAGGTAAGGCCGTGCGTCACACTCGGGGCTGGGTGGAGTGAGTCACTGTCACATTATTTATATAGAACGCATTCATAATAACAACATGAACACATTATTTGTAATTATAATAATAATATGTACTTAGTGGGTGAAAGTGTTTTAATGGTATTTGAATAAAAAAAATACGCCCTTGACAGTAATGGTTGACTCAAAGTTATTAGTGTATCATATCTCGCATAGTTTATCATAAATAACAATCAATAACATACAATGAAATTTGCTTTCCATAATAATATTACATTTATATTATATTAAATACGATATTTTCATATCTGTTTTTTCAGATATAAATAAAGGAGTGATAGAATGCGCCATATGAGGATGGATCACTATAAGTGGATCGGCTTTTCCTGTGGTAGCTGAATATTATATTGAGATCAGTGGGATGGATGAGCCCAAATGGATGAGAAGACAAAGAATGAAAAGATTAGTATTTAGTATGGTGAATCAGTGGGTTGGCCGACTAGGGAGTGCAGCAAGAATGAGAGCGAGTAAATATGACGTGTTGCGAGAGATATGGAAAAGTGTGGTTGTTCCGAGTGTTATGTATGGTATGGAAGTGATTGCATGGAGTGTAAGATAGGCAAGTTGGAAGTAGGGCAGAAGAGAGTAGCAAGAATAGCACTGAATGCACCAAGGTATGCAGCGGTAGAAGCTTTGAGAGATGACATGGGATGGAGTTCGTTTAGGAAGAAACATATAAAGGCAACCTTGAGATATAAAGTTAGGCTGGAACGAATGGAGAATACAAGAATTGCACGAAATGTGTATTTGTGGAATGTAAGGAGCAGTAAGTGGGAGAAGAAATGTATGAATATGGTAGACAAGAGTGGCATGCTGGTTAGGTGGGTGCATAAAGTTTTTGAAGGGAGAGAATGGGTACACTGGCATCTGTCGCTCAGTTTATTTACAACTTTTTTTTTTGTCTCCACTTATTATTGCCTTCCAGATCGCATTATACTGATATTTTTTGGTACTTATTGTTAGCAAATGTATTCACGATGACATTTTAGTCTCTTTTTTGAAGTATAAGACTTCATACAAGGAAATATTAAGGAAACAATGAAGTCTAATTTTTCACCACACTAAGCCTGTCACTGTCAACCAATCATCTACCACGGTGTGATGATGGCCCGCCTCATCCCCCCGTAAGAGGGGCATCCTACGCCTTCGATTTTTGTATAGACTATAGAGTATAGTACTAGATCGAATGTGAGAAGTATGACCGTGACATAATGGAAATGATGCGTGTGATTCTAACAGAAATGGGACGTGAAATGAATGAAGTGATTGAAAGAACTGGATGGTGTTGTTGCTGGGACTGTGTGGGGAGCAGTGGCGGATGGTCAGTCAGCTGTAATACGACAATAAGTAACTTTTTATTAAGGCCTTAACAAGCAATGTTTACTAACAGACGCTAGCAAAAAGTGTCTCATAAAACCTAACAAATCCGCTGCTAGCACTGACAAGGCTTAGCAAACAATGTTAAGTAACAAAGGTTTTGTTACTGAATGTAGCGAAAATCCACTGATGGGGGGGGGGGCACCTTTGTATGTTCTCGCCTAGGGGGAGTGAAACAGGTGAACGGATGATTGACGCGGTGTTTCTGGAGAAAATGTGGTATGCGAGATCTAGGAACTAGGGCGTGTAATTAGAGTATGCATCTTTTTCTTCTTTTTTTCTATGTGATATTTGTTTTTTTTCCCCCTCACAGGAGTTGCCAATACAAAGGCCTGACTTGAGGGAAACTTCAAGTCACCTGTGACACAGTGACATCTAGATCAAGATCAAGTTGTGAAGCAGAGTGCGGCGGCCAGTTCAAGAGAGTAGTAAGGTTGTGTCCTGTTATTTTGTCGTTGAATAGGTGATTTTATCTAACAGGTGGTTGACAAGAGTTTAGTATTTTGACTCGTGAGTGTATGTAGTAAGTGTATACTGTGTTAGAACGGCGTAGTTTCTCAGGAACAGGTGAAAAAAAGGTAAGAAAGTGAACACGTTTCACAGTGTAAACAAACCCCCTGACACACAGATACTCACAGAAGATTCTTCGGAAGAGAATGTTGAGTTGGTTTCGTTGGCTGCGTGTGGTGTTATTAATTTTTGCTTTATAATTAAATTTCTGATCTTGGTCTTTCCAAAATTAATCTAGCCTAGACTTAAAAGCCATTACCGAGTTGGCGCTCACTTCCGACTCTGGCAGGTTATTCCAGCTGTTGACGACACGGTGGGAAAAAGAATATTTCCTTGGTATTTCTTTACAACTACTGCTCCACCTCTTTCTATTTTCTCTCCTTCCCTACATATTATACATAGTGTACTCAACACATCTGTGAAGGTTTCAGGCGGCGCTCACCATTATTTACCTCGCAAAACGTCCTTGAAGTTATATTAGGTTGGTTAGGTTATGTTAAGGTATGGTTAGGTTAAGGTTGTTAGGTTAGGTTACGGTTGTTATGGTTAGGTTCGGTTCGGTTCAGCTAGGTTCAGTTATATAAGATTTTGGCATTTTATTACCTAAATCCAGAAAAAAATCTAAGGTTGATAACCCTACCTTTTGGGTAATAAAATGTAAAAATCTTATATAATCGAACCTAACTGAACCGAACCTAACCTAACTTAACCTAACCATAACCTAACCTAATAATCTTAACCTAACCAACCTAACATAACTTCAAAGACGTTTTGCGAGGTAAATAATGGTGAGCGCCGCCTGAAACCTTCACAGATGTGTTGAGTACACTATGTATGTAGGGAAGGAGAGAGAAAAAAAAAGAGGTGGACCAGTAGTTGTAAAGAAATACCAAATCTTATATAACCGAACCTAACCTAATTTAACCTAACCATAACATAACCTTAACCTAATCATTACTTAATATAACATAACCAACCTAACTTAACATAACTTCAAAGACGTTTTGCGACGTAAATAATGGTGAGCGCCGCCTGAAACCTTCACAGATGTGTTGAGTACACTATGTATAGTATGTAGGGAAGGAGAGAAAAAAGAAAGAGGTGGAGCAGTAGTTGTAAAGAAATACCATCTCCTTAAAAATCCAGCTTGGCTCTTGTCTTGCAGATCTTCCTTGTATTCCCCCGTGTTGTGTCATCCTCCCTCAACTGGAAGAGACCCTCAGTACAATCGTTGTCGTATATGCCACTCAAGATCTTGAACGTCTCTATCTGATCTCTTCTGGATCTCCTATATGCCAGCGTCTGTAGATTTAGTTTCCTCAGTCTCTCTTCATAGGTTAGATCTTTCAGGCGGCATCAGTTTGGTGGCTCTCCGTTGAACATTCTCCACAGCTTCTATGTCTTTCATGAGATGGGGGCACCATACCTGGTTGGCATACTCAAGATGTGGCCTCACCAAAGCTGTGAAGAGTGGTTTGAATGTTGCCGGTTCCAGGTGAACAAATTTTCTTCTAATGAGCCCCACAATTTGTTTGCCTTGTTGATCTTTTCAGCAAGATAATCAGAAAATTTGAGTTTATCATCAATGACCATCCCAATGTCCTTCTCAGCCCTTGTTTTTTCAATTTCTGTATGCATGCTGTAGCCTTTATCCTCAACATTGGTTCTACCAATCCTCATGTATTTGCTCTTTTCAGGATGGAAACTTAACAGCCACTTCTCTGTCCATTCCTTTAACTTGTCCAGGTCTTCTGTAGCTTCGTACAATCATCGGCATGTTGTATCCTCCTGAAAATCTTGGTGTCGTTTGCATACAGATACAAGTTGCTGCTGTGCCTTACTGCATCCGGTAGGTCATTGATGAAAAGTACAAAGAGCAATGGGCCCAACACTTACCCCTGTCCCATACTCTTTATCTATTTCTCTGATTACTCTGGATGAACCGTTTTGTTGTCGTAATTCCTTTGCCCTATCCCAGAGGCGTTGTTTTCTCTTGATCTTCGTCCAGAGTTTTCTATTCATTGGTAGGCCCTCATTAGTTCTTCTTTTCTTCCTTCCATCAACTTTCATCTTTGGTATGCATTCATCTACAATTGAATTGAGTTTATCCTTCAACGCCTTCCATTTTTCTTCTGTACTTGATCTCTGTGGCATGAGTTGTCTCCAGTCTATGTCCATTCGTCTTTTCATTTGTTGATAGTCCGCCTTTTCATACAAATAGTAAAAATTGTCAGGAGTATGTATGTTGATACCAAAGCTAGATACAGACTTGGGAATGTAGATACAGATTGGGTGAAGAGTGAGAGAGGGGTTAGGCAAGGATGTATTCAGTCACCAATTTTATTTAGTATGTACACAGAAGAACTAGCAGTCAGGTTGAGAAGAATGAATGCAGGAGTGAGAGTTGGGAGAGACAAGGTATGCATGCTGTTATATGCAGATGATGTAGTTGTAATGAGTGAGTCTGCAGAGGAGCTACAAAGCTTACTAGATGTGATAGATGAGTATGGAAGATATTTTTGAGTGAATTTTAGCTGTGAAAAAAGCAAAGTAATGATAGTGAATAGATCAGAAGATGAGAGGGATGCTACATGGAGACTTGGAGTGAATGAGCTGCAGCAAGTATGTGAGTATAAGTACCTAGGGATATGGATGAGCCCAAGTGGATGTGAGAAGACAAAGAATGAAAACATTAGTATGGTGAATCAGTGGCTTGGCTGACTAGGGAGTGCAGCAAGAATGAGAGCGAGTGAATATGTGTTGGGAGAGATATGAAAGAGTGTGGCTGTTCCGAGTGTTATGCATGGTATGGAAGTGATTGCATGGAGTGAAAGAGATAGACAAGTTGAAAGTAGGGCAGAAGAGAGTAGCAAGAATGGCACTGAATGCACCAAGGTATGCAGCTGTAGAAGCTTTGAGAGATGACATGGGATGGAGTACGTTTAGGGAGAAACATATAAAGGCAACCTTGAGATATAAAGTTAGGCTGGAACGAATGGAGAATACAAAAATTGCACAAAATGTGTATTTGTGGAATGTAAGGAGCAGTAAGTGGGAGAAGAAATGTATGAATATGGTAGACAGGAGTGGCATGCTGGTTATGTGGGTGCATAGATTTTTTGAAGGGAGAGAATGGATGTATGAATGGAAGGTGATGAACAGAAGTAGAGAAGGGTTAGAGTGGGATGTGAGAAAGTGGAAAAGTGAGATAGACAAAATAGTGAAAGGTGTGGGACTGAGATGGAACGAAAGAAGACTTTGGAATGGTACAGAGAGAAAGAGGCTCCAATGTATGTAAGGTATGATGGAAGCCTGGGTGGTGATCTTCTCTTCCGAGCTAGGGCACAGTGTATGGATGTGAGTGCAAGGAACTACAGATGGTCAGAGTCTCGCAGCAAAGTGTGTCAGATGTGTGACATGGGAGAGGATGAGACGGTAGAGCATGTGGTACTGGAATGTGAGAAGTATGACCGTGACAGAATGGAAATGATGCGTGTGATTCTAACAGAAATGGGACGTGAAATGAATGAAGTGATTGAAAGAACTAGAAGGGAATGGATGGTGTTGTTGCTGGGACTGTGTGGGGAGACAAGTGAACGGATGATTGACACGGTGAAAGAGTTTTTGGAGAAAATGTTGTATGTGAGATCTAGGAAGGGGGAGTGTAATTAGAGTATGCATCTTTTTCTTTCTTTTTTTCAATGTGGTATTTTTTTTTCTTTCTTTTTTTTTTTTTTCCCCCTACAGGAGCTGCTGATACAAAGGCTTGACTTGAGGGAAACTTCAAGTCACCTGTGACATCAAGATCAAGACCCATGTGGAGCACCACCACGCGCCACCTTCACCACCACGCACCACCTCCACCACTGCGCACCACCTTCACCACTATCTTCACTACGCCCTCAACAGTAAAGCACCACAATAGCTGGCTCACCTGTCACCACGTGCACCTTCTTCAGAGTAATGCGTGGTGTTATAGTTGACAATAAAAAGACAAAACGTGTGAACATGCGCACTGCAGGCGTGACGTATCCTCGTCAGTTTACCTGGTGTCATGGCCTCAGATAGGTGTGCCGATTGCGATATTGGACTAATTGACTTTTGCCTACGTTACAGCGGCAAAACAAGAGATTTGTTTGACGTGTGTGTCCGTCACAAGCTTGTATTAGAAAAGAAAGATTGTGGGAAGTGTGGGAAGCCGTCTGTACTTGACTTCAAACAAAAGCTCTGGCGGTGTCAAAAAATAAGTGGACGAGTACACAAGAAAATTACTAGGTGTTCATGGCAAGAAAGTATATATAAGAACACTCTCTTTCATAATGCCCATATTGATATTGAGACTATTCTTGTATTTGTAAACGCTTACGTGCGTGAATGTTTTTCATATGATTTTGTCCAGAGTGAACTGAAATTATGTGACAAAGGGATTTGTGACTGGGCTAATTTTTTCGGAGAGGTGTTGATTGAATGGTGTTGCAAGAGGGACGGACAAATTGGAGGTAAAGGAAAAATCGTAGAAATAGATGAGAGCAGGATTGGAAAAAGAAAATATGATGTGGGTCGGGTAGTGGAAAAACAGTGGGTGTTCTGTGGCGTGTCAAGAGAATCGAGAGTGCTTCATGGTTCCTATTAAGCAGCGAGACAGCAAAACGCTGCTTACTATAATAAAAAACAGAATTCTCCCTGGCACTACTATCATATCTGATTGTTGGAAAGCCTACAGTTGCTTAGAAGAAGATGGTTACCGATGCTTAACTGTTAACCACTCCATCAACTTTTTGGACCCGAATAAACAAGCTACAAACAATATTGAGCCGCTGTGGAGGGAAGCAAAGAAAAAAGTACCTCCCTATAATAAAAAAAAAAGCACTTTGCAGGCTACCTTGCAAGGTCAATGTTTATTATGGCCATTACTGACCCAAACAAGCATTTTCACGTCTTCCTTCAAGAGGCCGCTTCCCTGTACAACCCCTATAGTCCAAACTGCCCACGTTAGACACCTGCTGCCTCCACTTCGTAATTTTGTGAGTGTTTGGAAACATGCCCCTTGTTTCACCCTCGCATCCGCTAATATCTTACTACTAATCCGTAGCTCTGTTATTAACCCGTTGCACTAAAAACGTTATAGAAATAAAGTTGTCAGGAAAAATCAGAAACATTGAATGGTAAGCTCAAAATTTGTGTACATTTTGAGAACCTCTTTCTGTAAATCAACCAGAGGTATTTCTGCATAACTACTGCTCGGACGATATTGATATAATTATGAAGTCCTACATACTATACATAGTGTATTTAACACATCTGTGAAGGTTTCAGGCAGTGCTCGCCATCATTTATCAGGTAAAGCGTCTTTGAAGTTAGGTGCCTCAAAAAATTAATTAGTCAATTTCCACAAACACACACAACACAACACAACACGCTTTCTAGACTTCGACTTTATTTTGGTTATACGTCACTATGATGTAATCCTTTCAGAGTTCTTAGCCAATGAGAATTGTTCACTTGGCCTTGTGGCACGTACTAGGTAGATGACCAGCCATGTCAGTACTTTCTGAGACCGTGAGCCGCCATTGGGGAAACTTGCACTAATGCAGGATTTTGGAATTTGCTGCAAAGTTTAAGGAAAAAGCAAGTGAAGTATTTGACCTGTGCATTCTTCATATACTTGTTTGACCCCAAGGACTAAGAGTGTGGCAAGCCAGCGACACTCAATTTCAACCAAAAGCTTTGGTAAAGTAAGTTTGCTAGAAGAGAAGTGTGTGGAGGCTTCCATAATTTAATTATGATTTTTTTCCATACAGGAGCTGACGTTATAATGGTCTGAAATAAGAGGAATAATAATTACTGAACACCAAGATCTGTCTGCCTTCTGTGCATGTGATGGAGGACAACTTAGTGACGGAAGGGGACTCAGATGACGAGTGGTTCTATGATTCCATCAGAAGGTGAAGAGATAATGGTTTAGTGTGTGTTTGTTTAAATGGACACCTACTACTATCTTTTATGAGAAAAAAAACCTCTCGGTTGTGAGTCGAGCATGCTAACCACTAGGGTAATGGCACTAGTTTTCGGACAGCTAAGGAAAAAATTGCAGTTTTTTTCTTAGATTTTACCTTGTAACTTTATCTGGTTTCAATCAATTGAAATTATAAGGACATATTTAGAAAGAAGAAGCCTTCAGCTTCCATTTTGTGGCTTCAAAATGTGAATTCAATAATTCAGAGCCAAGTTATTAAGCCCAAAAAAGTGTCCGGGAATTAAAAACCCCCAAAACCTATTTTCCGGACACTAACCTATTGCCGTCCAAGTCATTTTCTTGGGTCTTTTAAGGTCAATCGATGGCTCAAATTTACAGAGGTTGTGTGTTTTTATTGCTTTTATCTTTAGTAAAAGTTGATGTACCTTTTATGCTTTGATTATGAAATAGTATTCACAAAAATGGGAGAAGTTGATAAAAAATGTGATAATTAACACTAAACAGGTTACAGTGTGCCTGTGGATGGATGACACATTCCTGTCCGTGGACGGTTTTTAGTTCCCAGAATGTGACTTTTGAGCCTCAATTGTGTCAAAACCAATAAAGATAGAGAGCTCTTGAGTACACAGACACATGCACCAGTTACACCCTAACCAAGTCTTATCACGTTTGGAAGAGGTCGCTGAAAGTGGACGGGCACTAGTTCCATGCTAGTTTTTGGAACTAATAATCCGTACACCTATTTTTTTTTCTTCTATTTTTGCAGGTTCCCCACATTCTTCACTGTCACACCTTTCATATCCAACAATCTGAAAGGAAATATATTAATTGGTAGTGAAGATACAGCGAAGATAAGCAGACAAATAAATTAAGGATCGCTGTATGAAATGACCGTTAAAAATAAAAATGAAAAATTTTAATGTCACTGCACTAAAACTATTGCATTAATGATCAAGTCCGTGTAAGTACTATTGGTAAAATGGTTGAACTTCTTTATATAAAATTTTTAGCTCTAAGTCAATTTGGTTAGTCCCTATCAGTTTTTTAATGCCGAAATGGAGGGAAAACAGGTGCCACTACCCTACACCACTGGTGCGCATGGCATTTTTATGTCATTAAAAATTTGCTTTTTTCTTTAGGGTGGTATTTTTGCTTTCCAGTCACTCTGGCCTCTAGTTTCTCCGGCCCTTTATCACTCCTACCACCCTGGTCACTCCGGCCGTCAATATGACATGAAGCTAACCTAACCTAACTTTGCTTCATATTAATTCCAGTCATTTTGTGTTTCGAGACCCGAACAACTATAGGTCTATGTAGTTCTGAGTGTTCGTTGCTTAACCTTTGAGTTTTGAGATAAACAGAGTCACACAAACTCATCAGAAACATCCCAGGTATTGAATCCTGTAATATGAGCATACATACTACCACTATTTATCCCTGTGTCATTTCATGTTCAATCTGTACTTATTGTCTGTAAACAAATCCAGGATCAAATCCAGTGGTTATATATATATTTTTTTTATATATTTTTTTTTTATTTATTTGTATGAAATAAAGTAGAAGCATACTTTTTTTTAATATTTAGATTAACTTTAGAAATTTACACACTTCATGGGCTGGAACACGTTGACACATACACTTAGCTCTTGGGTTGAACACAGGAGAGACTGGAGAAACTAGGGGCCGAAGAACTAGCTGACAGAGTGACTTGTTTCGGTTATTCTTTATATACCATTCTTGTTCACCATTTTTGCTCTTAGCTTTCAGTTGCATTCTCAGTTGTCTGTCAGCGTATCTTTATTTTGATGTTATATCTGGTGCTATGGAGATATATTTGAAATGTTCCACATTTTTGCTTTTCAGCAGATGACAATTTTTCTTGGTGTTTGTTAATTTAACTAGTAATGGTCTGTAATTAACCTCTTCCCTTGTCCTAATCTTGTGGTTGCTATGGTTGTTGCCTCTGTGACCTGGAATTCCTTATTGAAGAAGTTGATACAGAGTGCAAAGTCCTGATCCTGTCTTTCCAAGCTATCACTTAAAAATATATCTGGCTGATTTGCGTGTTACATGTAACTAGGTTGTCTTTCTTTTTCTTTCCTTCATGTTGCTCATTAATTTCTTCAACAACTGTGCATTTGCCTTACTGTTTGTTTCAGATTCCTTAACCTGTTCTTTAGTTCATCATTGTCTGGTTTTCCTGTGTTAGTTTACTGTTTCCTTTATTAATTGTGATAATGAATTATTGTATGGCCCACATAATCAACTTGCATTGTCTTCCTACTTCAACAATTTTCTCATAGGCACAGGTCACATAACAGACCTTATTAGTTGGATCTCACCTTATTGTATTTTCCGTAATTTGTGTAATTGTTAGGTTCACTCAACTTTTATTACCATCTCTTGGTTGATTATTGGACTGACTGGTTTGTTCCACATCAGAACTTTGCAAAATGATTTGTTCAACACACCTTGCCAGCAGCACCAGCACAAAGCTCTTGTAGGTTTGGTGTCAAGCCACAATGGTTTATTTACTTAAGTCTTCGCTAATACATTGTTTGTCTGCATGGAGTATCTATTATGTAGTATAATTTTCATCTTCTGGTTCAATGAAGTGAGATAATATTGATGCTGCTGTGTATAAGGTAATGTTATCTTAGGGGTCATTGCTGTTTACATAAGGTCGTTTTGACATTCATGATAGTTCATCTTTTTGCAGATATGATGACTTGCTGATGTATGATGTGCATGGAGACATTTGCTGCTCAACCTTCTATGATAATACCAAGGTTCTTCTGAGTGTTTCAAGGGGTAAGATTTTTTTTAATGATTATTTGATTATAACTACCACTTTTAACAGTGTAGTGATGAAAAATCATTGCAGGTTTGTACCCTTGAAATGGTGCATGAAATCGCTGCCAAAAATAGGCAATAATGCTTCTTTTTGCATAATGTTCTGTATGAATATTTGAATAACTCTGCAGGGTCACTACATGAACTGTTGCTGCTGAGTGTACCAGACAAGCTTTTGGCATGGAGGAGTGCAGGGCTTGTCAAGAGTAGAGACTTTAACCTGGTGGCTGCAGCTTACACCGCTGGCTCGGTTAAAAAGGTCAGTGGAGTGGCAAGACACATTGGTTCACGTATGATTAATCCCGTAATGGATGTAACATTTCAAGCTTATTAATATTTTTTATGTATCAGTTATATATGAATTTTTTCCTCTCATACACCTTGAATTTTGAAGTGAGCTTATAGAGCCACCATTCATGTAATACCACCCAGCAGCTTTTATAGATACAGCGAGAGGATGACATTTCATTTGCCTTCAGGTTGTGAGAGTTGGAAGCAGTGTGGTGGCGGCACAGGAGGGAGGTATCTACTTGTACTCTGTCCCTGAGTCTAATAATGCTTCAGGTAATAATGGAAAGTTTTATTTATTGGTCTATTATACATAATATGATTAGGTAGATTAAGAAGAAAATAGAAAATGTGCTGGAAATGAAGACTACATATAAAAGTAAATTATGATGGATAGTTAGATGGACAGGTGTTTTCATGTAATAATTCAATTTTGCATCAGACAAAGTGATATGAAGTCAGCCATCAGAGGTGATTATGTATGTATATGTATATTTACTTAATGACTTATTTTCTTTTAGATGTGATAAGTTTGGTTGGCACCCTGAAGGAGGATGTTGCTGGAGAGACAGTGCTGGCAGTGTCTGGTGACCGTGTGTATGCCGGGGACTCACTCTCTAACCTCACCCAGCTGGATTTGAGTTCAGAAAAAACACACCACCCAATTGTGTTTTCCAATGCTTCTCAGAAAAATGGAAACATCAGTGAAATTGTGTGCGTGGGTGACAAACTATACATTTGTTTGAGGAATGAAGGGTGTTTGTTAATCTGTGACCCAAAAACAAATTCAGTCCTTCAAAAAGTGCAGGTGCAGGAGCCCAGTGGCATATGGACAATGGATGCCAGTAAGGATGGTGACTTTATAGCTTTTGCTAGCTCATGTGGCAGTGTGAGTGTGTATGATATGCGAAATACTACTCAGGAAATGTACTCTTACAACTATAAGGATGCACAAGACAGGACTTGCAAACCTACAGTGCACTTCAGTCCCTTTGATCCGTTTTTGTCTGTATCTGGATTTGATAAAACTGTAGAGATACTTAATTACAAGTGTGGAAAGAGTGAAAGCAAAATTTTCAGGCATGATGGGCACAGAGGAAAAGATGTGCAATCTGTAGTGACTCACCTCTGGCACCCCATGCAGAAAAACTTACTCTTTTCTGCTGATAACACAGGGAAATTTAATGCATGGAGGTTTAAATAGCTTTCTAAGTCATGAAGGCTGCATCGATAATTATTAAGAAGTGACTAAAGAGGCATCTGGCTTCACAAGGATAACCAAACTATTTTCACAAGTTTTTCTTCTTTGGTGTGGCATTGGTGAAAATTTTAAAATATCACCCTTATTCATTCAGATGCTAAATAATATTGCATACCATACCATACCATATTTCCTGCTTCTCTGAACAGACAACCTGCCTTATTCAGTTCATCCACCCTGTTGTTTACATTCCTTGCTCATCCAATCACAAAGCATGTTATAAGACTGCCAATCACAGCCTTCATCACGCTGAGCTGGTTCTACCCATATTTATACTCAGTCTTGGACTGCCAGTGATGATTTAGATGAAATGTTCACAATCACCAAGAAACATTTAAGTTTGGAAACAAATGTAGTTCAGAGACAGCCGTCTCCTCTCAATGGTTAAACGTAAAAAGTGCCATACCACAAGGTTCAGTGCTTGGTCCTGTCTTATTCTTGATATATGTTAATGACATAGATGATGGGATCACTTGCAAAATATCGAAATTCGCTGACGATACGAAAATTCTCAGCAAAGTAACTACGACAATTGACAGAGAAGTCTCACAATCAGACCTAGATCGACTAACGTCTTGGGCCAATAAATGGCAAATGAAATTTAACGTTGAAGAATGTAAGGTACTACACATCGGAAGAAATAATGATCACGTTCAGTACTCAATGAATGGTAAATCACTTTCTACAGTAAACAAGGAAAAAGATCTGGGAATTACAATATCAAACGATTTAAAACCCAGTCAACATTGCTCAGAGGTAGTTAAAACTGCTAACAGATTGGTCAGCTTTATTGGGCGTACTTTCGAAAATAAATCAGAAAAAGTCATATTAAAACTGCATAATTCACTAGTATGACCCCATCTTGAGTATTGCGTACAGTTTTGGTCCCCATATTACAGAAAGGACATTGACAAACTGGAAAGAGTCCAGCGAAGAATAACAAAAATGATTCCAAGGCTGAAAAATAAACCTTATGAAGAAAGACTTAAAGAACTAAACTTATTCAGCCTAGAAAAACGAAGGATGCGAGGGGATTTAATTGAAATGTTCAAGATAATCAAAGGATTCGATAATATCAATGCAGAAGATTACATTACTTTTGATCGATCAAATATAACAAGAAGACGTCATTCTTTTAAGATTACTGGTAAAAGATTCACATCAAACGAAGCCAAGCACTTCTTTTTCAATCGGATCGTTAACGTTTGGAACTCCCTGCCCCCCAATGTCGTCGACAGTAAAACAATTACTGCGTTCAAAAATAGACTTGACAAATATTTAGAAGCCAATCCACAACTAAAATACTATCTGTTAACGTAGTAAACTTTGAGTATGTTCATCCTGATGTACCTAACTTACGAAATGTTGATTCAAAAGACGTCGCTAGTGGCCTGACATCGCTTGCCAGTAAGTAGTGGTAGTGACAGTAGTGATAGTCTGGTCTTGGTTGGCCTTCCTTTCCTGCCAGCCATGGCTGGGGAGAGAAGCCTTCACCCTTACTATCCTGTATCCTTCACTCTAAAGGGGCCAGCAGGCGTTGTTGTTTGTTCTTCCTATGTGTTCCTATGTGTAGTAGTTTACAGCACAAAGAAACCTGTGTGAGCTTAATGACTCAAAACTTGCTTTTGGTTAAGTTACCTTTGATGCCAGACACCACCTGTAAAATTCATTGTGTACACCATTTAACCTGTAGTGTGTGCAATAGGGGTTTCCCAGTCCATATGTGGGTGTGCAATTATGACAATATGTATATGAAGTTCCTACAGCCTGAGCTGTGGCTCACACTCTACGGGTTAAGTAATGGTACTTGGCAGGTTCTAGAACGTTCGTGGTTAAAAAAAATTATTATTCCATTATTATTTATTAGATATAAACCAGATACCAGGTGTCCTACTTAAGTTCACTCCATTTATTTTCAGTACTAAACTTAAAACATGACATGGTTTCAAGGGAGCAATTCATTAGTCCAAATTTTAAAAATTGTATGAAAAATGTGACGAGGGGAAGATGATTGATTATCTTTCCTTCCACTGCATCAGTGAACAGACCTTGCAGGCACACTTATACTAGACGTTTAATCTGATTTGATAAAGTCAAGTTTAGAAGTTTTCTCATGACAAATTTTTTGTTTTCCCCATTGCCTTTTCAAAGGCTCAGTCTACAAGTTCATGTTTATTTTCGGGTTCGGTTTGCTTCTCACCGCCATCCTCCTCGTCTGACTCGAAAGTGTTGTCAGGGATGTCATACAACCGGATCATTGCCTGCAAAAATGGGACACAAGTTACTTCTCAAAAGAAACCTGGATGGAATATTTTCTGTGCCTATGACTTAAAAGTCTTTTGTTTTGTTTGTGGAGCAAAGAAAGATGATGTGTGAATGGAGACCAGAATGAAGAGTTCAATTTATGGTGAACTGTAATTTAAAAAATAATAATAATATTGCATATATATTATGTATGAATAAATAAATAAAATAAAATAAATTTATAAACAAATATTAATGGAATTGTTCATTATAGTCACACACTTGGTGCTTCAGTGGTGAACATAAAACATTGTAGGTTATCAAAGGCATGGAAATGTGAAAACTGGTCATTTCCCCAAAGAAAGCAAGCAGTTCACCTTATTAGGGTCCTTCATGATGAGGTATTTCCCATCAGGCAGCTTCATGCAAATATCAATGATGCAGCGCAGGATGCCCCAGGCATTGTCCATGCTCAGGTTGATCTGGTTTGCAAACTCCATCGGCCTGAACTGTTGTGTGCCCAGGATCATGTGTTTGGTGGAGTCCCGGACATTGACACGTGACACATACCTGTCGGATAAGGTAGAGAGGGTTATCAACATATCTGGGATCTGGGATAGCATGCTGGAATGGGAGCAAACTGTGCAAGATACTACAATACAAGTAATGTTGGAGGAACCCAACTAGTATGACTAGACTTTTCTGTAGTATTAAACAAATTTCTTGGCCACTTACCCAAACTTGATCTGGTCTGAGCCAGCCAGTATGGCCTGAACAGTCCACTTGGCCAGCTTGCAAGCATTGTTCTTCAGCTCATTGGCCAACACAGCACCACGCTGGGTATCAAGCTTCTGCCTCCAATCAACACCTCCAGAAAACTTGGAATCCCATTCATTTAAGGCCTGAAATACAAATTTTTACTTTTTAGCTTTTGATAAGTGCAATAATTGCATAACTTGTAAATGGAGATTAATAAATCTAAAGTTACAAGGTTACCCAAAAAGCCACTACCAGTATACCTTAATATTGATGAACTGTATTTCATTGTTGGGCGCCGACTGCACTGAATCGTGTTCTGTACGAGCAACCAAGTTGATGTCGTTGCCGAGGCACCACTTGCGGTACCTGTAGCCCACTGGTGCCACCTCGTCCTCTTCATCCTCGTCTAAGAAGGGGTTGTCGTGCTCAAACTTGTAGCGGTTCCCATCCTGTGGTACAAATGGTACTTCAGACACAGACCTTTGTTCTTTTCTCCAGTTTGGGCCAACTACCCAAGGTGAGTGAGGTTAATAAGTTATGAATGATCCTGGATTGTACAAATAGAGTGAAGGGTGGAACTGTCTGTTTGGAAATGGATGGTGACGGCAAGGTGTGGTGTGTTGTGATTGAAAGATCTATACAAGATGTGTCAACTCACATTACGAAGAACTTGCTGAGAGAAGTTGTGGTTAATGAAGGTGGCCTCCAGTGAGAGATTCCTGGGTGAGTTGAGGGAGTTGCCTTCCTCCTGGGGTGGTTCACTGGAGGTTTCACTCACTGTCAACAAGTCTGTGGAAGAAATATGTGCAGGTTCAGGAGCTAGTTCGCTAGACTTACAAAACAGTCTTGTCTAGTGTGAAGTATGTTCCTCGGAATTCCCTCAAGATGGCAACACTGTTACACTAAGGAGGCAGTGGTGCAGTGGTCTAGCGCTTGGGTATGCGAGCCTAGGGTCCCGGGTTCGAATCCCAGTTATTCGCCGACCACTTTTCATTCTTTGATATCACCGCCGAGTGGCCAAAGACTACCCAAATTGCTGCCATACTCTCCTCAGACGGGACTTACAATGTTATATGCATCTGAGGCTGTTGTAGCAATTAGCCTCGCACGTTCTCAACATATTGAAGAGAGAATGTTATATATATTATATATATATATATATATATATATTATATATATATATATATATATATATATATATATATATATATATATATCCATTACATCATACAAACTCTTCTCCATTCACAGATCATCAACTCATGGTTTCCCTTCCCTAACTACTCCATCAACACACACAACCAAGATGATATCACACATTTTTGCCGGTATTCTGAAACTTTCACCTTTTTCTTTCACGTAAAAACATGCACTCTATAGAAGACTTAAGAGACCTACATACACATAAATAGAAAGACAAATCATCTATATTCTATATGTATTCTACGAAAAGACAAGGCAGAGAAGGGGAGAGGAGAGTAATGTCTCCACGAACCTTAATCATCTTGATCAGCTGTGGTGAAAGCTGCGAGAATAGTACCACCGTATTACCTGCTGCTCGTAAAGGTAATAAAAACGGACACAGTGAGAGGTCTAGGAAGCCCTTCCTTTGTAATCTCTCCTATGAAAAGACAAGGTGCAGTTGGGAATGTGAGAATAAGATCTTCCTGAACCCTAAATGCCTCGTCTTGGCTACCCACTTCTAATAAGCTAGGTACATATATAGTTAGAAGGATTGTTCTAAAGTCCAAATGATTTTCTTTACATCTTAACTGATTGTCCTGCCAAAGTGAAGCAGATGGGGGTAGCAGCTTTATCTGCTGTCACTTTCATCTAAAAAAACATATCTGTACACGAGTGTGCCAACTCAACTCAGCAATGCAATGTTTACTGAGATGGCCCAGTTAGTGGATGATATACCTCTTTATAATGACAGAACAGTCCACGGACGAGACAGCCCTGTGGTAAGGAAGAGGCAACGACTCGTATAGATTTTGTTCACCTAAATGGCTATCAGAAACACACTGAAGCAAAAACTAACGTGTACTCAGCCTTTGCTTCAACCTTGGCATTCTAAGGAGTAAGATACGAGAAACATAGACCTATATTACTTGTCTGCATATATATATATATATATATATATATATATATATATATATATATATATATATATATATATATATACATACAGTCTCTGATGCCTCGTTCTCTCTGGGAATATCTCTTAAGGAAAATAGTAGCCCAGTGGTGTAGTGGTTAGCGTGTTCGGCTCACAACCGAGAGGTCCTGGTTTCGAATCTCGGGTCAAGTGAAGACAAAATGGGTCTGTCTCCTTAAATGCTGTAATCCCTGCTCACCTAGCAGTAAATAGGCGTGGGAGTCAGCCGTGGGTTCGTGACATTGCTATCCTAGCAGAAGGCTGGGAATCCTATCCTCCTGTATGTACAAAGGAAGAACAGACAGCAACAGTCCTACTAGACCTAATGAGGCTGTCCATGTGGCTACACTACTACTATAGTATCTACTTGATAGACAAAAGGACAGCAAAGTGGAAGGTTCCTCCCCACTCACCACTCCCTCCCTCCAGAGAGAGAGAGAGAGAGAGAGAGAGAGAGAGAGAGAGAGAGAGAGAGAGAGAGAGAGAGAGAGAGAGAGAGAGAGAGAGAGAGAGAGAGAGAGTGAGAGAACGAACTTGTAATCAATAGAAACTGAAAATGAAATTAAGGATCTCAATCAAGGCAACATGAGCCAAGTCAGTGTAACAACAGTGAATAGAGTTCTGAAAAAGTTCATTATACAACAGTCATCCTGCATGGAAATACACACCAAACTCTGAGTCATCCCGTTTGTCAAAGAACAGCTTGCCAGCAATCTTCTGCACCACCACATCCCAGGAATTGCTGGAGCGTGAGCAGCACATGATGGTAGACAGGATGGCATCGGTAGCATATACATTACTAGAGTCCTCACTCTTGGTGAGCTGCAAGAAAAAGCAAAAAGATGTATATAAAATCATTCCTCTTCATCATCAGCCACAAGATACAAGCGTTAAGATTCAGGATTTTAGCCATTAAGATGATATTCATATATATTCATTGTGTGGTGTAAAAATGGTATATTAATATCATAATTAAAATGAATGTTGGGGATAATGTATCTTTATTTGGCTGATATCCCCATTAAAGTGTGTGTAGCCGAGACAAGGTATTTACGTAGAGTTTTGGGAGAAATTAATCTCCCCTCCCCCTCTACAATTTGTTTCATGGTAGAAAGAAACAATAGAGGGCCTCCCAAGCCCATCGCTCCATCCCTATTAGTTGCAATTTATGACACATGGAATATGTTGTCAGTCATATTCCAACCTGGCCACTCCTGTGCAACCAGAGGGTAGGCTATAAAAAAAATTATGAAAATAAATACTAAAAGATTACAAAAATAGTAATTTTTCACTCAAACCCTTCCCCAGAATATGACTAGCAATGTGGCTATCTTTTAGTTTTTAAATGTGAATAGGATAGGGTAAAGATACCTTGGGTATCATGAACGACCACGGAATTGAACTCAGGTGCTCTCGGTAGCTAACTGAGTGTGTTACCACTGCATCACCGCCACCCCTCTAGGGGCTTAAAAGATAAGTGAGAGGAGTGTATGCGTGCACAAGTGTGTGTATGCACGTCTGTCTTGGCTTCCCCCTTTAGGAGGATAACAGCCTGGTATACAGATGGATACATAAAATGGTAGGGGCTGTAAGAATATTACTATTGTATTCCCAATGGATCATAGAAAACAACCAAAAGGGACAGATTGAGAGTAAGGAGAAGGATGAGTAGGCCAGGAGACATGAAAGTAAGGAGAGTGGCAGGTTGTGAGCAAATGTTGACAAGCTGACTGGTGTGCACTTCATGATCTCTGTGTGCTATGCATTCTCAACACACTAAAATACTGAACTGACTCAGCAGATAAAAACCCACCAAATTAATCTTAAAGGCACTTAAAAAATACCTGTAACTTTCTTCACTCCTCCAACCTACATACAACTGTTGTGGCTCACCTGTCTGATAACTGGGTCGTCAGTAGTGGTAACCTTGTGGAAGATGCGGTTGATGCGAGTCAGCTTCTTCTCATTTTTGACAGTGACTCGGTCGTAAGCCTTGTCATAGTACTCCAGGGAGCCACAGAGGTACCTGGGTGGGATAGGATGTTAGTATGGAGGCTTACTAAAGAACATGCAATTATACAATTAAACCTATCACTGAATCATAAACCCTTTCCTTGTCTTCACTATGACTGAGATGTAATATTCATTAGATAAAACATAGGACACTTGATTTGGTCTAAATATTTTCAAATAACCAAACCACATTTTTATGCACCAGCAGATTCCATCAGAATTATTATTGTGACAACTCACATAATGCCCTGATTACACTACCACTATAATCCTTACCACCTTCCTGTCCCACACACAGTCCCTACCCTACACTCTTTCCCCCACACACAATCCACCTCACAGTCATGGTTCCTTCTTTCACCCAGTCAAACATTCTCTACTCTCACAGGTCCTTTGGGTCATCAATGTTGGGCAGCGACAACTTGGAGAGGCGAGGGAAGTCCATCTCTTCAATCACCTTCCACTCTGGCCGCACCGTCACCGAAGCATCACGGTTCTTGATGGGAGGATGGCCACCACGGTTCCATCGGTTACGCTGGTATTGCTGTTTCTGCCAGTTTTTATTGTTCTGGAACCCAAAGCTGCGAAATCTAGTTAGAGGGGAAGGTTCAAGGTTGGATGAGTTTCAGGTTTATTGATTAAGTGCTTCCACAGTAAAAATAAAAATGTCTTACATCCTCCTATACTATTACAAAATCATAATAAATAATAATAAAAAATAAACAAATTAATAAAAAATAATACTAATAGCTACTAATAATAATGCAAAAAATAAGATAGAATTAAATAAATAGAAATAAATCAAATAATAATAAAAAACTTTCACTAATGTAAATACAAAAAATTAAAATGTTACCAACGTAAGTGTAAATTTGAGTAAAATTTAACACTGGTAGGGACTTACTCTCTCTTGTTGCCCTTTCCAAGGACCTGCATCTGCTGGCCCTTCTGGTTGCGCTGGTTCTTCAAGTTCCGCTGGTTACGCATATAGCGACCACGCTGGTACAGGGGCTTGGGCACGTTAGTCTTATACACATGCTGGAAGGTGGACTCATCTTCCTCATGGTAGTAAGCATACTGCTGCATGCTGCCAAAAGTGGACTGGTACTTGACTGTGGGTGGGAGAGGCACAAGAACAAAAAGATACATGGTTTGATTAATGAAGTAAGTGAATCTACAGTAGTCTAAATGATGAATTTGCAATTTCAACCAAGGAATTTTTGTTGATTCATATGTCTGGTGAAATAGACGGTAACATTTTACATCTTCACCATAATGGGGTCTGTTTATGTCTGTATCTTGCCTCTGCTATTCGTCCAACTCCCTACTTTTGGTCATAGAGAACATTTGATGGCTTCTATATTAATGTAACCTAACCTAACCAAACCTTAACCTACATTGACAAACAACAGAACCTTGTTTAAACCAAACTAAACTTTATTTTTTGAAGAGAAGGTCTCACAGAAAACATTGAATATCTCACTAACTAAGAATTTGCAACGGAAATGTAATCAAGAAAACCTTCTCAAAATGCATCAGGTAATGCAAAAATATAACTCTGAATTCTCTAGAGCATTATGGTGAAGATGTAAAATAATACCAATTAGACAATTAATCTGAATTTGAAGTAATTTTATTTTAACCTTCATTTCTGCCACAAAATCCTTGTTTTTAGCTCCTCACCAATAACCTTGTGGAACCCATGGCAAAACGGCATTTCTAAACTAAATCTAAATCATTTTAATAACCTCCTCACCACCAAGTAGATGCAGTGTGAATGATCCAGAAGTAAACACAGATATGTGAATATATGGACTTTAATCGATATTTTCACATGTCTAGAGACATAACACACTCATCAGTTATGACTGTCCAACAACAACACTTAGATATTATGCAGGAAAATACATTGCAAGCAGCTGAATCTAGTTGTAGTACACATACAACTTAAGAATCCATTACGGACTTAAAGAAGGAAACATGACCAGACTTGACAACTGATGGAGGCAAAGAATTTCCAGATGTCAATCTTCATACTTTTTCTTGCATTACAAATGCTTAACTAGAAGAGGTAATCTAGGTTTGCTTTGTTCTAAATTAATGACCTTAATACAAATCAATCAAAGCTTGTTACACCACAACCAAGTCCCAGTGTACTTACTAGCATACCGACGGTCTTGATAGGTTGCTCCCGTCCAGTCCGACACCTGAAATAATACCACAATAAAGGAAGGACTCATCCTAAGGAACTCTGGTTTAACACTCGTCTACCTAACACAGCCAATGAATGAACATACTTGAATTGTTTACAATACATAAAATTACTGATGGTGTGGGTGTTATACACATGCTTGTTAGAAAGTAAAAGATCAATACAGAATTACACCCGTTACCAGGGTGTAATTCTGTAAATTTACAAAAGTTTAAATTCAGTGTAAGGTAAATCTTTTGATGGGACTCATTAGTGAATAGGAATGTTAGCAGTGGTGTGCCTGTTTGGTGGAATATTCAACCCACGAAGTAACCATCTGGTGGACAGGTTAGGACCCTTCAGGCCACATGACCCGAGTACTAAGACTGGGTTCCATGACCCTTGCCTCAGCCTAACACACTCTCCCGGGCACCCCATCCACCGTGCACACCATCATAACACTAGCAGGGACACACTAAAGGAAACACCCCGATAAATACATAGCCCCGTGGCCGAGGCAGCGGCACGCCTCACCTTGCCCAGCCTGTCCCCCTTAGAGAAGGGCTGGTACGGCATATCCTTGAACTGATCGGGCACATCACAAGGACCCCACCCACTGGGGTTGTCCTGGATCTGAGGAGCCAGGAACTTGGCTGCCATGATGTTAAATAGAACAGCGAGTAGAGGAGTGTG
>JAPQNM010000021.1:6210164-6267664 GCA_029783475.1 Metacarcinus magister | reverse complement strand
ATGTCATCACAGTTCATGTGGCTATATTTCCTAGGGACGTTGGTAAAGCGTGACGGTGTGGCGTCACATTCCTCTTTCAGGTGTCCCCACAAGGAGGGTTCTCGTAATGGTCTCATCCCCCGTGTTTCTGCAGGTGATCGCCGCCATGGCTCAATCCTTCCTGTTGTTCATCCCGACCAAGGTGTCTCAGCTGTGGTTCCCTGAGACGTCCCGGGCGCTCTCCACCACTATCCTGTCCATGTGTAAGTCGTCTCTGCTTGAAATTTTCACTTTCCAATACTTGTCATCCAGCTTCCATTATCGTGAAAACTATATGGAAATAGTAATCGTGTTGTTGCCTCGTCCAATGATGGTGACCGTCCACGCCACCCCCTAAGTGTTCACGTCATTCCCGGCACCCCTTGCTTTGTCCTTCTCTCGTTCCTCTCCTCTGCTGCCTATAGGAATACATTCACACTGTAGCATCTTTTTTTAAATCACTAATTAATCAGACTCAATCAGTGACATAGGAAACGAGTGCCTTTAACACAGCAGCACCAGACTGTCAAGGCGCATGGCCAGCGTGGTGGTGGTACAGAATAATGAATCATTCTGTCATCATAGGCGTCTGCCGTACCCTTGTTGCCCCAGAGATGTTAGTAGGATCTTTCTCTCTTCCACAGCCAACCCTCTCGGGATCCTAGTGACGCAGGTTGCGTCGCCGCTTCTAGTGATGAAGCAACAGCAGATTCCGACCCTCAACTACGCTTTCGGCGGACTGGCCATCCTCGCCGAACTTATTACCCTCGTCTGCGTCACCAGGTGGGTGGAGAAAACAGGTATTAGTGATGTAGATAGGATCACTCCCGAAAGAAAGATAGGGTAAGGGGTTATCCTCCAGTTCACACCTATGCTTAATACTACCGTTGGTCGCAGGTCGATGCCACCGACGCCTCCCAGCCACAGCGCCGCGAGAGGCGAGAGGGATCGAGCCCCTTATTTGCAGCAGCTCAAGGACACCTTCACCTGCCTGCCCTACCTACTCCTCCTGCTGGCCCTTGGGTGTGGCGTGGCGTTGTTTTCATCCCTCGCTACCGTAGCGCAACAGATCCTGTGTCCCCTGGGCTACAACGATGTATGTGTCAACAGTTAAGTGTGTGCAGTGACAATTTGCTGCCCTCACCCATGCCAAACGCCTGACGTTCCCTCACCTTTCTTCCGCAGCTATTTAGCGGAGTGGCCATGGCGGTGATGATCCTGTGTGGGTTCGTTGGCTCTGCTGTGACGGGTGTGGCGGCGGACCGCACCAAGGCTTTCACGCCCATCACTAAGCTCTTCTACGCATGTGCTGCCATCTTCGCCATTGTCATGATGGAGGTCAGAGACAATACACAACCTTTACAATAAAACCCAACCAAACTCAGTGCTCGCACGAATAAGCGATGACCGAGGATGACCTGACTTCCCTCCACCAGATGTTCCTGGTGCCCGGACAGTCTGCCCTTGTGGCCATCTCCTGCGGCCTCTTCGGGTTCTTCGGGGTGGGGGCGTACCCAATTGGCCTAGAGCTAGCGGTGGAGGCGACCTATCCCGTGGAGGAGAGTATCAGCACCGCCTTTATATTTATGTCTGGTGAGACTTGATCGCAGGAATTTTTTTCTTTTTCCCAAGCTGTGTGTCTGGGTGTAGAAGTGAGAGTCACGGCGCGGCGAGTCACTGCCGACTGATATACTTTTTGCTTTTGCTCACTTCTCTCATGTTTATACTTTCTCTTCCTTTCCATTATTCTAATCTTAACAATCCTTCGCTAACTCTCTTTCCTGCTTCAATAGTTTCTCCCCAACTTCCCTCCCTCTCCACCCACACTCACCCTCCGCCCCGCCTCGCCCCTCTGTCCAGGTCAGGCTCAGGGGGTCCTCATCATCGCCATGGTGACGCTGCTCTCCCGCGACCAGCAGTCCAGGTACGACAATCTGGAAGTGTGTACTAGTGAGGAGAGTTCAGACCTACACCCCAGGGACTACACAGGTGGGTACCGCTACACACAACATCATAATGTCAGTTGATAGTGTGATAAAAAAATTATGGTGACATAATAAGGATTGGCAGGAGTAAAGGGGTATGTCACAGCTTTGAAGGGGATTATAAGGGTGTGGTGTCCGCAGTGTCCATGATGGCCATAATGGGGCTGCTGTCCTTCGCGGTGATCGTCGTCGTCATTTTCTTCGACACGCCCTACAAGAGGCTGGAAGCTGAGAAGGGCTCCACCACCAATATCTCTAACTCCTCCTCCAGCCACTCCCTAACTGCCACCTCAGGCTACGGCTCAGACACTGTCTCTAGGAATACCACCGTCTCCTCCCGTGTATTCAGGAGCCGGCCTACAGTACTTCCCGAGGACATCACAGAAACGTCGGAAACTGAACAAGAATATGAACAGTGTCACTTGTAGTATAAACTCAGCAGGTGTAGCCTGAGGCAGTTTCTGAGTGCCACGAACGCAGACTGTGACGGCAGTGAGTGGTAGAGGCAGAAGGAAGCAGATGGTGCAGCGCCGCTCCGTTGCTGCTGCTAGTTCATCGATACAGACTAAATGATTTCCACTCTGGTGAATGTCTATGAGCTCACCCGGTGATGCATTAGCACGCCACCACCTGGCCGGGCACAAGCCACGCCGTCAGTCACATGGCTGGGAACTGAAGTCTCACTATTTCACCTTTACGCCGATTCTTATTTATTTGAAGAACGGGGGAATTATTTATTTGCCACGTCTTTCTGCATTTCATGTCTTGTCATGTAAATGAAGTTCAAAGAATACATGTTTCACACGATTATATTTATTTTTTCTTGCTTTGCAGTGCACCCTAAAAATAATAATAATAAATAGGATTACTTCAACTCGGTTTTTATGGCCTTCGATAAGGACAAGGAGTCTTGTCTTACACACAGAGCCATGTGCAGTATCTCAATGCTGCTGCTGTCCAAGTATAGTGGCGTTATTACCTGCACGCGGTCAACGGGTAAAGGCGGCTTCATACGGAGCAATTTTTCCTGACAGCGAGTGGTAAAAGACAAGAAATGGTGGGTCCTGTCGACTGGTATATAGGGAAGTACTATAGCTTCACATGATCGAGGGCGAGCAGGATGGGCCGGGAGTATTGAAATGTAAGTAAACATTGAAATTATCAATATAAATATAATAAACTGATTATGGAGAGTCATGAATCTCAATGTTAACTCCAGTGACGACCTTGTCACATGCTAAACAAAGTTGAGCTGGAACAAAAACAGCTGGTTATGATCAAGCTTGAAACATCATTGTTCCACTAACAAAGCTTAGTTCGACATGACCTCATTCAAATTGAATCGAGCATTCTAGTATACATTTAATGAGCCGCCAAACTTACTTGTAAACAAAGCTGAGAGTTGCTGGGAGCAGCGACGCAAGACGAACGGACGGACGTCTTGGCAATTCAGTCTAGATGACTCAAAATATGCAGCCGACAGTACCGCTGATAGCAAAACTTTCCGGGAATTGTCTTGTGTTGAACCAACTTAAGCCAGAGATGGGTAAATCGGCAGGCGAGGCGGTATCAGCTCGTGACGTCCACCGTCCTTCACCTGACTGTTTCGTCTGTCGTTCGGTGACGTCAGTGGTATGGCAGCAACGGGCTGAACTTGATACATATCCTAAGTTCACCTAGCCGTCCCTCTCCCAACACTCCCTTGTACCTTCTTACATAATTATTAATCGAAAAAAGGACGTATTTGCTACAAAAGGCGTAACGGATGCTGTTCACCACCCTTCTTAGCATCACCAAGGAACAAATGTTAGTTTATACGGCTTTTCACGTCTTCAGTTTTGTACATCACTCACACACAAATTTTCCGCGGTGCAAGGCAGTAAGGATGAGGGTGGTCACGTGATAGAGACCCTCCACGATAACTGATAAGCCTGACAACTGATGTGACCATAGGGTGACGGGGCCAACGCTCACTCACAAGTCGCCTGGCAAGCCAAGGTGACGGACGGGCTTGGGAAACTGAGGGACATCATCCACACCACCGTCAATCTGTCTGTTCAAGTGCAAAGACTGTGTTGTCCCCTCCCTGCAGGAGTTCTTGGTAGTCCATCACGTAGGTAATCACGTTGTCGTTGCATTAGGAACAGTCGTCACACACAGCGGATTTTTCCATCAAAATCTGCCGCTTAAAAGCAACACTTTCCCGTGCCGCTAGTTAGTTCAGCGGCCCCTGCCTGGCCTCTACGTCTTGGAAGGACAAAAACATAAAGCGTTACATGAACTTGAACACTACTTCACTATCCAATCATCTCCTTTCAAAAGATGACCAAATAACAGAATAAAAGGATCTCAATAGTCATGAGATATTATAATAGTCTGCTGCCCACCTATGTGACTGCTAAATGCTTTGTGCAAGTGTGTGGCAAATTTGAACACAGGTTGATATCAGTGCATTCGTATCTATCAAGTACATGACGTCACTTAAGGAAGTAATAAACCGTTTGACAGCAGTCAACTTAGGATTAGAACGAATCATCTACATTTTAGTCACCGAAATTGATCCCTCTTTATCTTGAAGGAATAATTTATATATGTACAAACTCTTTGTACCAGAGGAAAAACGTTTCTAGAGATTTTAAGATCGTGCATCAATGACCATGAAATTAATACTTGTGATGTGAATCATATCTTTTGATAATCAATATTATCTTTTCAAGTCTTCTCAAACATCGTGAAGCAAGAGCGGGGGAGGTGAGGCGTCAGTGCGAGACAAGCAACGCGTGGCGGGATGGAGGACACGAAAGCCATTGTGGAGGAGGGACAGGCCAAGGCCTTCACCTACCGAGTGTACAAGAGGCGCTGGGCAATGGTGGTGACGGTCTTGTTGTTGAGCATCTCCAACGCAGGGGTGAGGATACACACACACACACACACACACACACACACACACACACACAAACAAACACACAAACACACACACACACACACACACTGCTCGTAGCTCAATGATCAAATACCAGTCCGTCACATGACACACCAATTATATACACTGAAACGAGTCAATACTTCCAGATGTGCTTCAACCTGGCCGCCGTGGCGTACAAGGCAGCAGACTACTTCGAGGTGACGCAGCAGGAGATTACATGGTTCACGCAAGTGTATCTCATTGTACCCATCGTGCTCTCCTTCGTCTCCACCTTCATATTCAACAAGTTCGACATGAAAGCGGGCGTGAGTTGAAAGGAATTTAAGGACGTAATATTGATATAATCCTTTCATGCCAATTTACGTACTGACAAAGGTTTGGATGACTTGTTGTATAAACTCTTTCATGTATAGTTAAAAGAGGCGACAACATGCCCTGGACACTATACAGGAGTGCTCACCGTGTCTTGGAAGAATTCTTGTACTCTGGCATTGTTCTGCCTCTAGAGATCTCTTCTGCATTATTCTCAGATCCACATCGGGTCTGCCCTCAACTGTGTGGGAGCCTTGACGCGCGCTGTGGCTACCTCAGGACTCATAACCATCCCCTCCACCCAGTACGCAGTCAGCCTCGTCGGTCAGGTGTGTGTGTGTGTGTGTGCTTTATGTTTGAGTGTGTAGCTGCTTTTTGTTTATTTTTTCTTTTAATATATCTAATTTTCAAATATATTACATTTGATCATAATTTTTTTGTATTTGTATGTTAGTTTTTTTTTGTTTGCTTTTGTTTGCGTCTGTTTTTTTGTGCGTTTGAGTGTGTGTGAATTTGTGTATGGGTGTGCATTTGTGTGGGTGTGTGTTTTTGTGTGTGCATTTGTGTGTGTGTGTTTGGGTGTTTATGTGTGGGTGGTTATTTGTCTATCCGCCTGTCTGTTTGTTGATCTTTCTGCGAGTGTTTTATGTGTGTTTAGTTTAGCTTCGAGTATGGGGTGTGTTACAAAGATAGTCTTGTATCACAAAACAAAGGCAGCCGCAACATAGCCATTCTTCCACTATGTAGGTTATGGCGGCAACGGGGCAACTCTTCATCACCTTCATCGTCACGAAGGTCACACAAAATTGGTTTCCCGACGACGGACGCATGATGGCAACCACCATCATGGCTTTCTGTAAGTGACGCTCCATTTACGTTATTTTCTCTCATATTTCTTTCTTTATCATGATGACGCATTGCTTTCCTAAGTTGCCCCGCTTGGTATCTCAATGGCCCAGGTGATGGCGCCGCTTCTGGTGACAAAGAAGGACGATATTCCGATCCTCAACTACGTTTATGGTGGAATGGCCATCCTCGGCGAGCTTGTTACCCTCGTCTGTGTCACCAGGTGGGTGAAGAAAGAAAGGAGGAGATGATAACAATGTATCATGAGGGCAAACAAGAGAAGAAAAATCGGGAGGGTTCGTGTAGCTTACATTGTCACCTCACTTGCCACAGGTCGAGGCCGCCAACACCACCGAGCCGCAGCGCCGAGCAGGGGAAGAAGGTAAAGGTTCCTTACCTGCACCAGCTAAGGGATACCTTTACTTGCCTGCCTTTCCTCGGTCTCCTCATAATAACTGGCATAATCACCGGTTTCTTCCTCTGCATCAGCACACTCTCACAGCAAATGTTGTGTTCAATAGGGTACCATGACGTACGTATCATCACTTTGAATATTTACAAGAGTCAACAAAGGTTACCAATCAAGCATTTCTAGCGAGATGAGTTGTTCCCCAGACTGCAAGGCTGGCCACCTGTATCCCTTCATGCCACATGCATCAAACTTGAAGCTTTTTATTACACATCTGTTATGTAATCTTTTTCTTTGTTCTTGTTCCAAATCACCAACCTTCCCGCACATTACGTGCACTTTTTTTTTGGCTAATGACTTGCTTGCTCTCCGTTCCGTCGGCGCAGCTTTTCAGCGGCGTGGTGGTGACCATCACCGTCATATCTGGCTTCCTGGGTTCGATTCCCATAGCCGTAGCGGCCAATCGCACCAAGGCTTTGACTTCCGTTACAAAGCTTGGCAACGGGCTTGGAGTTATCTTTGCCATATTCATGATGGAGGTTAGTGTACATTTGAGCTGTGTTGTCACCCAGGACACACTTTTCCTCATCAAATCAACCGACTAAAGATACTTCTGAAGTAATGATTTGGTATAATCAGTCTATCCATTAGGAAACTGCAGGTTGATTCCATATTGAAATATATTTCAAGAGCTTTGAGTTAGCGTGACAATCTTAATCACAGTCTTCCCCCACCACAAGTAAGCACTCCTCAGGCTCATGATTAACAAGCATTTAGGAAAACCTTCCTGTCCCTGGCTCTTCAGGTATACCTGGTGCCAGGCCAGCAAGCCCTCCTCATCATCTCCAGCTTCCTGTTTGGACTGTTCGGCTGCGGGGTGTATCCTATCAGTCTGGAGATGGGTGTGGAGATCATCTATCCTGTAGAGGAAACCATCAGTACTACACTCATCTTTGTGGTTGGTGAGTCATTAATTATTTTTAGTACTCAGTTTGACAATGACATTCATTATTATCAGCCTCTCTGATGCCACTGCTGTACAAAGGCTTCACCCAACCACCTCCACACATCCCTGTCAGCTGCCCGTCCATTTCGGGCCACCCAAGTATAAATCCTTATTTCGTCTCTTCATCTAGATTTCTGTCCTGCATGATTTGTCCTGCCAATGATCCCTTTTTTGATTTTTATTTATTCCAGATAGCTTCAACTTTGCTCTGTTTCCTGTTTCATGATGTTTTCTTCCTATCTTTTCATGTTATTCCAAACAGTGTTATCTCCATTTCCCTTTGGACATTGAGGTTTTCGTTCCAGGACTTCCTAAGACTCAAGGTCTTAGATTGACATGTTAGAACTTCTAGATTGCACATTGCTTTCTCTTCAGTGACAGTGTGAAAGGACTTTTCATGACATTGTTTTGTTTACCGAAAACACTCTATACCATTCTTATTCTTTTGATTTCTTTTTTAATAATCTGGACTTACTGATTTGATTTAAAACTTACGCAAATACCACAGTGAACGACTAGGAGATATATCATTGCCTTGTCTGACCCCTTTCTTGATTGATATTTTCTCATTGACCTTGTAGCTTTAAAGTGGCAGCGCTCTCTTTTTAGATGTTTTATGAAACCTTCACATATATTTTCTCTAACCCCTTTTCTCTAAAAGCTTTCGTAACTGCTGAGACTCACTTAATTGAAGGCTTTTTCATAATCTATGAAAGTCATGCATAGTGGTTTAGTGTATTCTGCATATTTTTCTCATACTTGATTAATGACATTGATGTGGTCAGGAGTTGAATTACTTCTCCGAAATCCTGGCTGCTCTTTTGAAAGTGCAACAGACAATAACATTTTGTATGCTATAATACAACAACCCTCACAAGTATATTAATTCCCACCTTCCTTCTAAACAAATCTATTTGCTTCAATCTAAAATTATGTCCCAACATCCCATGTTCTCTGCATCCCCTCACGATGCAGACAGGTGTGTGTACAGGAGGGCCATGCACGCTGCTCGCCCGCTCCCCAAACTGAAAACCACACACCAAATATCCACGGTGAATGTACAAGTGCAGTACAGGTGACCTTCATAGTTTTTTCCCACCAACAGGTCAGGTTTTGGGTGTGCTCATGATTTACTTCGTGACCGTTTTCTCCAGCGACCTGCCACCCCAATTAAATGATGTAGAGGTGTGTACGGAGGGAATCACCTCTAACCTGCAGGCCAGGGACTACTCAGGTGTGTATAACTACAGCTCCCGTGAGATCCACTACCATCACCAATGATTACTACTACTATTATCATTGCTAATATTAGATGCGTGATATGCACCAGAACTGGTGCCCAGCTCGTTATTCATCAGAATCAGAATTACTATTACTACTACAGGTTGACTATCAATAATCCGGCATGAGCAAACAGCTAATTATGAGTTCAGCGCCATCAAAACAGAAACAGAAACAGCGCATCCCGAAAACAGTGATGCGCCAACTCGGGAAATTTGAAATTGCGCTCTGAAATTCATGCCGGAAAACTGATGGAACTGAAATATTGATTGCCTGATTATGGATAGGCAACCTATCTACTTCTTCTACTACTACTACTACTACCATCACCATAATGAATGCCGTTATCACCTGCTCACTTCAGCCCCTCTGGCTTCCTGCAGGTGCCATCATGGGGATCATGGTTGTGCTCGCCATCACCGTCATCCCCTTCACTCTCTTCTTTCGGACGCACTACAAGAGGCGGGAGGCAGAGGAAACTACCGACATGAACGCCACTGCCAACAACACCTCCACCTCTCCGCGATGACCCCGCCGCTGTCCAGTGGGTTGTGGTGAGGCTGCGGCTGTGTAGCAGTCTCCCCTACACACCTTAGAGAACGTGAGATACCCGTTCCCTGAAAACGCGGGTCGCGCAGCCATAACTATTATAACTTTATTTTTACTATATTTTTCATTATTCTATGTATAATTTTATATGTACTTTATTTGTTTTTCTTTTATAATATTATTATATATTATATTGCGCTGCAAAACAGCGCACACCATCAACTTGGCGCGCACTGTCTGCATATTCAATTATTTATATTTGTTTTTTAAAATGTTTATTTTATATATATATTCTATATTTTTATCAAATAACTGACTCAACTGGACATGAGTTTTCTCTCTCCAGTCGACCAACTAGCATTACCACACCCGAGCACCATTTACAGCTGTACCTGAGTGTGTCCGTGGATGGTATTTGACCGCCAAGCCTTGATATGCCTCAAGTGTGTTTGGTCTTCGTCAACTCGCTGGTGGAAGAATAATGAATGAATGGATAGATGCATGAATATAAATGGATAAATAGATGAATAAATAGATAAATCAAATCCTGTCATTCCTTATTTGTTGTTGTTGACCTTCACTTATGTCAATGTTCATGTGTTTAATGTGTTATATATGTTGGAGCAGAATAAGAGCGGGTTCAATTTTGCCACCTGTCGCTTTGATGCTCCTCGGCAGGTGGAGAGAGAGGGTAGTTGCCTGCTGTCCCGCCTCCCCTCAGCAGTAGAAAGTGGAAGAGATTCGTGATCAAGAGAGGGTGACTTTATCACTTCTTAGCATCACCAAGGAACAAATGTTAGTTTATACGGCTTTTCACGTCTTCAGTTTTGTACATCACTCACACACAAATTTTCCGCGGTGCAAGGCAGTAAGGATGAGGGTGGTCACGTGATAGAGACCCTCCACGATAACTGATAAGCCTGACAACTGATGTGACCATAGGGTGACGGGGCCAACGCTCACTCACTAAGTCGCCTGGCAAGCCAAGGTGACGGACGGGCTTGGGAAACTGAGGGACATCATCCACACCACCGTCAATCTGTCTGTTCAAGTGCAAAGACTGTGTTGTCCCCTCCCTGCAGGAGTTCTTGGTAGTCCATCACGTAGGTAATCACGTTGTCGTTGCATTAGGAACAGTCGTCACACACAGCTGATTTTTCCATCAAAATCTGCCGCTTAAAAGCAACACTTTCCCGTGCCGCTAGTTAGTTCAGCGGCCCCTGCCTGGCCTCTACGTCTTGGAAGGACAAAAACATAAAGCGTTACATGAACTTGAACACTACTTCACTATCCAATCATCTCCTTTCAAAAGATGACCAAATAACAGAATAAAAGGATCTCAATAGTCATGAGATATTATAATAGTCTGCTGCCCACCTATGTGACTGCTAAATGCTTTGTGCAAGTGTGTGGCAAATTTGAACACAGGTTGATATCAGTGCATTCGTATCTATCAAGTACATGACGTCACTTAAGGAAGTAATAAACCGTTTGACAGCAGTCAACTTAGGATTAATAGGAATCATCTACATTTTAGTCACCGAAATTGATCCCTCTTTATCTTGAAGGAATAATTTATATATGTACAAAATCTTTGTACCAGAGGAAAAACGTTTCTAGAGATTTTAAGATCGTGCATCAATGACCATGAAATTAATACTTGTGATGCGAATCATATCTTTTGATAATCAATATTATCTTTTCAAGTCTTCTCAAACATCGTGAAGCAAGAGCGGGGGAGGTGAGGCGTCAGTGCGAGACAAGCAACGCGTGGCGGGATGGAGGACACGAAAGCCATTGTGGAGGAGGGACAGGCCAAGGCCTTCACCTACCGAGTGTACAAGAGGCGCTGGGCAATGGTGGTGACGGTCTTGTTGTTGAGCATCTCCAACTCAGGGGTGAGGACACACACACACACACACACACACTGCTCGTAGCTCAATGATCAAATACCAGTCCGTCACATGACACACCAATTATATACACAGAAACGAGTCAATACTTCCAGATGTGCTTCAACCTGGCCGCCGTGGCGTACAAGGCAGCAGACTACTTCGAGGTGACGCAGCAGGAGATTACATGGTTCACGCAAGTGTATCTCATTGTACCCATCGTGCTCTCCTTCGTCTCCACCTTCATATTCAACAAGTTCGACATGAAAGCGGGCGGGAGTTGAAAGGAATTTAAGGACGTAATATTGATATAATCCTTTCATGCCAATTTACGTACTGACAAAGGTTTGGATGACTATAAACTCTTTCATGTATAGTTAAAAGAGGCGACAACATGCCCTGGACAATATACAGGTTTGCTCACCGTGTCTTGGAAGAATTCTTGTACTCTGGCATTGTTCTGCCTCTAGAGATCTCTTCTACATTATTCTCAGATCCATATCGGGTCTGCCCTCAACTGTGTGGGAGCCTTGACGCACGCTGTGGCTACCTCAGGACTCATAACCATCCCCTCCACTCAGTACGCAGTCAGCCTCGTCGGTCAGGTGTGTGTGTGTGTGTGTGTGTTTTTTTTTGGTTTGTGTGTGTGTGTGTGTGTGTGTGTGTGTGTGTGCGCGCGCGCGGTGGGGGTTGGGTGTGTGTGTGTGTGTTTGAGTGTGTAGTTGCTTTTTCTTTATTTTTTCTTTTAATATATCTAATTTTCAAGTAGATTACATTTGATCATAATTTTTTTGTATGTTTGTGTTTGTGTTAGTTTTTTTGTTTGCTTTTGTTTGCGTGTTTTTTTTTTGTGCGTTTGAGTGTGTAAATTTGTGTATGGGTGTGCATTTGTGTGTGTGTGTTTGGGTGTTTATGTGTGGGTGGTTATTTGTCTATCCGCCTGTCTGTTTGTTGATCTTTCTGCGAGTGTTTTGTGTGTGTTTTTTGTGTTTAGTTTAGCTTCGAGCATGGGGTGTGTTACAAAGATAGTCTTGTATCACAAAACAAAGGCAGCCGCAACATAGCCATTCTTCCACTATGTAGGTTATGGCGGCAACGGGGCAACTCTTCATCACCTTCATCGTCACGAAGGTCACACAAAATTGGTTTCCCGACGACGGACGCATGATGGCAACCACCATCATGGCTTTCTGTAAGTGACGCTCCATTTACGTTATTTTCTCTCATATTTCTTTCTTTATCATGATGACGCATTGCTTTCCTAAGTTGCCCCGCTTGGTATCTCAATGGCCCAGGTGATGGCGCCGCTTCTGGTGACAAAGAAGGACGATATTCCGATCCTCAACTACGTTTATGGTGGAATGGCCATCCTCGGCGAGCTTGTTACCCTCGTCTGTGTCACCAGGTGGGTGAAGAAAGGAAGGAGATGATAACAATATATCATGAGGGCAAACAAGAGAAGAAAAATCGGGAGGGTTCGTGTAGCTTACATTGTCACCTCACTTGCCACAGGTCGAGGCCGCCAACACCACCGAGCCGCAGCGCCGAGCAGGGGAAGAAGGTGAAGGTTCCTTACCTGCACCAGCTAAGGGATACCTTTACTTGCCTGCCTTTCCTCGGCTTCCTCATAATGACTGGCATGTTATCGAGTTTCTTCCTTTGCTTCAACACACTCTCACAGCAAATGCTGTGTTCAATGGGGTACCGTGACGTACGTATCATCACTTTGATTTATCATAAAAATGGATATATACACGAGTCCACAAAGTTTACCAATCAAGCATCTCTAGCGAGATGAGTTGTTCCCCAGACTGCAAGGCTGGCCACCTGTATCCCTCCATGTCACATGCATCAAACTTGAAGCTTTTTATTACACATCTATTATGTAATCTTTTTTTTTGTTCTTGTTCCAAATCACCAACCTTCCCGCACATTACGTACACTTTTTTTTGGCTAATGACTTGCTTGCTCTCCGTTCCGTCGGCGCAGCTTTTCAGCGGTGTGGTGGTGACCATCTTCATCATATCTGGCTTCCTGGGTTCGATTCCCATAGCCGTAGCGGCCAATCGCACCAAGGCTTTGACTTCCGTTACAAAGCTTGGCAACGGACTTGGAGTTATCTTTGCCATATTCATGATGGAGGTTAGTTTCCTTTGAGCTGTGTTGTCAGTGAGGAAAGGTACTTCTGAAGTAATGATTTGGTATAATCAATCTATTATTTAGGGAACTGCAGGTTGATTCCATATTGAAATTTATTTCAAGAGCTTTGAGTTAGCGTGACAATTTTAATCACAGTCTTCCCCCACCACAAGTAAGCACTCCTCAGGCTCATGATTAACAAGCATTTAGGAAAACCTTCCTGTCCCTGGCTCTTCAGGTATACCTGGTGCCAGGCCAGCAAGCCCTCCTCATCATCTCCAGCTTCCTGTTTGGACTGTTCGGCTGCGGGGTGTATCCTATCAGTCTGGAGATGGGTGTGGAGATCATCTATCCTGTAGAGGAAACCATCAGTACTACACTCATCTTTGTGGTTGGTGAGTCATTAATTATTTTTAGTACTCAGCTTGACAATGACATTCATTATTATCAGCCTCTCTGATGCCACTGCTGTACAAAGGCTTCACCCAACCACCTCCACACATCCCTGTCAGCTGCCCGTCCATTTCGGGCCACCCAAGTATAAATCCTTATTTCGTCTCTTCATCTAGATTTCTGTCCTGCATGATTTGTCCTGCTAATGTTCCCTTTTTAAAAATTTAGTCTAGTTAGCTTCAACTTTGCTCTGTTTCCTGTTTCATGATGTTTTCTTCCTATCTTTTCATGTTATTCCAAACATTGTTATCTCCATTTCCCTTTGGACATTGAGGTTTTCGTTCCAGGACTTCCTAAGACTCAAGGTCTTAGATTGACATGTTAGAACTACTAGATTGCACATTGCTTTCTCCTCAGTGACAGTGTGAAAGGACTTTTCATGACATTGTTTTGTTTACCGAAAACACTATACATCCCTATTCTTTTGATTTTTTTTTCATAATCTGGACTTACACTGATTTGATTTAAAATAGACTCTATTATCGCAGTGAACGACTTACCTGATTCCTTTCTTAATTAATTGATATTTTCTCATTGACCTTGTAGCTTTAAAGTGGCAGCGCTGTCCTTTTAGATGTTTTATGAAACCTTCACATATATTTTCCCTAACCCCTGTTTTCTGAACATTTTCATAACTGCTGAGACCTTCACTCAATCAAAGGCTTTTTCATAATCTACGAAAGTCATGCATAGTGGTTTAGTGTATTCTGCATATTTTTCCCATACTTGATTAATGACATTGATGTGGTCAGGAGTTGAATTACTTCTCCGAAATCCTGGCTGCTCTTTTGAAAGTGCAACAGACAATAACATTTTGTATGCTATAATACAACAACCCTCACAAGTATGTTAATTCCCACCTTCCTTCTAAACAAATCTATTTGCTTCAATCTAAAACTATGTCCCCACATCCCATGTTCTCTGCATCCCCTCACGATGCAGACAGGTGTGTGTACAGGAGGGCCATGCACGCTGCTCGCCCGCTCCCCAAACTGAAACCCACACAAGAAATATCCACGGTGAATGTACAAGTGCAGTACAGGTGACCTTCATAGTTTTTTCCCACCAACAGGTCAGGTTTTGGGTGTGCTCATGATTTACTTGGTGACCGTTTTCTCCAGCGACCTGCCACCCCAATTAAATGATGTAGAGGTGTGTACGGAGGGAATCACCTCTAACCTGCAGGCTAGGGACTACTCAGGTGTGTATAACTACAGCTCCCTAGACATCCACTACCATCACCAATAAAATGGGAGCAGACGCTATGCTGCGCGTAGCTGCAGGCGCTCATCTCCCGTCACATAGGCCTTTGAGCCTGTGGTGGAAATTAATCCGTTACGCCGGGATACAGGGCCACTGTGACATCCGACATTCCACAGTTTACCTTCCCCAGGCTACCCTTGGTACCCATGTATCTACCAGCCCATTAGGGAAGATGATTATTACTGTTATCATTGCTACTATTACATGCGTGATATGCAGCAGAACTGGTGCCCAGCGCATTATTCATCACAATCAGAATTACTACTACTACTACTACTACTACTATTAGTATTACTACTACTACTAATAATGATAATAATAATATTGCTATTACTACTACTACTGTTTCTACTACTACTACTACTACTACTACTACTACTACTACTACTACTACTACTACTACTACTGCGACTGCTTCTACTACTGCTACTACTACTACTACTACTACTACTACTTCTATTACTACTACTACTACCATCACCATAATGAATGCCGTTATCACCTGCTCACTTCAGCCCCTCTGGCTTCCTGCAGGTGCCATCATGGGGATCATGGTTGTGCTCGCCATCACCGTCATCCCCTTCATTCTCTTCTTTCGGACGCACTACAAGAGGCAGGAGGCAGAGGAAACTACCGACATGAATGCCACTGCCAACAACACCTCCACCTCTCCGCGATGACCCCGCCGCTGTCCAGTGGGTTGTGGTGAGGCTGCGGCTGTACCTTAGAGTGTCCGTGGATGGTATTTGACCGCCAAGCCTTGATATGCCTCAAGTGTGTTTGGTTTTCGTCAACTCGCTGGTGGAAGAATAATGAATGAATGGATAGATGCATGGATATAAATAGATAAATAGATGAATAAATAGATAAATCAAATCCTCTGTCATTCCTTATTTGTTGTTGTTGCGGCTGTTGTTGTTGACCTTCACTTATGTCAATGTTCATGTGTTTAATGTGTTATATATGTTGGAGCAGAATAAGAGCGGGTTCAATTTTGACACCTGTCGCTTTGATGCTCCTCGGCAGGTGGAGAGAGAGGGTAGTTGCCTGCTGTCCCGCCTCCCCTCAGCAGTAGAAAGTGGAAGAGATTCGTGATCAAGTGAGGGTGACTTTATCAGTGGTGGGGCGGGGTGGCCTGTCGTGTTGAGATGAAGGCATTCGTAATCATAGGTGAGCGTTCATGGCTCTCACACACACACACACACACACACACACACACACACACACATATATTTATAAGCCTTACACCGTGACATTGCTACAGATAGACGGAGGAGAGGAGGAATGTGATGAGAAAGGGAATGGAAAGGGAGAACATGTAACAAAAGGAAAACAAGGAGATAAAGGAGGCAGAGAAAGACGCCGACGAGGAGGAAGAGGAGGAGGAGGAGGAGGAGGAGGCTCTTGAAGTCACGCTACACCGCCAAGATATTCCACAGATGGCTCGGCAGCGTTCAGAATCGCTGCTTCCACCACCAGCTGCTGAACATCCATTTGAGATCTTAAACACCATCTTCAGCCTCATCACCATTACTACTATCACCACCACACTAACAATAACCTTGTAGCTATCACCACCACCACCAGACACCTGTGCCAGCTCAAACACCTTTCCCACATTAGTTAATCTTGACCTTCCCCATCCAAAAATCTACACACACACTTAGTATTAAACTTTCCTGAAGAGTCTAGTCAGCGTAATTGTTTTGTTGGTGATTGCATCCTGCTCTTTGCAAGCCTCTGAATACGTCAATGATAAACTCGTCAAATTTTCGCCGCTTCTGGGCCACACGCCTTGTTATGGCGTAATGCAACATTACTGCCCTGAGTCACCGCCGCCTCCTGAGTAACTGTTCTTCACGTCACACAATTGTTAATTCAAGTACAAAGATCCTGTCAGGTAATCTATGTGGCAAGGGCGTCTATGTCATGTGTATATATTTATAGCTGAGGACATCACGAAGAAGCACCTGGAGGGTACTACTACGCGCGTCTGCATGTGTACACGCAACATCCTGAGTGTCGTGTGTGTGTGTGTGTGTGTGTGTGTGTGTGTGTGTGTGTGTGTGTGTGTGTGTGTGTGTGTGTCATGGCGTCACAGGGACATTTCCGGAGGTGAAGAGGAGAGGGGCAGTAATGGAGGATGGATGGCAAGAAGGTAGGGGAAGGTAGGGGAGGGTGGGAAGGTAGGGAAGGGAGGGGAGGGAGGGGAGAGAGGGGAGGGAGGGGAGGAACAACACTCAGAGGACGTCAACAGTTGGCTCATTGATTCTCTCTTGTTTATGTTTGATCACGGTGACGATAAAAGGTCGCGATTAAAAGGAGATGAAAAACAGCAAACCATATTCAGCTTCCCGCCTCCTGCCTCCCAGCGAGTGACGCCCCACGAGACATGTATCTCCTTGACCTTTGCCTTTTATATGTTATCTGCCGCTTTGACGTCCCTCTTCTCCATCTTCCTTCTTTTTTTCCTATGTGGCATCTTCCCAGCGTCTTGTCCTCATCTCCTTCCTCCTCCTTCCCACGTTAAGCTTAGACACATTTCCTGTACTATTTTTCATACCCACATACATAAATACAAGTCTTTTTCCTTCTGTTTTACGTTTATTATAACACCTATTAGCCTCAGCCTTACATAAACTAATATCAACCGTGACACCATTTTCCTTGACACAGCACCTACTTCGCCCTCTCCTCTGCAAAACATTTCCGCGCTGGTATTGATGACTAGCAGCGGAGTGATGCGCAAGGAAGTGGTCGGGGCGGCGGAATGCTGGTACAATATTGAGCTGACGATCTCCATCAGTGCCTGACGTCACCCCTTGTTCGGCCCACGCTCACAAGACGACCTTCAAACTCTTCTTGATTAATATGCATCTTCCTTCTCTCCCCAGAAATGCTCACCAATATGTTCCACGCGGCGTGTCTCCCGCCATTTTGTTCTTTGCGTATTTGTTTGTGTGTGTGTTGATGCCGTACACTTAGTTCTTGCACCCCTTGACCCACGTGACACCTTCAAGTGAGGTCAATTAGACGTAAAGTGATGCGATTTTTCTTCATGCACATCTCACAAGCAATAAAGGAACTTTTGAAAATATTTTTTTCTCCTTCCAATAATTCTTGATCGTCCTCGACGCACGATCAGTGACACGTCTTTCCTACCAGTCGTCAGTGCCTCCCTCCCCTCACGACTCCCCTACGTGCTGAATGCCTCCTGCAGCAGCTACGAGGCGTCCAGCCAGCATGTCCTTGGTGTTTACGCCTTACTCGCGCCACTCAATGTATCGCCTTTCAACGTCCCCGTGTCCCAGGCAGGCACGGCAGTCTCGTCCCCGCCACTCAAGGCATGGCCAGCGTCACAATGGTCACCCTCAACAAAGGTGGCACTCACGGCCCCCTGCTGGCCTTGCCTTTCCTCCCCCCCCCCTCTCCTTCGCCCGGACCTATTCATAGCCGCCCCCTGAGACAAGGCGGCAAACGGCCTCCAATAGGAGGGGGAGGTGGTGGAATTATTAATACGTAAAACGCGACAAACTCAGCTGACTTAAGTGAGTTAATTTCAATACAATTCTGCAAGGCCTCACTTGGAGGGGGAGGGACATGGGTCGGAAGGCTCAAGGTCATTCAACGTCCTCCATGGGACCACGACGACCTCGGTAATGAGAGTCCCACTGGGCGACCTTCAAGGTTCCTCGAGTCCATTAGAGGCGGGTGAGTGTTGGGTGTTGGGGTCATCACCTGAGCCCTCGATGGGAACCTTGGGTAAGGCGCAGGAACTGACACTCGATATTCAGGCTGCCGAGGGAAGAAACACCGGCAGCAGCGGTGTCATCGTCCCACGGCGGGACTGGCGGCAGATAAGACAGCCTCGAATAGAATCCAAGCCTTGAGCATAGAGAACCGTGACGCCTCACACCACCATAGCCAATACGATTCCCTGCATGATGACTATTCAAATACATGGAAGCCAGTACGAAGTATGTCACCAAGTTGTGGACAAAGTAATGGCCGGAAACCATCAGGGTAAGGTTGAATGTCCGAGGAGCCTGAGGGAAGGTGATATAAAGGTATTTTGCTGTCGATTCACATTTTGATAAATTTCTACATATTTGGTAATAATGGTGCCTTCAGGCCACTTTAAGGATGGGAAGACAGCAGTACATTAGATTCGTGGATTTCATCACGTCCACCGTGCCTGTATGGGAGCAGGACAGTGAATGTGACTGTTGGTCATTGACGGTGAGCTGGTGCCTCGAAGGCTGTGCAGCAGGGAGAGGGGCGGAGGGGGAACAGGGAGAGTCACCCAACGTCGACAACTCAGCATGCAGCGTCAGGAACTGGGTGGGTCAGGCGGGAGGAGGGGAGATGTGGGTGTGGGTGAGGCAAGCAGGATATGAAACACTGTCTACTCACCCCCTCCCCCACCGTCCCTAAGTGTTTCTATATTAGCCTGTGGGTCGTCGCGCGGGTGTTGCGTCATGGCGACGTGGATGGGGCTTCCTTCCCCTCCCGCCGGACTGTTCCCAGTGCCGCTGTGGTTCAGGCGGAGTTGAGGCCTTCACAGGTCTGAAGTTTTTCTTCTGGGAAGCTTCGATTTCCCTGAGGGATATTGTATTCCTTACTGTGGCTCCAGAGGCGTGTTGGGGGACAACACGGCTCAATGTATGGTTAATAAGGGACCCATTTATTACATATTATAAAAGCAAATAACCTTCGAACGCTTGCGCAGTAATCTTATGTATCTAAATACAATGGTTACCACGCATTGGCGCGGGTGCAGGACATATAACAGTGGTACACGAAGCCTGTGCTGCTGCACACTGAAAGCTGAGACTAATGAGTAGCACGTGGTCACGCCAGATATTTGTTGTTAATGATACAACAACAGACTGGAGGAATGTGTAGAGGCACTCAGGACCGGTGCCGCCCATCCACTTGTGGCCACCGCAGATTAGTAGCGCACCTGTGCCCCTTTGACAGGTGAGGCCCCGCTCACCTTCAGCGTCATCCCTCTGACTGTGAGTGACGTTGGCACCATTCGCGCCGCCGCCCGCAGCTGGTGAGTGTCACTACTGACTCACTGTCCTGCGCTGCCATTCCCCCGCCCATCGCCGCACTGACCACACGGACGCCCCGTCGCCGCGACCACCAGTGACGCACTAGCAGCAGAGACGCAGTGGTGTGCCCAGACAAAGTCCCAGGATCCTTGTGGACACCTACAGGTAGACCAGTGTCGGTGACCCGAGTGCTGTGGTGTCTCGTAACCTGTGGCCCCCAAGGCGGGGGGATTGTGGTTCCAGTGGCAAGTGGCACTTCTGCATCGGTGCTTTTCTCACGCAGCCCCACCACGCCAGTGCTGTGGACGGTGATATATTTTGTGATTTTCAATAACAAGTAAGTTGTGTAGTCTTTGTATGTTTATGCATAAGAGGAGTGGGATGTAATGTATGTTACAGGTGTCAGGTGTGTTTCTCTGCCAAGTGTGTCGAAGGTTATAACACCTCGTCTCTCTTTCCCCCCTCCTTCCCAGCAGGCATCATGCGGCGGTGCTGCGGATGCTGCGTCAGCCTGCAGAAGGGCGTGGTGGCCATTGGAGTTCTGGGCATGGTGAGTCCTAACCTCTTTGGCGCCTATCTGTTTCTTTCAGACATCACAAGGTGAAGTGGTGGAGGCGCGGCAGGAGTTGAGGGGGGGGGGTGTTAAGGCGTGGGTACGTAAGTAACGTCTAAGGCTTGAAGGTCTGTCTGGCCACTTAGGGACTGCCTCTTCACCTCGAGTGATAATCCACATGACGGCAGTGGCCCTGGGCTCCTAGTTTGCTCCTTTTTCCCCCTTCATTCTGCTCCTACTGCACCTCCTGTTACTTCCACTGTTCACCAGCCTACTTCTGTTCTTTTTGTTTTCTTTTCCCGTCATTCTCCGTCTCCCCACTCAAGACCATGTCAGGTGGAGTCCCAACACAAACAAACACCGTGGCGGAAGAGCCTGACGCCCGCGGTCATAAGGAAATACTTCCTCGTGAAGGACATGAATGAAGAGTCTGAAGGAACCATTTATAGAACACTTTTGATGGATATGGTAAATAGAGGAAGTTTTAGGCCTTTTCTTGGCTGATTCACATCGCTGCCAGCTGTGCACCTTATTCTTCACCTTGCCACGCCATGGTTTCAAGGTTTAATGTATTCCACATGTTCACAGCTTTCAAGTGGATGAGTTTCTGCTGTTTTTTATCGTGATTGTTTTGTTGGCGCGGAGTAACTTATAACTTTCATTTAATTTTTCAAACCTTAATCATATTGAGCTGAGGATTAGCATAAGTAATTTTATTAACTTTGCAGAAACGGTCCTTCATTCTGGGTTTAGCAAAATACTCAGCACTTTCTCGCTTAAATGTATTAGAAACTATATTACAACTCATTCATTTAAAAAAAAGTGATGAATAATCAGGCTTTAGTTTCACCCCAAAAAAGATAACGTCTTGTCGCCTGTCTTGGTGGAGGACACACAGCCTCTCCTGTGGGGCTCTTGGGAGACAGCGACAGGGTCTGGCGGACGTCACCCCCCAATCACCCCACAGGACACGCAACAGCAATACCAGCTTGGAGGGGGGGGGGCAGTAGGAAGCAATGTGCGTAGGCAAGTGTGCGGGGTTGTATGTGTAGCGGTGAGGACTAACACCAGACCACCTTACATCCCGCCCACACCCTGCACCACGCTACCAATACACACGCCGCACCGCCCACGGCCCTACACTCATGACAAACACCACGTACACTTATACGAGGAAAAAAAACCCCTTACATTCATGGTCACATCTGATGTATTCAAGGGATCGTGTGGCGTCTCAGTGTATCGGCCACGAGGACAGTGTATGACGTGGGCGTAGAAATACGGTACTTGATATATGTACGTACGTACGTATGTTCCTAAGCGTTGAACCTGTATATTGATGCTTTTCATTCTTTTTCATGGAAAATAAGTGGGGTTATTTTTTGCAGTTTATAAAGATTCTTAATAATGATAGCAGTAGTACTGTATCAGCAACAGCAGCAGCAGCAGCAGCAGCAGCAGCAGCAGTAGTAGTAGTAGTAGTAGTAGTAGTAGTAGTAGTAGTAGTAGTAGTAGTAGTAGTTGCTGTAGTAGTAGTAGTAGTAGTAGTAGTAGTAGTAGTAGTAGTAGTAGTAGTAGTAGTAGTAGTAGTTGCTGTAGTAGTAGTAGTAGTAGTAGTAGTAGTAGTAGTAGTAGTAGTAGTATAGTAGTAGTAGTAGTAGTAGTAGTAGTAGTAGTAGTAATAGTAGTAATAGTAGTAGTAGTAGTAGTAGTAGTAGTAGTAGTAGTAGTAGTAGTAGTAATAGTAGTAGTAGTAGTAGTAGTAGTAGTAGTATAGTAGTAATAGTAGTAGTAGTAGTAGTAGTAGTAGTAGTAGTAGTAGTAGTAGTAGTAATAGTAGTATAGTAGTAGTAGTAGTAGTAGTAGTAGTAGTAGTAGTAGTAGTAGTAGTAGTAGTAGTAGTAGTAGTAGTAGTAGTAGTAGTAGTAGTAGTAGTAGTAGTAGTAGTAGTAGTAGTAGTAGTAGTAGTAGTAGTAGTAGTAGTGATAATGATGATGATGATAAGAATAATTTATCAATCTATCTATATACCAGACTGACATCCCACTAAAGGGGTTAACTTAAACAAGGCGTGTACACACACACACACACACGCATGTATACATACACTCCTCTCACTTAGCCCTTAGACCCCTAGAGAAGAGAATGGCACCCCGCCCAACACAGTGCGTCAGGTCAGTCACGCAAATGGGACCGCGGCTGGGGTCTTTTCCACTACACGGCCTGTTAGCTTACCCCTGCCACTTCATATGTAATGCATGTCTCTCTCCTTCCCCACACCTGATCCGATCCACAGGTCATTGCAGATGCCCAGAACCTCCTCCATGGTCGTCATGTCCGCGTCATTACTCATGTATTCACCACTGCTCTCCACTCACCTATGTCATGTACAATCATCCTTCCTTCCTTCATAAACATTCCTCTTTCATTCAACACTCTTTTCACATCATCCATCCATCTCATTCGTGGAACTCCTCTCAACCTCACACCTCCCACATCAGATCTCATTCAGAGCTCTTCACCAACCCGTCCTCCTCTATTCTCGCTATATGTCCAAACCACTTCAGTACTCTGCTTTGCTCGCCCAGCCAACTCTTGTAACACCAGTTCTCCTTTGCACCTTCTCATTTCTCATTTGGTACATACGCGTTACTCCATATATACTCCTCATTTACCTCATCTCCATTACATTTGATTTCTCCTTCTCTGCTACTCCCATACGCCATGTTTCAGTCCCATATAATGCAGTTGGCACAGCTACTCTCCTTCATACAACCTTCTCTTTACATTAATTATTATCGCTTTACAACTAAACACTTTCATTCCTCTCAACATTTTTTCTACATCATTGATACTAGACTTCATCTCTGTCTATAATCCTTCATCTACAGTAGTCTTTGATCTAAAATATTAAAATTATTCCACAACCTCGAGCCGTTCACTATTCAATGCAACATTCATCCTTCTACCACTAACTCCTCTTGTGCATTTCATTACTTTACTTTTATTCCCATTCAATCAATTTCCTCCTACACACTCGTCCAAACTCTTCCACCAGCTGACACAGTTTCTCCTCTGAATCAACCACCAATGTAGTATCACCCGCATAGCTGATTTAGCTTCCACTCTCTATCACCAACATCTACCAAACTGAGATCGCTACCTAACATTCTCACATTTATCTATCATAACACACCGTCCATATGAATATTGGAAAAATATCAATAATATATAATAGTAATAATAATAATAATAATAATAATAATAATAACAATAATAAGATTTAAGTTATTAAAAAGATGATCTAATTTAATAATTTATTGTTGCTTAGATATTTCCCCTTCTTCTGTTAGCCACAACCTCCTCCCGCACCACCTCTTTCAACACCCTTTATTTATTCCCTCAAGTCACTTCACCTAATCCCCTTCCTCTCCCACCACCTCCACCAAAATAACCTACCAGTATAATCTCCTGCCTCTCCACCTCCACACACACTTGTTTCTTGTACTTCCTCGTTTACTACTTCAGTATATCTTATTTAACTTATCACTTATTTATTACTACTACTACTATTACTACTACTACTACTACTACTACTACTACTACTACTACTACTACTACTACTACTACTACTTCTACTACTACTACTACTACTTCTACTACTACTATTACTATTTCTACTACGGACATGATGAGGGTGAGGGGAGCCAGCCAATCAACTAATAGCAAGCTGAAACATTAATCCCTCTTCACTAAATGAGGGGTTATTATCCTCCTCCTCCTCCCTCACTCCATCTCCGGAAAGGGAAGGAGACTCAAGCTTCAATGTGGAGTCTGATTACCTCTGATGCGTTGAGTGGTGGAAGAGGAGGAGGAGAGGAGGAGGAGGAGGGAAAGGGGGACAAAGCACGCCTGTTGTCCTCGCTTCCCCCCCCCCCCTCCCTTTCTATCTCGCTCTCTCTTTCTCTTAACACAAGCTTCTCCCAACCTCCCATACATGTCTCCCTCCCATCTCGCCCCTTTCTCTATATCTTCAATCCCTATAGTGCACTCCAATCTGACCCTCACATTCTTTTCTCACCCTCACCTCCCCCCCTCACCACTCACACTAGACTACATTCCTTCTCCACTTCCTACTTCCACCCACACCCACACACACACACACACACGTACACACACACACACACACACATACATACACTAGCTTCCCTGTGTTTGCCGGCATGATCATTAAGCCTCTCCTTATGACATGACGTTTGTACCTTCACCAGCCTCCCAGCACCCCTCAGCCTGCCCATGCTCCTCCTTTCTCCACCAGCCAGCCTCCTCCATCTGTGTCTAGCTGGGATGCCTTGTTGCGAGGACACTAAGTTTGGTTATATTTGAACTATATATATATCAAGCTCCTCACTTCTCCTTTCTCCTCACCACTTTTTCCTTCTTTCTCCTCTTTTATTTGCGTCCTCCTTCCTTTTACCTCCTTCTCCCTTCCTCCCTCTCTCTCTTTACTTTTGTTCATGCGTGACTCACTCCGTTGTCACCTCCCACAGGTGTGTTCGGCAGTGCTTTCAGTGGGTTATGGGGCCGTGGCCTTCACCCTCGAGGAGCACCTGGCGGCCTGCAGGGAGGGGGAGGCACGCGACTTGCTTGGTGTCCTGCCCCCTTGCGAGGACCTGTCGGACACCGCTAAACTCCTTGCAGGTTAGGGGAGCGTTCATACACACACACACACACACACACACACACACACACACACACACACACACACACACACACACACACAGGAAAATGACTATTTACCTTCTTTTTTATCTCCCGCAGTTCGGATCTTCGTTTACGCACAGGTGAGCGTGTGGCTCCTCTTCTTCACCTTCTCCATCCTGCTCATCGTGGCGGCGGTCAAGGTGAGGCTGGGGAGATAAGAACATGAGTAGATGGAGAGAGTGTGATCGGGAGACTAACTTAAAACTTAAATAATCCAGAGGGTCAGCTCAATGTATTATCACCTATTAGTGACATAAACTACAAGAATATATGAAATACAAATGACTTAAAGCTGAAAAAGAATACTTATTTGGTTTATACAGTGAATATTAGTAGTTAGGTTCTGTACCTGTTAGAGAGAGAGAAGCTTGCTAATGTGTTGGTGTATGTGTGGTGCAGGAGCGTGGCGGGCTGCTGGTGCCTTGGCTGGTGCTGTCCGTGGTGGTAATGGCCGCCGTGGTATGGTCCGGGGTGCGTGCTGCCCTCCAGAAAAGAACCCTCGACCTGTTGGCGTCCGTAGTGGCGGTGGTGGTGATCACCTACTGCTGTCTCGTGGTGCGCTCCTATGGCCGCCTCATCAAGAAGCAGGCACTCGTGTCCGTGCGGGTGCCATCCACCTACACCCATCCACCCTGCTGCCAGCAACTACCCACACCCGTCCCCAGCGCAAACCCCGCTCCTTGCAGAGTGAGGAGGGACATGCCCCCGGCTTATACCCCTCGCCCCACAACCACCCACACCAAGAAGTCCCCTCTCCCCACGGGGCTGGGCATTAAAACATAAAGAAGGAGCGCCCTTTGGTATCTCGTAAATCAGTCTTATTCCCTCCGTAGAGATTAAGTTTGGTCATGATCCTTGAAAATACTCGCACAGGATGTCCTTATCAGGTGAAGGTGCATAGATGTATTTTTGTATGTATTCCGTATGGAGTGTCGGTGGAAGATGGTGACAAGCCTAATATTCCTCCTTGGCGTTATGTTCAAGCTGTGCCGTGTCTTCCGCTTGTATCCCTACAATGCCACACTTGTCCTACGCTAAGCTTACGATGGATTATATTGTTTTATACACAGAAGAAAACACGGCTCAGTTTTCCTTTATTGTGTAGATGAAAGCAAAAACTTAAAGGTAAGTAACTTTGTCGTGGGGGCTTCGAAGGGGCGGCAGGAGTATTATCAGGATATGGGTAGCGAGTTGGCGAGTCCTTTGAATTCCTGATTGTCGGGCTGTGACCTTGTAAAAGGTTTGAAAAACTCATACTCACCCTATCGTAAGGCCTTCATGGCTCACTATCAAGTTTGACACCGCCATGTATTGCCCCTCCCTCTCTACCACTGCGGCAGAACAGTGCAAATGTATTATGTTCTTAAATATAAATTGATAATTCATCTTGACTTTTCTTCCCTTCTGACATTGCCTCGGCAGGGAATGCGGGCATAGTACAATGAGGGATAAAAAGCATAACTGCTGCATAATGAGTATATTACGAATACAAACTAAAGTCGCCACTCTTTTATGTATAGGACACGTCCGATTGTGATGATCATGACGGTGGCTCAGTTGCTTATGTGTGTGTGTGTGTGTGTATGTTAATATGAAACAAAACCAATGAAAAGGATGGTCTTTCTCCATAAGGCTGCGACACAGAACACCACAACACAACACCTGCCGAAGAGGGTGGCGTGGTGGCAGGAAGGCACGGAACCTCAGGCCGTGATGAGCCGCACGCCACTAAGGAGACAAGTGTGGCTGGTAATGCTGGAGGCAAGGGGCAGATGCACCCAGAACAGCGGCACGCAGATGTCATCCCCACCGACGTGGACAGGCGTGCGGTGGACTGTGGAGGAAAAGGGGTGATGTGAGAGGTAGTACAACAATCATGGCAAGCATGTCGTGACAACGCACACAGTAAACAGTCATGACTGACTTTACCTCTGCCAGCCTTTCTGAGCACCTTCTTGACGCGGGTGGTGCACTTGGTGACGGTGAGATCCAGTGTGGTTGCAGCAGGCAGCCCAGCGCCCAACTCCTCCGTCATGAGCACTTCGGCTGCCGCGTCCCAGCAAGCACCGAGCAACACTAGCTTCTCCAGCACCAGTGAAGGACTTTCCTCTTCTTCCCCAACGCCCTTCACGTCTTCCTCTCCTCCCTTGGAGGCCAAACCAGCGCTCAGCGACCTGGTCAGCACCGCCACCTCCAGAGCTGCTGGGCGTAGCTCGCCCCAGTAGCTGCGCGTCACTGCCGCCCACGCTGCTTCTGGTTCCTGTAGTAGGCCTAACCGAAGGTTCCGTGGTGGTTCACGGCTGCAGACCATCTCCCACAGGAAGTCTGCCCTGGCGTTGAGCTTCTTAAGCCTTGCCTCGGTCTTGCGCAGCTCCGTGTCATCCTTGGTTATGTTAAGACTTGGAGAGCTGTCTTGCAACAGACTATTTATGGTGTTCAATTCCTCCGTAACAGCCAGTTTGAAGGACACTTGCCGCACAACTCGCGAACAGTCCTCGTATTCCTGTCTCATGATGGCCTGCAATGCCCCTTGCACCTTTCTGCCCTTTAGCTTCCTGTCTCTGAGCTCAGCAAAGCGCCGCGGCCAAACAGTGTCTCGCAGTGAGCGTTGGGACGTCTCTTGTTCGTTCAGGGTGCGTAAAGCGATGTTTATGTCCCTGGCTTCGTCCCGCTGGTTCTGCAAGATAACCATAGGTGCCACGCCGGTGAGGGACACGTTCTGCGCCAGATAGATGAACTCCATTTGCGCCAGATGGTCCTCGAGGGAGGTGGCCCTTGGTACGGTGTAGTGAGTGAGGGCAGACACCCTGCCAGGGACATTTTGTATGGCTTCAGAGGATAGATATACAAACATTAACTGGGAGAGAATGCTGCGGCTCTCTTCGGTGAGACAGCCTGTTAAGTACAGATCTGTCAGCGGCGGGGTGAGGGAGGCCACGAGGGAGCCGTCAGCCGGGTGTCCTCCAGTCAACAGTGTCCTGAGGGTGTTTTCAGCCTCCTCCCACTGCGCGTCCCCCAAAGTGGCTGCCAGAGGGGTGCTGTTGTTTTCCAGTGTCTGGCGGGTGATGAAGGCGATGTGAAACAATGCCAGACTCAGCAGACACCACTTGCTCCACTCGTTGGTGTAGGCAGCGAGACGAGACTCTCCGACCAACTCGTACAAGTGACGCAGCGACTCTTTAATAGTGCACGGTAAGCTGAGGTACACCTTACGGCACGCGGTCATCAGGCTGGACGGCAGCTCATCGTCGTTGTCAAAATACATCCAAATCTGAAATCGTTTGTGGGCCACCGTTAAAGAACCATCCTTCAGAAGTTTGTTAAGTCGTGCGATACAGGAGCAAGAGGCAGTGCTCTTTTTGAGGAGGAGCCAATGGCCCTTGAGGAGACACCGCTGCAACCTGAGAGTGAGGCTATCTTCCCGCCCCTGCCCCAGGGCTAGCACGTCTAGGGCCTCGGGGTCTGAAGAGATTATGGGATGACACAGTGCCTGGATCTGGTGGAGCACGAACTCAACGTCCAGTGGAACAGAGCTATACAGGATTACCGGCGAGGTGGCGTTGCCTTTGCCAGCCACAGAAAGAAGCGCCTTGGCCGTTGCTTCGCTAGCCTCGTGCTTCAGCACCCGCTGCACGTGCATCATGGACGCCTCATCCAAGCGGTCAGGACGCAGGCAGTTGATCAGAATGAGCTTGGCCACGCCTCTGATCTTTCTTTCCATCTTCTTGGGTAGCACCCCGGACTCTGGCTGCTCAGTGACGTACCAAACACGCCATAAAGTCTCATGGGTAACCATGTGGTCGGCCAGCTCCTGGAATGGCTCAATTTTGGATAGGGAAATAATTTGGAGCCACTGATGTTCTGTGAGCCAAGCAGGGCGCAAAGTTGCGTTTCGCCCCGGGTCAAAGGGCTGCAGGAGCGGGGCACTATGGGGGCTTGCGGTGAGATGGGGTTTAAGGTCCAAAGGAAGGGGACGAGATTCATCCTGGTCCACTACCTGTGTATACAGCAATGAGCAGAACTGTGGTGTGGTAAGACCGATATGACACTCATACCAGGTAGCCAAAATGAGGCCCACCGTTACCAGAGAGATGGGGCTCACCTGCTCCTCCAGATGCCTGTGGAAAGAAAATGACAGAAGTCATGGCCTGACCTGAACATATGTTAGTAATTCATACCTTGTACATGTAATGCCTCATATCTTCAACCTTACATGTGTCAATAATATGCTTCCAGTACTCTATCTCGGCAGCAGCCCAATACTGACAGAATTGTAACTTACCTGTAAACACTCTGCAACATTTTGATAACGATATTCTGGCCCAGCATTTGGCCCCAAGAAGTGACAAGACTCTGCAAGTGCATTTCCCTGATGATGAGGGTGCTTAAGTGCTCCAGTCCCAATTCCAGGGAAGGCTGCAGGCGCGGGAACCTCTCCACAATGAGGTATAGACTTGTTAGAAGCCCTGCAATCTTTCTGTACGTCTCGTTGCCCTCCTTGGCTGCTTCCAGACTCTTCCTAAGGTCATTACACTTACGCTTTGCCTCTGAGGCCCTAGAACATGCTGTCTGCAACCGCTCCATTAGACTGTTCTCCTCCAGCACGTCGTCGTCGAAGCGAGACATAAGTGTCCGTATAGTCTCTTCCTGCTCTGCCAACTGCTTCTCCCGGTCCAGAAGGTCCCATTCGTTCTTCTTCAGCGACTCCACAAGGTCAGGCTGATAGTGCGAGGCGACCCGCGAGGTCAGCAGCACCTCCAAACCCTCCTGCTGACTCTGCATACTAACGACATTGGCAAGGCTCCTCATATTACTGGTAATCTCTGGTTCTCGGCTTGTCAGAAGAACCAGTATTCTGAAGTCGTCGTGGACTTGGAGTTTTGTGTCCCCCACCAGAAGCACGTTGTGGCCATCGAGCGAGCATCGTTCCATCTCAAGCACCTGTAACACACAGGTGGGCAGTGCCAGCTCCTCTTGTACGATGAGGCAAGTTGAACCATCCTGGAGCAACTCCTCTAGTTTTTGCATGTAGTTACCTTTTTCAAGGTCAATCTCAACGGTATTACTCCAGTTTTGAATCCAGCCCTGGAGGACATGATGAGGGTCGATGATCAGTTGAGGGAGGCTCGAGTTGTAGATAATAGCAGCGTTCTCCAGAGAAAAGAGATCAAGGGGGAGGCCCTGCTCATGCCATCTGACTCGCGCATGGAGCGGTGCCAAGACGTCCAGAACATTCCTCTCCGCAGTGTGGAAGAGACACAGCTCGTCCATCTTCTCCTGCCAGCTTGCCATTACCTTGCGTCGTGCCGAGTGTGTAGCATCGCCCAGGTAAGTGACGTAGGCCGCTGCCATTATCGCGTCGCCGAAGATGTTCCTGAGCTGCACGCTGCTGTGGGACAGTGCCTCCTCCCAGTGGATCTTATCCTGCCCAAGTTGTGTCATCACTTTTTGCGCCAGCTGTATACGGCCCTCCAGCACCTTCATCTCCTCTTCTGCCGCTTCCAGGTGTTGCTCCTTCTCCTTCAGCTGCGCCATGAGTGTCTGGTGTTCGATGCTAAAGCCTGCAAGGTCGTTCTTATACTGCTTGATAGACTGTTCGGTGGCGTCGATCTCCTTGGCGATGATGTCTGCCTGCACCTTCAGGGGGTGGTAGTCCTTATAGACACGCACGTATTTCTCAAACACCTGAAGCCACGTCAGAAAAGTTGCCGCCGTCTCAGACTCACCAATAATTTTTTCCAGATTCAGTTCCTCCATTTTTAGGTATGACTGAATGATTGAGAGGATTTTTTCGTTAACTTCCTCAACGGGCTTTTTCTTGATGCCCGATATGAAGTCCAATGCATTAGCCATTTGTTTTTTGGATTCATTCCAGGATGGGTCCAGCTCCAGCGTGGTGAGCACTGCATCGAATACGAGCTCCACACCACGTGGTGGCCGGCTCAGGCCCCTCAGGCTCTCCATTTCTGCTCGCGTAACACGATCCAGCCGTCGGTGGACAGCTTTCATCTCTAGCTTGGGAGCAGTCAGGTCGCGGCTGATCAATTCTCGTATTCGTGATGACTCATCTTTCTGGCGCTGCAGGAGGGCATCATTCTTGGCGAGGTCTTGCTCCAAACGCCCCTGCTCGGATCTGATATTCCTCATTTTCAGCACCACACTGCCGCATGACTGCTGGATGTAGGTCACTTGGGCACGTTGCTCCTCTAGCTGGTTGGACAATTCCTTCACTCGCTTCTGCGTGTCTTCGAACTTGACGATGCTGGTGCTTAACTTCTCCTTCTCACTGATGATGTCATCATGGAGTCTCCGGAACACACCTAGAAACATCTTGAGAAACTCCAGGAACTTGGCTGAGGGTGCTGGACCGCTGGTGGCATGGATGAACGCCATGACCTCTGTGACGGACTGCAGGGTGATGTCAGAGAGGCGCTCCCCGATCTGCTCACTCAGGATCTGTTTGCTTACAACTTGAAGGTCCTCGGCGCTCCACTCCTGGAAGCTATCAACACTGTAGTAGCTCGACATGGCGGGAAGGGACCTGAGAGCCTCATGGGCCTCCTTCAGCGATGGCACAGACAACAGGATCTTGAAATTTGCTGGAGAGTCTCTAGGTGATCGCCAGTAATACTGCTGCACCAACATGTCATTCAGATATTTCAAGTTGCTCACATTTTGCAATATATTCCAGTCAATAATGACCAAGACAGGAATGTCTGACTGCAGGTCTGTGATAATCTGTTCCCTTTTGACCACCTCTTCTTCTGGGGTTCCTGTCACATCATGGGTTTTGTAGCCCGCCAGGGAGGACGCCAGTCGGGCACAGGTCTTCTTACCGCACCCTTCAGGCCCCACCAACACCACGTGGCCCCCAACACTGTCCAAGGCCAATGAGGGCTCCTTATCCTCTTTGAGCTGATACCCTAATATTCGAAGGAGCCGCACCACGTGGTGGATGAGGCTGCCAAACACCACAAAGGTCTGGCTGGGACCGAGGAGAGCCTGTCCACTTTTCTTGATGATCTGCTGCAAGGCCTGGGTGTCCGCATCGGCATACAGATCCTCCTTGTTCCCAAGCCGTGTCAGCATGAAGTTGGAAGGATCGTGAGTGACGGTGTTGAGGGCAATGCACAGATACTCTGTGAGGACCTCATTCATGAGCTGGTCAAAGGCTTGTTGAGGCATCACACCAAGGTCGTGGAACACGCGGTAACACTCATGGGTCAAGTGGCGTAGAAAGTTGTCTCTGTCTTGCATCTCCTCGTCTCCTAACTGGAGGCCCTTGAGCACTGAGAGGATCTGGCGGGGGTGATGCACGAGAGCTAAGTGGTCTCCACAGGCCACCTGGCCTCTCTTTCCCATACACCGGAACAGATACACCACACCCTCAGCCAACACAGTCCTCAGGCACTTAACCTCTTGGTCAAAATGTCCCAAAGCCTCATCAAAGAGCTTGCTGAAGATCCCTTCCAGTTCCTTGTCATTAAACTCTGGTAGCGTGAGGGAGTGGAAGGTCTCCAACCATCGGGCATCCACGTGTTCGTTGATCTCTTGGGTTTTTTCCTGGCCAAAGTAACAAGTTTTTCTCTGCAAAGTGAACAGATAGCAGAGTGGAGGCAGTGCTAGGAACGCTTTGCTGTCATGACTGAACAACTTCCCACGGTGGGTGGTATACCTGACAGTAGCTAAAACCTCGTGCAGGTGGGCACTTCCCTCACTGCAGTGAAGGTCATCGATAAGCACATGTAGCTTGGACTTTTTACATGCCAGTGTATTCTTGCCTTGTTTCATGAGTCGGCCCTCCAGGGAGCACTGGATGTTTGCAGGACGAGTGTTGGGCGTGAAGCTGAGCAAGGCAGCCATCTGCTCCTTGCTGGGGATTTGTCTAAGCACGTTAATAATGGTAGTTTTGCCAGAGCCTGGTGGTCCCGTAAGCAGCACAGGTATGCCCTGGTCCATTAGCGTTCTGATGATTCTGGTGTATTTGATGATGCGGTCTGTTGGAACAAGACTTGACTCTACGACAGGGAGGCGAATGTCAAGCTGGTCCACTTCTGGGGAGAGATGACTCCAAGAAAGGAAGCTCCCACTGATAGGGTCGACAAAGTAGTCGTAGATTCCTCCCTCAGGTACATCCTCGATCATGCGGGTCACCACTTCTTCAAATTCAGCAGCTTCCCTGGGTGATATGTTGGCTCCAAATGACCAGATGATGCTGAAAATGAAGGCAGGTGTGAGTCTGGTCACCCAGTCTTCAGGCTCAACCCTCACTGTCTGTGCCTCCATTAAGGAATTCATAATGGCAACAAAGGCCTTTGCCTTCATGATCATCTGAGGCTTAGACACCAGCTCAGCATCCAGGATGTTGATGAAGTTAGGCAAGTTCTTTTTGATAAGCGTTTGCAAGGCACGAGACACCTTGATGTTGATGATGGTAGCTCGCCAACTTTGGATGACGTCTTCCCACATTTGTGGCTGGGCAGGGAAGTGAATGGTGTAACACATAGACAGCTGACCAGGAGAGAGATGACCAATATCTCCCGACACTTCCAAGATAATCTTCAGGTTGGAAGGGAGGGAGACACTCTGCCGCAGTCCACAGAGGAAAGTACTCTTGGTGGGGTGTATGTGAAGAAAGAATTGTGAGAGCCATTCATGGTCCTGAGGCCCTTCCAGCAGCAGCCACAAGTCAGACGTAGGTGGTGCCTTGTGGCATTTCTGAATGAGGCGCATCAAGTGTCCGCCTGGCTCCCCAATGTCCAAGTCTTCCTGTGGGCTATACAACATCTCATGATCCACTACTAGCGGGCTGAGTGCCTCTAGTCGGGTGAGTCTAAAGCCTGCATGGCCAGCCTCGTTCAGCTGGCCTGTAGTGGCGTGTAAAAGCTCAATCGAGGTAGACTTCCCAGAACCTGAAGGCCCAAAGGTAATCACAATCTTATTCTTTGAGATGGCCTCGTACAATTGAAGGATCTTGTCTGTGTATACATCCTTCACTATCAACGTTCTATTATTCATTTCTTCAATTAGCCCCTCCTTCAGAGCCTCGTGGATGACTGGGGCAGCTTCAAAGTCTGGGAAGAGGGTCTCAAACACTTCCTTGAATATTAGGAGTTCATTCTCTCTCAATTGGGGTAAGAGGTGCTCCCGCAAGGCTAAAGGCACTGTATCCATTTCGTCCACATCTGGCTGTCTCCTGATAATGTCTTTGGCCAAGTTGACGAGTAAAGTAGCACCACGAACCCCTAGCTGCCAGCGGTAGCGTCGAGGGAGGGAAGAGGCAAGGCTCTCCATTGCTTCACTCACTTTAAGTGACAAACTCCTGCTCTCTCTGAAGCCTTCCACCACCATTAGACACTCAGCCACTACCTGAAGGACAACCGTTCACAGTCACCGTACATTGTGCTACTACTATTTCTACTACTACTACTACTCTTCCTACTTCTACTAGTCCTCCTCCTCCTCCTACTTCTACTACTACTACTACTACTACTACTACTACTACTACTACTACTACTACTACTACTACTACTACTACTACTACTACTACAGGAAAGCCCTGTAATACAAACTATCCACGTACGATACGAATTATATGAAAACTTATTTTCATGACGTTATCTTCATATGAATTAAATTTTACGAGTATTAGTCAAAAAATAAATCAATACGCGTGGTAAATGTATTATACACTTGCGCATTTCTATGATGCACAAACAGTTTACAGTGCAGTACATGCATTCTTTTCTGTTTTAATTGTTCCCACATTTTGATACATTAACAGCGATTGTTAATTTATTAGTCCCAACGGACAGAGAGTGTTACCATATCTGACTCTGGAGGGCGGAGGCGGAGAACTGCAGAGTAGTTATTAGTGTTACGACTTACGTTACGTTTTCCGTGAACTTTTTTTTTTTGCTCAGTTTACTATTAACTTTTGAATAACACGGTATCATTCTTACTCAGGAGATTTGCTTCCTATCTAAAAAACAAACAAAACCTCTTTCCCAAAAAGTGTCAGTGTCTCAGAAAATAACCGTGCAGATTTTCGCCATTTTTATTTACACGATACATGTTCAGATATAGTATGGTATCTTCAGAAAAAGATCGTTGTCAAGAGCCCCAGATAACCTTATAGTAATATAGTTTCACCCGAGATTTCTGTATTTCATATCTGGCTATAAAGTGCTGTCCTGGCAGCGGAATATGAGCTCAGAAGCTTCAGCAGGTCCCAACAGAGAGATGGGATGCATCCGAGCTTTCCTGACTGATTCATGTCCTATTTTTTATTCTCTATTTTTTTTCTACATCACAAACCGTTGGCGACAATAGGCTTTATGGAGGCTAAGATGAACTGCCTCTTGCTCGTTATTTGGCGTAGGTTTAGATTTTTTATAGTGACACCTCGAATGTTTACGTTCTCTCTTAAATATGTCGAGAGCGAGAGAGGCTATTGGTGCAACAACCTCAAATGCATATAATATTATAAGTCCCGTCTGAGAACAGTATGGCAGCAATATGGCAATATGGTCTGTTATGCTATCATAACTAGCTAAATTACCAGCTAAGGGTCTGCTAAACCTTATACTAGTGCTACTGCTACTGCTACTGCTACTACTATAACTACTACTATTACTACTACTACTACTTCTTCTACCACTACTACTACTATCACTACTAGTACTACTACTACTACCACTACTAACCCTACAATTATTACTATTACTACTACTACTACTACTACTACTATTACTACTACTATTACTACTGCTTCTACTACTACTACTACTCCTTTTACTAATACTACTGCTATTACTACTACTACTTCTACGACTACTACGATGACAGATTCATATGAAAGCTCTAAAAGTAAATGATTCATGAACAGGAATGCATGTCGAAAAGATGAAGAGAATTTATTCATGAAAATATATTCAATGAAAAGTGGTTAGGCTGCCACCAGTGGTGTGAAAACAATGCCCACAAACACAAGGAAGTATGGCCTCACCTGAACATCTGGCTTGAAGGTGACGACAGGACGACACACCTCCTTGAGAATATCCATAGTTCTTCTAGCAGCTACCTGGTTAGGCTCCATCTCCAGTACAACAGCAGCCAGTGGTGACACAGTAAGACGTGTCCCTTCCAGGATGACAGATGGCGGCAGTTGCAGCTTGGTGCTTCGTCCTCCACCTGCCTTAGCTGCTGCTGCTGTTGCTGCCCGTTGTCCCTCCTGCACCACTCTCAGCATCTCTCTGAGGGGTGGCACAACATCCTCATTCAGGCAGTGAGCAGCCTCCAGGAGCAGCCAGCTGGGAGACTGACTGACACCCAACAATGTCTGGGCCAAATGGGCAGCTGTTAGGGCAGGGGTGCAAGCCACAACTACTAGGTGGCGTCCCAGTAGATGAGCGAGGCTCTTCACTGTCTCAGTTTTGCCAGAACCATGGGTCCCAAGCAGGCCAATGGATGTTCCCTGACATAGCACCTTGGCCAGCTGGGTGAAGGCCAAGGTGAGGGAGGGTGTGAGGGCTGTGAAGGACCATAGTCCCTGGTACTCCCAAGAATAAGCCAAATCATGGACGCCAACTTGAAGCAGCAAATTGTCTGTGTCCTTCTCCCAAGTGTATCGAAGAGGCATGTCACTCTCTGCACCAAGACTCCACTTCCCTTCAGTTGCGCCACATAAGAAGTCCCTCACCTGCAGCACTGTCAGGTAGAACAAACGTACTTTCTCTCGTACTAGTTTGGGCAGGCTCCCCTGAAGACAACCATCTAGGCGCATCTGTGAATCCCTCACCTTCTTCTTGAACATCTGCAGAGAATCACCATTGAGGCAGCCCTTCGTCTTGGCAAGGGTGCGACTCACCTCCATTGTCCAGTGCATGAGGAAGGCAATCACGGTGACCTGCAGTGGCCAGAGCTTCACCACATCATCCACCTTCATAGCCACAGACTTCATGCTGTTCCTGCACTGTCGCACTTGCTCTTTTAGTGTTGCTTCAATGCTGGATGATAGATTCTTAAGCCACATGTCAAAGGAACCCACCAAAGGGATGTAAGAACCGAGTTCCAAAAATTCTCCTTCCTGGGAGAACACACCAATTATTTCCATTGCTGCCAATTGACTGTTCTTCTCCTGTTTTATCTTTGCAATGTTGGTGAAGAGCTTTGGCAAAAAGGGCCTGGCTGACTCACCATCTATTACAGTGGATAGTGCAGCTACCAAGTCATCATCAGAGAGGAGCCAGAATCGGCTGTAGTGCTCACGGCGATCCTGCAAGTATGGCTTTACCTGTTGGGTGAGGTGGCAGAATTCGTATGACATGTTCTTCACCTCCTTTCTCAGATGTTCCTGTAGTGCTACAGGTTTGAGGAAGTGTTCTGTTGCCATGAAGCATGACAACTGGCGCCATCTCTCGTTGAGAGAGTCAAAGACAGTAGTAAAATGCATAAGGTGGAGCCTAACGTCTGGTACATGGAAAAAGGGCTCCCAGGTGCCCCACGTCCTCTGCAGGGCCTCCATCTCCTCCAAGAAAGTGATCATAGAGGACAGCATTGCACGAATGTCATCAATGTCCCCAGTATAGGGCTGGGCATGATGTGAGGCTGACAGCACCTGCAGCCGTGTGTTCAGGTTCACAATTGTTGAATTTGCAGCTGAAGTAGACTCAAGAACAGACACACCCATGCCTGGTATTGCCCTAAGACTGAGTGGTATATCTGAGGCGAGCCGCTTGATATCCTCAATCTCATTCACCAGTTTGGCCTCCTCCGTGGAGTTGACAAGGATAACTGACATCTCCTTCTTGTAGGAGGTAAGGTTTAGTTTTTGGAGGAAGCCAAGGGTAAAGTCTGGTGAGTCCTTGTTAAAGTCTGTCTTGACGAGTGCTTTTATCTGATCCCAGTGGTGAGTCCTCAGGCTAGCATTCTGCAGGTTGAGAGTTAGAGGTACCAAAAGCTTACTCAGCTCTATCCTAGTGAGGAATTCCTCTTTCAACTCCCAGTCACCTTCCCTCACCCCAGTCCTTGTATTCACCTCACCAGCCACAAAGGGTTTGATGGCTCTCAGTTTGTGGCCAAAGGTGGAGAGCATCTCTTGTAGACCTACAACACTCACCTCCCACACTACCATATTTGCCCAACCCTCCCATGCTTGCTGCCACTTCTCCAATAGTGACCACATCTTCTCTGCTGACACCAGGTCATGCTGAAACGCTGGAAGCTCTGGGAACTCAACAGCAGGCAGTGACAACAGCATAAGGGTTTCATTGACACCAAGTTTGGTGATTATGACTGCCATCATGTCCTTGAGCATGCTGATGACATTATAGGCTTCAGGCACAGGCCGGTCCAGGTGTGTGGGTAATGCTTGGCGGAACTGTTCCTTAAAAGCATCTACTTCCTCTAGCACCAACTCAGAACGATCATTATAAGTTTTGCGAAAGGCATCCAAGGCTATATTCAACTCAAGAACCTTTTCTGTCAACAGACCTTCAACAGCATCCCACTCCCTCTCCAGCTGTTCCAGGCTTCTGTTCACTTCCACTGGGATGTTATAATGGTACTTCCTGAGTACGTCAAATTGTTCCCGCACTGGCTGAAACTCACTTCTATAGAGTGCCAGCTGTTTCTTGGCTGAATGACAATCATCAGCAGCTGCTAAGAGGGAAGAGATGTCTTGTGGATCACTCTTGAGTAGGACTCGTGTCTCTCCACTGTAGCGGTACAGTACTTCTAGTTTCTCAGAGGCAATCTTGAAGAGATTTTTTTCAAAGTCAGACACCCAAGACTTACACAGCATGATAAGCTGTTGCTTCAAAGTCTCACAGCTGACATAAAATGTGCCAATCTTCATATGGTCATCTGTATTCTCTATTTCTCTTAGTTTCCTTTCAAAAGTCATGATGTCTGTCTCAAAGATGTAGACTGAGTTGGCTTTCGCAAGGTAGTGCTCAAAGAACTCGCTTCGGTTCACTTCCCACAGGTCACGGTATACCTGCCATTCCTCCAGTCGTTGCTTCAGTTCCTCCACTTGTGCCTGGAACTCATTGTTCAACTTGGCCTGCAGCCGTGTGCACAAGTTGTCTTCCAGGGCTGGCAAGTGGGAGTGGGCCTTGGCCTTCTCTAGGGAAAATCGCCTGAGGAGACATGGAATTTTCCCCAGACTCTCTGAAAACTGTTTCTCTAAGGACGTTACAAGCTGCAGTACGTGATTGACAGAAGGCCTGCAAACAATCCTGCCATCAGTGAGACTGATGGTTATAGTAAAGACTGGTGTCAGCTTCTCTGTTGGGCAACTGCGGGACCCCATCAACATCCCTTCAAAGGAGAGAAGGGATCTTCGTAATACCTCTCTCTGGCAATCAAGAAAGAGGTTGTCAATTCTAGTGACATAGGCCAGCCAGGCTTGCTCAGCCTTCACGCTACCCTTACTGATAAGCTTCTGGTGCAGAGAATCCAGGATCTCTTCTATCTGACGGAACTTGGCCCTCACACCCTCAGCTGCAGCACGGAGCTGTGAACTAAGGTCTTCCTGGAAGCCATTACCTTCATAAACTGTGATATCATCTCGCTTATACAATGTCATTTCCTTGGTCTTGAGTAACACTGATGAGAGATCCTGGTTCACTGCTAGGTACTGCGTCACCTGCTCCTGTACACTCCTCACCACGGCAGTGCATCGGGTCAGCAATGTTGCCACTGCATCTCGCTGCACCCAAGTCACAGCGGACAGACCAGGATAGAAGGTTTTCACAGCTGTTTGAATTTGACTCTCAAACATTTGAGCCTCGTCTCGGGACACTCTGGACATGAAGTTGTTGAAGCCATTAGCGCACTCCAGTACCTGTACGTTGTAGTGGTAAAATTATACTTTCTCTGTGCCTTAAGATCATTTCACTGCTAAAGCAGTTATTATTCTCAGATATTTTCCAATGTTAAAATAATTTGTTTGGTAAGTTTTGTCATATTACAACTCATTAAGTTAGTTATTCCCTTCTCATCATTAACCTTTTTTTTGAGATCCTTGTATGTGGTAATATCAGCAAATATTGGAGCAATGCTTTCAGGAATGTCAAAGCCCATGGCCTTCCATGCCCCTGCCTCCTCAAGGTTCTTGTATAACTGCCTGTTGGAGGGAAGATCAGGTAACTTACCTTTATGTAAACTAAGTGTTTCTATACACATTTTTCTGACCATCTTACTGTCACCTATAGGAGGCATTTCCCTCTGAAATGACTTGTGCTTAATTACACATTAAAAAATAAACAAGCAAATGGATGAAAATATTATTGTGGCAGTGATTTATATGCCTAGTGATGAGACTTCCTGGCCTTTGAGGACATCAGACTGGAGGTCAATGAGTAGTTATATGATTCTCCCTGATGGGGCAATAAATGAGGTGTGTGATTAGGTAACTTACACATCAAAGTTGTCTTGCAAGCTTTGTATGGCTCCAGGACGCCACCTGAAAATGGATTCAAGGAGGCGTTTGGAAGGGTTGGGTTCCAAAGAAGCTATCCAGGCAGCATACATGTTGGAGACAACACCACGCAGCAGCAGCACCGTCCGGCCCCATCGCTGATAGATGGAGTCCAGGCGAGGGTAATATGGTAGCCAGGATTGGTTCTTGAGCAGCTACAGAGAACCATAAAAATAATCAGAGAAAAGCAGTCCAACTCTCCTCAGAATCTGATTGAACATGATCAAAATAATGACAAAACTATTAAATGCATGACCAATTCCTGCTTGCTCTCATTAACTTAGTATACTGTCATACTTTCCCTTCCCTGCCTGCCACTTACATTGACCTCCTGCTCCAGCTTCCTGCGGGTGTCTGCTGCCCACCGTGCCATCTTGGAGTAGTGGAATCCCTCGCCGCCCACCTTCATGGAGCGGAACACATATTCCTTCTCTACCTCCTCCAGGTCACGGTCAAATAGGTTGAGAATCTGGTAAATGTTGACTCAAGTGATGTAGTTGTCCATGAGAGGTATGACAGTTCTTGTTAGCTACACAGTGGTACTCCAGAAGGATGTAATATGAGGTGTCACAGTGTTAAATAATAATGACCTAATCATAACCCAGATATGTTATATCAGATGTATAAGAAAAGAGATACACATACACTTTCGATGTGAATATGAAGTCTCTCTATCATTATAACCTGCCTTTGTTACCTCATACCTGAGTCAACAATACTAACCAAACTGAAAAAAACAAGTAATAATGTTGATGCAATAGATTCATCACAGCTGTCCCTCCTCACACTAACTCCCTTTGCTAGTGTTGGACACAGTCAGGTGGAATAAAGTTAGGATAAAACACTATACATTTAAACATCAGCAAGCATAGGAGAAAAACAGATGCTGTAAACACTGGAGAAGAATGTCAGACAGAAACAAAAGAAGGAAAAGTGTCTTACATGGTCAATCATGACGTAGAACACAGAGAAGAGGGACTTGCGTGCTGCCAGAGGCTTGAACACATTGAGAACCCGCAGCCCATGAGCCACGGAATTCACTGTCTGCACTGCCGCTACCATCACACACTGGTACCGACGCTCCACCTCCTCCATGCCCTCACGGAACCTGCAGTGACACGCCTTTGTACGTCTGACTTAAACCCCTCAACATGTTCACCATACCTCCTGTCACACTATACATGTACTCAGTGCTGGATTAAGGCTCTGCTGGCCCTAAGGCACATTTTGATAGATGGCCTGAAAATACAGATATTTTGGGCTCACCGATAAAAGGAAGAAAGTTAAATTTAACAGAAAATTTATTACAAATAAATTCAAACATCCCAATTTTTTTGACAATCCTGTCATTACTGTAAGATTGCTGTAGCTAGATTACAACTTTATGCGCAAATTGTGACTGCAAATTCATCAGTTAGTTTTTTTAAGTCAATTTTATGAAGCTATTTGCGCATGCTCAAAAAAGTGCCATATCTATAACCAAGCACTATGAGGATACGGCTGCCGTACCTATAAGCTGTGCCTAAACAAAACCTCACCTGTGTAAAGAGACCAAACGTTCAGTCAACCCGTTGCCAGGCAACACAGAGAAAAGGCTTCAAGGACAAATCCGTAGATGAAGAAGGATGACATTTATTCACATTAAAAAAATAAAGGAAAGCATTTTTGTCACCTGATAATCATCAAAATTTTTTTAATTATATTTTTTTGTGGCCTGGATTTTTGGCTGGCCCTAAGGCACGTGCTTTATTTGCCTAATGGTTAATCTGGCACTGCATGTACTTGTCACCATATTACAGTGCCCTCTACATCTATTCAGACACATCTCTTAACCATCAAGACCCATTGATATTTGCTCCAGTTCACTTCATAGTTACAAGGAACATAAAATACAATAAATTTTCTAAGGAGTTGCAAATCTACTTATGTAAATTCATAAAATAACAAAATGAATGACAAAATATACTTATACTGTCTAGTTGACGAGAGAATGGAAATTCATAATTCATAATTGAGCCAATATGAGGTAAATAAAGAACCATAAGTTTAAGACAATCAAAGTTGAATGACAAGGAAGAAAACAAAACAAAAAAAAGTTAATAACAATAAATTCATAAATTATGAAAAAAATATTACAAATGAAACATGTATAAACATAATTTCTTCTCACCTGTCAAAGTGTTTCAACCACTCTTTGGAAGTGAGGTTAAATACCAGGTGACTCTTGCGTTGGACAGCCTTCAGTGCCTCCTCCAATACTCGGTCCACCTGTGTTAGCTCCTCCTCAAGCAGCTCACCTTCAGCCCCGCCCTCACCTGCTCCTGCTGCCCTCACTGACATCATGCCACCCTCACCATGCCTGCATGTGTGTATTGGTTCAAAAACATTGGTATATATATATACACACATCCTTCTGCTATCACGCCTAATAGGTTAACGCAGATGTGCGTGGTAACAGAAAGCACCATAGCAGAACTTAATAATAAATGGTATTGATTGTAATAGGTTTATCAGCGGCCAATTTCTGATCATTCATTCACCCTTTACCAATGATTTTGTGCTAATTATGCCTACAACATGAAATAAAGCAATAATATATCAATAAGAACATTATTAACAATAAATGCACAATATAAAACACAGTCAAACTTGCTAATAAAAAGGAGTAACAAAGGCTTGGGTGGGTGGTGGGAGGGGTTCCGAGACTTGTGTGCAACGTGGCTTAGTAGCTACCTGTGTCCACACAGGATTCTATCTCTCGCGTCAAAATCACCTTCCTGTCACCTGTCTCCACCTCACCCTACCCTCAGCACCTTCCTGTCACCCGTCTCAGTCTCACTCTGTCCACAGCACCTTCCTGTCACTCGTCTCAGTCTCACTCTGTCCTCAGCACCTTCCTGTCACCCGTCTCAATCTTACTCTGTCCACGGCACCTTCCTGTCACCCATCTTAGTCTCACTCTGTCCTCAGCACTTTCCTGTCACCCGTCTCAGTCTCACTCTGTCAACGGCACCTTCCTGTCACCCATCTCAATCTCACCCTACCCTCAGCACCTTCCTGTCACCCGTCTCCACTTCACCCTGCCCTCGGCACCTTCCTGTCACCCTGCCTTTGTGGCCTCAACCTCATTTTCTACTTCACTGTCTACCAGTTGTTGTATGACAGCATTATCGTATTGTATTGTATCATATGTAGCCTATTGTTGATAAGAAAAGGCTGATGCAGGCAACAAAATTAACGTGGGAGCTCTTGCTTCACTGTGGTCACAGAGGATACACACACTTAATGAGGAGGTGGGAAGGGTGATATGTGGTGGAATAGCATCAGACAATCACAGGCGGGGAGGCTCTGTGATGTCAATGAATGACAATGAATGACAGGCAGACAGCTAAATAGACAATCAAACAAATGGATGAACAGACAGAAAAAACATCCAAAATCAAGTACATACAGTGCTCCCTCCAATTTTGCGATATGTCAATTTTGCGACCGAGACCAATCTAAATCTCTGCAAGCCCAGGTACAGTACAATGGTCATTCAAATTGATTTTCTTATGGATAACGATAACTAATGTTTATGTTTTTCTGTATTTTTCTTTATTGTAGGATGTATAATTACATATATTTGTGTACAAACAAGGGCAAAAATATGACTAAAATCACCTTAAGATTAATTATTCCAATTTTGCGAATTTGCATTTTGGCAGCCTGCAATGTTGACCAATTTCACGCAAAATTGGAAGGAGCACTGTAGAGGGAAAAAAATCTAGAAAATGTCACTGACAAATAAATACAGATGATGGACTTTACCTGGTGAGCTGCACCTTGCTCAGGCCAATGTACTTCAGATCTTCACAGCGACTCACAAACAGCTCAACGGGGAGAAAAACTGAGGCAGAGTCTGGCAGCCACACCTCAGGGCTGTCCTCCTCTCCAAAGTGTGTGGCTAGCTATAAAAATGGACCCAGGAGAGGGAGGAGGAGGAAGAAACAGAATGAGATTAGGAAGAGAGAGGAAAAAAAGGAGGGGGAGCAGGAGGGTAAGAAAATGAATGTGCAACAAGGAAGGAGGAAAGGATAGGCATAAAAATAAATATATATAAATGAAAATAAATAAATAACATAAGATAGAATAAATTAAAAATGAAATATCGTCGGGAAAAACGTCCATCAGGTGATACCCAAACCACTTTCCTCCTTCAAATGTAAGAAAATACATTAACACATATTTCCATGTCAACATTGTTTTTGACGTGTTGACAGAGGATGTAAGAGTGGAGACACCATGGGACATGATGTATGCCGATGATGTGGTTTTGGTGAGTGAGTCTAAAGAAGGGATAGAACGCAAACTGGACGAGTGGAGACTAGCACTGGAGAGAAGAGGAATGAAAATAAGTAGAACAAAAACAGAATATATGAAGTGTACAGAGCAGGAGCAGGAAAGACATGAAAGTATCAGGCTGGATGGTGTGGAGCTGAGGAGGGTGGATGCATTTAAATACCTGGGATCCACTCTATCAGCAGACGGTAGTGAAGATAAGGAAATAATTGTAAAAATCCAAGCGGGATGGAAAAGTTAGAAAAGAGTATCAGGAGTATTGTGCGACAGGAAAATGCCAGTGAAATTAAAGGGGAAGGTGTACAAAACTGTGGTAAGACCAGCGATGACGTACGGGGCAGAGGCAGTACCTGTGAAGAAAATAAACGAGAGGAGGAAGGAAGTAGCTGAAATGAGGATGTTGCGGTGGATGTGTGGCGTGACAATGGAGGACAGAATAAGCAATGCAAGGATCAGATGAACAGTGAAGGTTGGGGAGGTTTGGAAGAAGACACAGGAGGCAAGACTTAGATGGTACGGGCACGTCATGAGAAGCGATAGAGAAAGTGACGAGAAAAGAACACTGGATATGGAAGTACAGGGAAGAAGAAGGAGAGGAAGACCCAAGACAAGATGGAAAGATTGCATAGCAGCAGATATGAGAGAAGGTCCTGGATACCAACATGACAGGCGATCGATGCAGGTGGAAATGGCTCATCAAGAACAACTACCAAGTATAAAAACAGGTTAATAAAGCTGACCAAGAAGAAGACATATTTCCATGCCCGGAATTTCAATCAACTATATTTTCTTTAATTTCTTATCAACACCATATTCCCCATCAATTTAGGCATTTTAATCCTTAGTAAAAATTCATGTTCCAGAGCTGCATAATTTACATATAATACAAATACACTTTGCACAGAAATTAACCAAAAGCATATTTATAATATGACACACAGGAGAGCATAAATAAAAATTCCCACATAATACAAAATCAATTAAGGATGTAGTTTGAGAGTTACTGCTTGAATGAAGTTGACAAGCTGGTCAGTATGACAAGTAAGCATGAAAACAAAGCAATACTGAGAAAACGTATACATGCAGGTAATATAAGCAAGAAAATGTTACATTGGTGATGGTGATCATGAATGGAAGGGTGGCGGTGGAGGTGGAGGCATAATGGTGATGCTTAACATAAGGAATTAATGGCATAGGAGTAACAAGGCAGTGGTGGTCACCTCAACATAGCAGGTCCTCCATTCCTTGCAGCACTTGATGGCACTCTCCACCAGCAGAAGGGAGTCTTTCCCATTACCCCCTGAGGCCTTGGCACTAGTGGCCTTGGTGATGGGGGAGAACAGGTCATCTAGGGGCAGGTGTACTTGGCATGCTCGGGTCACTTCCCACGATACCCGTACACACACCTCTGTCATGACCTCCCTGGAGAAGGAGGAAGGTGGTTAAGGGTCATATACAAAGATCATATACTACACGTCAACACATGAAGTTATGGCTACTGACCTGGATGGGTTTCTTGCCTTATTTTCCTTTCAAATCAATGATGTATTTACCTAGTTGTAGTATACAGTGCCTGAGCTACACTCGTGTGGTCCTGTCTCCGTATCTATATTTGTCTAGTTTTTCCTTCAGCTGATGTATATTCTTTGTCATTATCACCTTTTTCTTCAGTCCATTCCAAGTATCTATACTTCTTTAGGGCAAACTGTACTTTTTCGTATCTTTCAAGTAAATTCCTTTTTGCAATTCTTTCTTGTGTCCCCTCAAATTTCTAGCCTCTCCTTTTCTTCTAAATATTAGGTCTTATTTATCTGTTTCCTCCAGGTTATTCATCAATTTATATATTGTGATTAAGTCACCTCTTTCTTTCAGTGTTGTTAGGTGCATTTCTTTTAATCTTTCCCCATATGTTAGTTCTTCCAATTCTGGCACCATCATAGTTGCAATTCACTGTGTTCTTTCTAATTTCAACACATGCTTTTTCTTGTGCCAGGACCATATTACTTCTGCATATTCCAGTTTTGGTCTGATCATTGTAGTTATAATTTTTCTCATTATATCTTTAACTAGGAAATGAAAAGCCATCCGTATATTCCTTAGCATCATGGAAGTGTCACCGAATATTCTATTTATATGTTTCTCTGGTGATAAGTTATCCTGTATTACCACTCCCAAATCCTTCTCTTCTTTTTCTATTGATATAATATTTTCTCTTAACTTGTACGTTCATGAGGGTCTCATTGCACTTTTTCCCATTTCCAATATATGTAATTTTTTTGCATTAAATTCCATTTCCCATGTCTTGCTCCATTCATATATCTTGTTTATATCATTCTGTAGCTCCTCACAATCCTTGTGGTTTCCTATCTTTCTTAGTAATTTTGCATCATCTGCAAACTTATGTAACTACTTACTCCTTCTGTCATGTCATTTACATATATTAAAAACATTATTGGTGCCAAAACTGATCCCTGTGGTGTGTGTGTGTGTGTGTGTGTGTGTGTGTGTGTGTGTGTGTGTGTGTGTGTGTGTGTGTGTTCAGGAAAGTGATACTGAGTTAGTCTGCATTGTATAAGGATATCACAGGTGCATGCTGCAAGGTAAAGCAGAGTGGTATGTTGTTATGTGGTGTGTGATGCCCTGTGTACTGATGTGTTGTGCTGCTATGAACTCACTGCTGATGGTAGTGGTGGGAGTTGATCCAAATGATCCTGAGTAGTGCTAACACATCATACATGTGTTCTGTCAATGCCTGCACAGAGTCAGTGTACAGCAGCTCCAGTGGTCCCTCCAGGTGAACCAATTGCCCACTTGTCTCCTCCTGCTGCTGCTGAACCTCCTACAGATATGAGTTTATGGTATAAGTGCATACTGGGGAACGTTGGAAGCAGGTAATGGCTATACAGAGAGAAAGGAGATGGATGTAGTCACACACACAACTGCTATAAGTGTCAGAAACCTTGAGGGTGTGGATGGCATGGTTAATGAGGAGGGTGGCGGGTGAACTCTGTGTGTGCAGGTAGTCCAGCACCTTGGCTACTTGTGTGTCTTCAAGCAGAGTCAGGAGGTGCTGCACCATGGTTTCTGTAAGGATACAATGACTTGATTGCAGCAGACCACACACAACTAGGTAAATACACACACAGGTCTTCCAAATCTGACATCATCTTAATTGCTATTGGCAGGAAAAAATATAGAGAATAGCTACTAAGATGGCGACAGATTTGAAAGACCTAACATATAAGGAAAGATTAAAAGAAATACATATAAATGAATGAAGAGAGAGAGGATTTGATTACAATATATATATATATATATATATATATATATATATATATATATATATTTATATTTATATATATATATATATATATATATATATATATATATATATATATATATATATATATATATATATATATATATATATCTGACCATATATATATATAACTGACCATCTAAACTCAGAAATATATATCAAGGACTATACAATTTTCAGAGCGGACAGGTCACAAAGATCACATGGAGGGGTAGCAATATATATCAAGGATGACATAGCTTCATCAACAGGGGAAATTAAAAGTTTCTCCAATGGGGCCACTGAATTACTTGCACTTTACCTCAGGAAAGTTAATCTTATTCTCATAACAGTGTACAGACCCCCAAATACCACATTGGAGGAGTTCAGAGTCATCACTGACATAATCAAGGGAATACTTTCTGACATCCAAACATCAACTGAGGTCATTATCCTTGGTGATTTCAATCTTCCCTCAATAAATTGGACTGACATGAGCATCAAAGGAACAACACAAGAAGGAAAACAACAAGCCTTGTTACTCAAGGAAGTAATTGAAAATAACCTTCTAATCCAGTGTGTGGATAAACCGACGAGAGGAGACAACATACTGGATCTCATCATTACAAACAGCAGTGGCTTGATCCACTCGCTGGAAGCAACAGACACCATCATGTCCGATCACAAACTTATCACTGCACATGCAAATATAGGCAATCTGTCTCCCACAAACAGTTGCCCAAAACAAGTCGTTCTCCAAGACTCTCTCATAGACTTTAACTTCTATAGGAAGGATATAAACTGGGATGAACTTAAATTGGACTTAAGTGAAGTGGATTGGAGCACAGAAAACCAACACCCTAACGAAATACTAAATACAATATCCCAAAAGTGTCTTGAAGTTTGCAGGAAATATATTCCAAGGAAAAAGGCTGCTGCGAAAACTAACATCATACCAAGAGATAGAAGAATCCTGATGAAAAAACGTTATAAACTCAGGAGGAAGCTGGCAGTCACTAGACATAACACTACCCAGGACAAGATAAAGAGTCAAATAACTGAAATAGAAAAAAAGCTAAAACAGTCAATAGAAGACCAACAAGTACAGGACGAAAGGCAGGCCATCGCCAACATAAAAGGCAACACAAAGTACTTTTTTTCGTATGCCAATAAGAAATTGAAAACAAGGTCATCTGTTGGCCCACTTAGAGGTGGAAATGGTGAGCTGACAGGAGACTCAAAGGAAATGGCAGACATACTAAAATCACAGTATGAAAGTGTCTTCAGCACACCAAGGGCAGATAAGATAGTGGCAGACTCACATAGCTTTTTTGCATGTGTTCCTGAAGGTGGCTCACACCTGTCCACCATCACTATCTCAGAAAAAGACATCGTTAGCGCCATAGACAAGATTGCTCCGGATGCGGCAGCTGGCCCTGATGGTTTTCACCCCCAGCTCTTGAAGAGATGCAAGAAGGAACTGGCTAAACCACTGAAACACCTCTGGCAAAAGTCCCTGGAAACAGGCATCATTCCACAGGCATTGAAAACTGGGATTATAACGCCAATTCACAAAGGAGGTAGCAGAGGACTAGCAAGTCATTACAGACCAATAACGCTGACCTCACACATCATTAAGATCTGTGAGAGAATCATCAGGACAAATATGGTCAGATTTCTTGAAACAAATAACATCTTCAACAATGGACAGCATGGCTTCAGGAAGCACCGTTCATGCCTTTCACAGCTGCTGGTGCACTATGAAGGCATCCTAGAAAATATAAGGGAGGGAAATAATGCCGACGTCATATACTTAGACTTTGCCAAGGCTTTTGACAAAGTCGATCATGGTATATTGCTCCATAAACTAAGAAACCATGGCATCAGGGGACCAACTGGGAAATGGATACATAGTTTCCTCGTGGGAAGGACCCAGCAAGTATCAGTCATGGGAGCTCTATCTGAGCCCAGCCCAGTTCAAAGCGGGGTGCCGCAAGGCTCCGTACTTGGCCCGCTCCTTTTCATCATGCACGTAGGTGACATCGACAAAAACCTGGAACACTCTGAAGTCACCTCCTTTGCCGATGACACAAGAATCAGAAGAAAGGTGACAGAGGTCGGTGATGCACAAAAACTACAGATGGACCTCAACAAAATATTAACATGGGCTGATGAAAATAATATGTCACTGAATGGAGATAAGTTTGAATTGCTCAGATATGGAGATTATGAGGAAGCAATCAGTGACTTTAACTACTCCGCCAAGAACCAGATAATTGAGGAAACAAACCATGTTAAAGATCTAGGGGTATACATGAGTAAGGATGCATCCTTCACTCATCACTTCAGCAAGATCACGGATGCGGCAAGAAAGATGACTGGCTGGGTTCTAAGAACATTTAAAACACGAGAAGAAAAGTGCATGATGACCCTGTGGAAAACTATGGTCCTGCCCAGACTAGAATATTGCTGTCAGCTTTGGTCCCCTGACAAAATTCAAGACATAACCTCCCTTGAAGCCCCACAAAGGACCTTCACCAGTAGAATTCAGGGCGTCCAACACTTGAATTACTGGGAGAGGCTGAAACACTTGCGTCTCTACTCGCTGCAGAGGAGGAGGGAGAGATATATTATCATCTATGTCTGGAAGATACTAGAGGGAAAAGCCCCAAATGTTGGGTTAGTAGTAAACCCACATCCCAGGAGAGGTCGACTGTGTTATGTACAGGAAACGCAGAGCACAACAGCAAGACTGCGAACCCTGGTGCATAACACGTTCACCCACAATGGTACCCGCTTGTTCAACTGTGCCCCAAAAGAACTCCGTAACTTGACAAACATCACAGTGGAGTGTTTCAAGGGGAGACTGGACAAGTGGCTCAGTGGGATACCAGATGAACCTCCAACACCAGGATACCCTAACTCCCATCACAACACCCTAACAACCATCACCCCAAGTCCAGGAATAGGGGTTGAGGAGGCACCTGGAGCCAGTGGAAGCCCACTTCAGCTGTGCCGTTAACAGGCAAAATTTACCAAAGTAACCAAAGTAAGTAAGTATATATATATATATATATATATATATATATATATATATATATATATATATATATATATATATATATATATTATATATATATATATATATTATATATATATATATATATATATATATATATAATATATATATATATATATATATATATATATATATATATATATATTGATGAATAACTAGGAGGAAACAGATAAAAAAGACTCAATAATGCAAAGAAAAGAGACTAGACATTTGAGGGGACAAAAAAAAAATTGCAATGAGGAATTTACTGAAACGATACAAAAAAAAGTATATAGCCTTCCCCAGAGGAGTATAAATGCTTGGAATGGACTGAAGAAAGTGGTGATAATTGCAAAGAATGTACATCAACTAATAGAAAAACTAGACAAATATAGATACTGACACAGGGCGACGCGAGTATAGCTCAGGCCCTGTATACTACAATTAGATAAATACAGAAGTCAATGCTATACTTACTCTTCATGGAGAGTTGTCTGATCTCATGGAGGAGGCCCAGTTCCAAGGGGGAGGAGGCATCACCATGATCAAAACAAAAGGAGTGTATTTGTTCCACCCAATGCAGAACCAACTCTGGTACAGTAGCATGTATTTAGAGTGATGTGACACGGCAAAACAACACTTTAAACAATATCACTAATTATAACATCTTATATTAAAATAGTAACTGAACTCTAAATGCAGGATTCATTTTCCTTGTTAATCTTTTGAGTTGATGACTGCTTCAATGTTAATTTTTTTGCAAATCTACAGTGTCTGAGGCTCCAACCCACCCTCAGTCCTGGCAAGGAGCCCGGTGTCCAGTGGTAAGTGCCTGCGCTGCTCAGGGTCATCAGGCAGTGCCAACACTTCAGGTGGCAGATAAAACATTGGCTTGTCTGTGGCTGAGCCCACATGTTGCACCAACTGCCCCCCCAGCAGGTTCATGAGGCACGGCAGGTCAGCCAGGTGACGGTAATGGCCGTAGACAGGTGGTGCAGCAGGCGAAGCCATCAACACTGGCTGGTACACCTCCAGCAGGAAGTGTTGTACTTCATGAGGGTCGTCAGTGTCCACAGTGCCATAGCTGAGGGAGACATGGGTGGGATGCTACTACACTGTGACTCACCCAAGCCTGGTGACATCATACACCCAACATGACAGTGAGACACAAGGCTGACCCACCAAACACATCTCTTGAAGTTGGCTGCTGTGATATGCTTCTTAGGGTCCAGTTTGAGAAAGTACCACACCACACCCGCAGGTCCCATAGGAAGATTGAGACTTACTGCCAGCCGTGCCTTCCCACCAATCCTGGCTCCACCCCAGGGGAGAAAGACCTCATCAGCAAGGTGTCCCCACACATACATACCAAAAAAGAGGTGAACAAAAATATATAATACCTGCCACACAGCAATATGACTGTGAATATTCTCATTTTTACAAGGAAAACACAAACACACACACACACAACAGTTGGCAGACAAAATTCATAGTGTCATCATGAGATCATTGGCAGAGGGCAGGATTCCAATACATTGGAAGAGAGCTGACATTGTGCCAATATTTAAAGGAGGAAACAAGGAAGACTTATTGAACTATAGACCAGTATGTTTGACCAGTGTTGTGGCCAAGATATGTGAATGGTTGATAAAGGACAGGTAGATGAAATATCTTGAGGAGAGTAAAGTGTTGATGGATATGCAGTTTGGTTTCAGGGGAGGAAGATCTTGTGTTACCAATTTGATAAGCTTTTATTCAAGAGTGATAGACATTGTGCTAGAAAGAGACAGTTGGGTGGACTGTATTTATTTGGATCTAAGGAAGGCATTCAAGGCATTCAAGGTACACAAACGGTTGTTGTGGAAATTAGACTCTATTAGAGGACTAAAGGAGGGCTTCTAAGATGGATGGATGACTTTTTGAAAGATAGAGAAATGAGAACTGTAATAAGAGATCAAAAATCTGCCAGGAAAAGTGTCTTGAGTGGAGTCCCGCAAGGATCAATATTGGACCCGGTCATGATTGCAGTATACGTAAATGATATGCCGGAGAGAATATACAGTTACATCAACTTGTCTGCAGATGACACCAAACTATTAAGAAGAGTGCAGAAAAATGAAGATTACGAAGCACTGCAACAGGATTTGGACAAAATATTTGAGTGGTCCTGTATATGGGAAATGGAAATGAATAAAAAAAAAATGCAATGTAATGGAGTTTGGGAAGAGCAAGAGAAGGCATATGGGCGTTAATTGAATGGGGAAGGAGAACATTAATAAGAAAAAAAGAGGAAAAAGACCTAGGAGTAACCATTATGGATATTATGTCACCTGAGAAACACATAAATAAGATTACTGGTGAAACTTATAATCAATTGAGGAATATACAGGTGACTTTTACTTATGTGGATGAAGTATGGATTATGAGGGAGGCGGTGGCCTAGTGGCTAGCGGTCGGGCATACCAGCTCATAGTCCCGAGTTTGAGTCCCAGTACCCGCTGGCCACTTTTCTTTGGTAATACCTCCGAGTGGCCAAAGATCACCCACATGCTGCCATAACACTATCCTTGACGGGACTGCAAAGTTACATGCACGAGGAGCTTCCGTGGGCAGCATGAGCCTCTCCATAAGAAACGAGGCGTCACTTAAAAAATCTACTAATGGGTGGAGGCCGACCATCTAAAGTCTCCCTGAAGCCTACCAACGCAACACGTTAAGGACATAAAAAGAAAAGAAAAAAAATATATATACTTATATATATATATATATATATATATATATATATATATATATATATATATATATATATATATATATATATATATATATATATGATTAAGAAATAACTGATAACGACTTTGGTACACCCAAGATTTGAATATGCAGCAACAGTATGGTCACCAAGTATATAAAAAACACATAAGAAAACTGGAGAGAATACAGAGAGCAGCAACAAAGCTTCCCCCAAATTTAAGAGAACTGTCATACAAAGAGAGGCTGCAGATACTGGGTTTTACAACTTTGGAGCAGAGGAGGGAAAGAGGAGATCTAATATCAATGTACAGAGTAATGAAGGGATTAGAAAAACTAGATAAAGAAAATTTACTAATTTGGGACACCAGGGACACAAGAGGACATGGAAAGAAACTGAAATAGGACATCTGCAGAAGAGATATCAAACGTTCAGCTTCTCACAACGATGCGTAGAGGCGTGGAATGGTTTGGAAAAAGGAATAGTGCATGCAAGAACAGTTCATGAATTCAAGGCAAAGTTAGATACTTATAGATATGGAGACAGGACAGCACGAGCATAGCTCTTTTCCTGTATGTTACAACTAGGTAAATACACACACACACACACACACACCTGACTAAGTAACAGGAAAGGATAGTTTCAGCAGCCTCCCTAAGGAAGCTAGTGGCCAGAGTCTTGTGGTGAGGTGTCCACTTGAGGTTGGACTTCTCAGGCAGTTGTGTGAGGGTCTCCAGCAGGGCTAGCTGGCAACCAAATCAAGTCAACAGTGTAATGTTCCAATGGGAGGTTGTGTTTAGTCTATTATGTTTATATATCAAGGTAGAAAGGTAAAGATCAACATTTCTTGAAGATGAATGATACAGAACATCTTGTAATTTCGTAAGTTTAGTCTCTATAGAAGAAGATTAATCTCAAGCCACCACACTCACTGCCTCCATCAACTGTTCCTCCTCCAAGGCTTTCCGTTGTGCCTCCAGGTAGGCCTCCTCATCAAACTCCTCCTCTTCCTCTTCCTCCTCCTCATCTTCCTCACTGTAGACAGGCAAGACTGATGCAATAATTTCTATACAAGGTAACCAATTATGCAAGTGACTCCTAGATATTGTGTGTGTCAGCATAACCCACTTGTTCTATCACCTGTTAAATTTGAAGGCCAAAGAGTTTCACTTCATGACATTCTTTACAGGCAGTTTATAGGTTCACATTCATTAACAGGCTAATCCTTTACTGGGAAAACTTTTAATTGTACTTTTTCATAAAAATGGTACATAATCATCATAATAATAGTAGTAGTAGAAATAATAATAATAATAATCATCATAATAATAATATTAATAAGTAATAATAATAATAATAATGATAACAACACTTTTTCTTTGGGTATGTGAGGGAATGGGTATGTGACAGTGCCCACCACCCACCTAGCCAAGTCTGCATACTCCGGGGGTTCCTCTTCAGGCATGTCCATCTTGCCTGGGTGTGGAGGGGCCGGCCGCTGAGGCTACAACGCTGCTACACACACTTACAAGGGGGCGGGAGTGTAGCGTGGTGGCCCCTGTGGCTACCTTTAATTATACAAAGTAGCATTAGAGTAGCTCTAAATATGAATGTGAGTGTGTGTGTGTGTGTCTGTCACCCGACACCCGCCTGTCTGGCCCATTTGTTTTGTAAAGTTCAAGTCTCACTGCGCTTTGTTGACTTGCCGTGACGCCTAGGATACTGTTGCCACCTTCAGCAGTGACACAGCTTGCGGCGGCGGTGTGTGGCACATTAGATCCAACCTGATGTACACCGCGTATATTCCTTCATTACTGTGACTGTCACGCCAGCGACAGTTACCATGGCAACGCGTCCTTAGCGACCAACGTTATTCTGTTTAAGAGACGAGTGAGTGAGATGCGGTATGAGAGTTTTGACGCTGCCGGAGTGCGTTTTTTCTGGGGCCCGTATTTTCTACGACACCGGCAGAGGTGGCGGGCTGCGGGCAAAACAATGCACCACCCTCTCCCGCTGAAATCTAGGAGGCAAGGGGTGCTGCTACTTCTATTGGCCTCGGCGGAGATGGAAACCCTGGGTGGCATGCCGCTGGGCGCACACACAGGCAGTGGTTAACTGCAGGTGGGGCTGGTATTGGATGCCGTCTGTGGAATCGCTGCTCCATAGCATCACCTGCTGTTTCACGGAGATACACTCGAAGTCACCCTGCAGCGAGCAGCGGTGGCCGTCACACAGGCAACTCACTTCCAGGATGGCGGGGAGGAAGGTATCAGACCGGAACTCCCGCCACACCAGGTGCCAAGGACATTCCCCAGCTATGGTGGCATTCATCAGCCACTGCGGATAATATCCGGAGAAGTCTTGCACCGGCATATTCTTCACGTCCCCATCAAGGCTCTGGCAGGCGTTGTGGTGTGGTACGGACTTGTACTGACTGAACATGTCCTTGAGCAATAAATACGAGGGGCACCAATGATCGAAATTCTCGGGCTGCAGCCAGTATTCTGGCGGCTTGAAGCTTGAGTTATCGCTTTGGTCGTTACCAGCCAGATGGTTTAGGATTTCCTCGTCGAACTCGTCGAGGAATGAGATTGAGTCAGGATCTGACAGCGTTGATATGGCTTTAAAGAGGAGGACGAGGGCAATGCTAGGCCAGGACTTAGCTGTCGCCGAGACCCTCATATCTAGACAAGTTGACGCAGCTCCTTCTCACGGTGGCGCAGCGCAAGCCAGCAGTGGAGTGCGTTCTTCCCTTGGCCAGGTTGCTATATACGCTGTTTCGCCTCCCGCCCAACGTGGGAAGCTGTTGTGTCTGGCGACGGTAATTTACTGAGCGTGTCTGGCGATAAGGAGTTGTCAGGGCGAACCCAAGATCCAAATATATCTATATCAGATCCCAGACGGTGGCCTCGACGTGTTCCAGCCTCGCTTGATGACGTGATGTGTTCCCGATTGATCCTCAGGCCACCTAGGGATGACTGTGACATATTCTATTACTTTTGCCATCAACAAAAAGAAATGACAGTCACTGCCAACCTCTAACATCCGTCGGTGACAGTCCAGTAATATTTTTCAACAAAGGTTACTCCTATCATTCCGAATTGCACAGACAGT
>JAPQNM010000021.1:6177664-6202664 GCA_029783475.1 Metacarcinus magister | reverse complement strand
CATTTATTAACAAGGAACAAAACATTACAACAGACGACGTGATTCAGAGTGGCGGAGACGCGGCGGCGCCCCGGTGTGCTGAGGGAACAAAGTGAGGAAGCTTGGTACTTGCCGACCAGCGGCGGCTCCCGGGCTGCTGAGCTGGTGTGGGGGAAGGATGTCGCCCCGAAGGACTGGTTGGCTACTACAGGTACTCGTGAGATGCGTCCTGCATCCTTCGAGTTCCTGGTGGTTGAGAGGAGGTTCCTCAGTGGTTGAAAGTCTGGACGCGGTAGTAGGGCAGCTGCGGAGCCACGGGCAGCACTGCGCCAGTGGGTTGAAAGCCGCCATGATCAGCCACAAAAGTGATATCGACAGGGACGCCATCAGGGGAAGTGTACCTGGTGGCGGCAGCAACATGGGTCAGGAGCACCGCACACAACTATGACCTTGTCGTCAGCCACTCAAGGTAACACATCAACACCTTTACCTGCATTAACAAAGACAGAAACTTACCTGTACCTGCCCTGGGTCACCTGTCCGTTATTCTGCTTGCCTTCCTCCTGCCTGACGGTGCCGTCGCTTGTCTCGTAATTGAAGGAATGTTCCCCGTAGGCGTTCTGTGACCTCTGGTCCTGCACGATAGATGCACAGGACACCAAGGCCACCATAACTGCCACCTGAGGGAAGGAGGTGGTAGGAAGAGAGGGAAAGGGGAGCTGAGGTGACGTGACGCACATAGAGGAAGGCAAACGAGGAGAAGCAACACATAATTGGGACTGATCCTGTCAGAGGGGTGACAAAAAACATATATTTGTAGTGTATGAAAAGACTCACTACTAATACAAGTCAGCGGCTGATCTATATACCCACACCCTTACTCCCCATATTCACTCCTATCCACTCACCAAAAGCTGTTTATGTCATCCAATATCTTCACTCTAAAGGTTGTGTCAATTCGATTCTTCCCTAACAGTAACATATCTAGCCACGTTCTTTGCATGCAGGATACTAAGACGTGAAGGGAATACAGCATCGAGGGGAGGAAACAGAGGTGAAAGAAGGTATAGGTACATAGGAGGAGACACAGGTACAGGTACATGGAGATACTCACGATGAGGAAAACACGAGCTGCCATTCTGCTGATGAAGGGAGGTGGTGGAGTGGTGACGAGGAAAGACATTCTCGCCCTTTATAGTCGGTGAAGCCACTCTCCCTGCAGTGACGGTCGTGCACGCGAGGGAAATTACTTTTTGCACTAGGTAAGATGCGGTAGTTGACTCCTCTCGCACAGTGACACACTCTTGCGTCAGTGCCTCGCAACACATGTGCCTCGCAACACATGTGCCTCGCAACACATGTGCCTCGCAACACATGTTCGTACACACACCGCTATTGTACAAAATACCTATACTTTCAATTTAAATGTATTAATACTGATAAAGTGTTTAATTATCATCAAGGGATATTTGAATATTTTGTGCCAAACATATCGGAATTGGCACTTTTTACTGAAATTCGAATAATTTTACTTTCCCTTTCCGAGAGAGAGAGAGAGAGAGAGAGAGAGAGAGAGAGAGAGAGAGAGAGAGAGAGAGAGAGAGAGAGAGAGAGAGAGAGAGAGAGAGAGAGAGAGAGAGAGAGAGAGAGAGAGTACTTCCTCTTTGTCAGAAAAACCCTCTTTAATCATGACATGCAAGGGAAACACTCTGCTCTGCTTACTGTCCACGTTCAAATTGCAACACTTCGCGGCCACTACACTACTGCAACACCACAACTTAACACTACTACCATTACTCATTTACACCATGACACTACTATATATTAAGTCATTACCTTCACACTACATACTACTACTGCTTCTACTATTTCATTATTACTACTACTACTACACCACTATACATTACTATTATGCCGTATATTACGTTGCTACTAATGCACTCCTATATCATTACAATACCATTACACTACACCAGTACTCAATCACAATACATCAAAACCTTGCAGAATATTTGGAGAGAGAGAGAGAGAGAGAGAGAGAGAGAGAGAGAGAGAGAGAGAGAGAGAGAGAGAGAGAGAGAGAGAGAGAGAGAGAGAGAGAGAGAGAGAGAGAGAGAGAGAGAGAGAGAGAGAGAGAGAGATATTGAAATTTAAAAACTTTTCTGCAATATTATTGGTTTTGGTAATTATATCATTTATTTGATATTATATAATTTATATATTCAACAACTTTATGCAGACATTCATGCATATGCAATGAAATCTACACATTTCCTATACTTTTAGTATTTTGTATATATAAACAAATATTAAGGCACGTAGCATATCCTAAGGCACTAAATATTGTTCATTTAAGGGGCCTGTAAGAAATTCTAAATTTAACGGACCCAGCCATGGAATGAAAAATTGTAATATAGCAATATATTATTTGTACATACTAAAAATATGGCTAATAAACTTATTGAATTAAAGAATTGAATTAAATTAAAAGAGAGAGAGAGAGAGAGAGAGAGAGAGAGAGAGAGAGAGAGAGAGAGAGAGAGAGAGAGAGAGAGAGAGAGAGAGAGAGAGAGAGAGAGAGAGAGAGAGAGAGAGAGAGAGAGAGAGAGAGAATAAAAATGGAGATTCATGAGTGAAATCTCCTGTCCAGAAATATATAAAAACTTTCTGGTCCTCATGATCCTCTGTAATGATATGGTTCCTATTCTTATGATGGTAATCCTGCCAACACCTGCCTGTCGTTGCATCATTAACATTTCTCATGAACCAACAAAATAACAAGAGAGAGAGGAAAGAAAAAACAGGAACAGCAACTTTCAGACTGGTCGTGAATATTCATTAGAAAGGCGCTTGGTTTTACATTTTATATTTTATCACTTGTTTGTGATGTGGATAAAATAAGTGAGATTGTTGTCTTAATTTCTGAGGGAGCGAGTGAGTGAGTGAGTGAGTGAGTGAATGAGTGGCGGTGTAATATAAAGAAAACTGATGCATTTTTTCTTAAAGTGAGTGTGGAAGATACTAGTGCTGAGTCACGTGATGAGGGAGAGGGATGAACAGCAGCACTCGTGGTAAGTGCAGGAAGGAATGAGGAGTTAAATGAAACAGCTTGGGGTGAGACATATGTTGTGGGTGTAAGTGTTAAGCCTGATACATAACTAAATAATGTTTAAGTCAATACACGACTCAATATGAATTAAACATGTACAGTGAAAGGGGGAAGTGAGTGTGGCACGGGAAGTAAGTATGTAGCATGAAACACGTGTAGGGTGAGCGCAATAGGAGTGAAAGAAAGAGAGTAAGAGGCGTGACAAGTGTGTGATGTGTGTGTAAGTTAGGAGTAGTAAATGACTAGCATAAATGAAGTCTGTGGAGTGAGTGAACGAATAAGGGAGACAACAGTGAGTAATACACACATGAGCGTGTAGACTGAGTGAGTGAGACATGTCTAGTAAATAACATAAATGAAGCCTTGTGTTTGGTCAATAGGAGAGGCGTGTGTATGCACAGAAAGTGAGAGTAACTGAGCGAGGTGTGAGGCAAGGCAAGGCAAGGTAAGGTAAGGCAAAGTAAGGCAAAGCGCACCATGGCAGGTCTGCCTCGGAGATGCCGTCAAGGGATCAATACCTGTCTGGGAAGCGGGTGGCGGCGGTGACGGCGGCGGCGGTGAAGGGGCGACCAGGCCAAAGGGGAAATAAGACGCCGTCCTCCCTACTACGTATCCCAGCGACCCCGTGGCGCAATGGTAGCGCGTCTGACTCCAGATCAGAAGGCTGGGTGTTCGAGTCACTCCGGGGTCAAGGTGTCATTTTTATGCGGTCTTGATCACGGCCACACCTTCGGCAGGCAGGTGCTCCATGTGTGCATGTGTATGTGCGTTGGTACTGTAAAAAGCTTTACGTGTACTTTTGTATCAAATCATCCACGTGGCTTCACCTGCTTCCACGTGAAAATCATTAAAGAAGTTCGATAATTACCTAGCGTGATGACCTATCCTTGCGAGGAATAGTGAATATGACACACACCATAAGCCGTTGACAATGAAGAAGAACGACACACACATAAGAGAAAAGTGGTAGAAAATGTAAAAGAAAAAACAACCACTATAGGTTAGCAGAGAAAAGGATATATAAGTAATTGAAGGTTCATTATCTATCATGAATACCATTAGTAATAAGGTAAGGTTGGCTGACGTGTACTAGTGGTGCTAACACAGCGGGGCCATCCTAACACACACACACACACACACACACACACATACACATACACATACACATACACACACACACACACACACACACACACACACACACACACACACACACTCACACACACACACACACACTCACACACACACACACACACACACACACACACACTCACACTTACACTCACACACTCACACACACACACACACACGCACACACACATACACACACACACACACACCCGCCCACCCACCCCCACCCCCACCCACACACACACACACACTCACCCCCACCCACCAACACACACACACTCACACCCGCCCACCCACCCACACCCCCACACACACACACACACACTCACACCCACCCACCAACCCACACCCACACACACACACACAATCATACCCACCCACCCACCCACACCCACATACACACACACACACACACCCACACCCACACCCACACCACACACACACACACACACAACACTGTTATGCAATGTTAAACAGTAACATGAGTTAAGGTGGTGGTTGGGGGCTTGGGGTTGGGTGGGTCTGGGTGGAGATGAGGAAGGACAAGGGGAAGCTGTCCTAAATGGTTCTTAGTGGTTGCATTACACTCACAAGTACGTCTATTTAGGGGTTTGATGTATTTTATGGGTGTATGCAAGGCCGTGGTGGTGGTGACTGGTGTCTGGTAATGATGTATGGTGTGCTTTGCGTGATGGTGTGTGGTGGAGGAGGCAAAGGAGTAGCCATGGAGCAGTTATGGAGTGGCAATGTAGAAAACATAAAACATTGACATAATGACAGAAAGGGATGTGCTGTGTGTGTGTGTGTGTGTGTGTGTGTGTGTGTGTGTGTGTGTGTGTGTGTGTGTGTGTGTGTGTGTGTGTGTGTGTGTGTGTTGACTAAGACAAGTAAACAGGTGATGCAGACTGTGGCTACATAATCGCATCCCTTTCCACCCATCAGCAGGTGAATTTCTTTTCACGCCTCATCACTCTCACTCGAGGTGCCAAAACGACACTCAACGCCTGCTTCAACGCATCTAAATGTCAATTCAGAAATAACTCAAAACAATGGACTTTTTGATGCAACTAAAAAGGACAATCAAATTAATGGGTGTAACAGTGGTAGGCTGACGTAGGGCTTCTTGAGGTGTGCTGCTGAGACCGGCGTACAGGTAGCGGTGTCTGGCAGTCCTTCGTCAGGTTGGTGCTACTACATATACAGGGATTCTGCTTTCCTTCGGCAGCAAGTTCGAGTCTCGCAGCCTTGTGAAGAACAACACTTCCTTCAAGATGATGACTTCTGGGTTGTTTACGGTGAGTTCGTTTTCTGCATATACGTACATACTTATTCACTTTTATTGTTACATGAAAGAAGCCTTAGTAATTCACACACACTATTTTGCTGCTTCAACTATTGTTAAATATTGTTAAATATATGTATGAAAATGGCACACTAAATAGGAATGAATATTTGAAGATGATTTTGTACCTGCTTCTCAAGAAATCATCACGCTTTTTCTGTATTATATCTGGTATAAAGATAATAAGACTGTAGTGAAAATAGAACACTTTGAAGTCTTAAGACACTAATTTTTATATCTATTTTGTAAGCTTTTAAGGAAGGTATAATGAGACAACTGCAATAAACTGAGTTGGTCCGTCCTTTGTCCATCTATAGGTGATATTCTTTTCACTATAAATACAACACTGTGGCCCTTATGATACAGGTAATGGTGTCGGCGATAGTGGCGAGTGTTCTGCTGCAAGGGAGGGTGGAGGCATCTTCACCCTTGTACAACGCCCCCGTCATCCCCATTCTGACTGACGAACGTAATCAGGACAACTATGGCAACTACAACTTCCACTACAGCGCAGCCAATGGCATCCAGAGGCAGGAGGAGGGGCAGCAGAACGACGGGCAGCAAAGTGCGGGCGGCTGGAGGTGAGAGGAAGAATGGAAGTGGTGTTGGTGACGAAGTTACACTTACTCTATTCTTGTTTTTTAGGCTGCAATCGCCTGCCAAGCACATTTAATCACGCTTGGCACAAACAGGTTGTAATATGACATAATGGTGCATGACGTGACCTTGAAGCAAAGTGATGTGCCATAACTTCCATATTCCTTTCCTCCTCAGTTACACCTCCCCTGAAGGTGTTCCAGTCTCGATCTCCTTCAAGGCTAACCAATATGGATTCCAACCCGTCGGTTCAGTCATTCCTACGGCACCACCACTGCCCTATGCCAGGAACGACCACTACTAGTTCCCCCACCCGCAATCCACTGCATCCACCACCGCAACCCTTCTTTCACACCACTGCTGGAATACTTTAAACAATATTTGATGTCTAGTTTTGTTATTTGTTATTCTGTGTTATTCAGTATTGCCTGAAAGTGTTCCTCCTTGGTGTCCCCTTTGTGTCGTCTAGTCCTGAGGTGGTGCACGAGACAGTATCATCACCACACCACATGTTTTCCTGTTGTGTCTGAAGTGTCGATCCTCATTATTAAAGTTTATTGAGCATGAAACTTGTAACTTTTGTAACCTTTTTGGGAACACCTGTACCTGCAAAGCTGTGAAGGTTTTAAGGGTAAACTCCAACTCGCTTTTCAACGATAACCTTTACTATTCACAAAGTCAATAACGTTATCTACAAATAAACCCTCCCCCTACATTCAGCAAGCCCCTACGAGGCTTATCCAGTCTATGGGTCACGATGCCACCGCCTATACCTCCATCCTGCGCCGGTCGTAAGCTTGGGCAGCCGGCATTAAAACCCACAAGAGGAAGCTGATGCAGACGTAGCCGGAAAGGACAAACATGCATATGGTGTAGCTTCCGCTGTAGTCGCGGATCACACCTGAGGACGGCGGTCTCAATGAGAACAGGTGGCGTGGAAGTTATGATGGAAGGCTGTGTGCTGGGGAAGGATCTTAAGCAAGACAAACTGAACACATATTGCACTGTTTAAAAAAGAAAAAAAAAACTCAATAAAAGCAGGACATATATATATATATATATATATATATATATATATATATATATATATATATATATATATATATATATATATATACATACAAATATATATATATATATATGAGTGCAGGCTTACAGTCTGATGAAGAACACAAGACTGAACAATTAGGAACAACAGTTCTGATTGCATTCACAAAGCAAAACATCTCATAAAACATGAAAACACGAAAACTTGTGAACAGCACATTTTGAAAGTTGTCCATGTAAAATTTACGTGCTGGAGCAGGCGGGGGGAGGATGGGAGGGAGGAGAGACAAAAACAAGAAAGGAAGGGTTGAAGGGAAAAACGGGAAGAAATAAGTGGAGCAAGGAGAGGAAAGACACCACTCAGGAGAGGGAGAGAAAGGGGTATAACAGTAAGAGATAGATAGATGGTGACTACTAGATAGGCGATGGACACAAGGAGTACAAGGGAGACAGTAGGTAGCCACATAGGGAAAAAAAAACTTGAGGACGATGACTCACCTATAAGAGGACCGATGGTGAGGAAGCCAATACCGAGGAAGAGCGAGGTTCCCCCATACGTCGGCGCGAGGTTTTCAATGCCCATGAATTTGACCATGACCAGGTTAAATAAACTCATGGTAGTACCGACGCCCATCCCCCACGTCGCCGTGACCACCATCATCCCCGTGACCGACTCCAGCAGCGGGAACACTTTGGGAGGACACGAGACGTTCAGGATAGTGGTAGGCATTGCAGTGTTCAGAACTAGACAGTGAAAACATCAAGGGACCAAAACGAGACACATTTGGCGCGTCATTTGTCACTGGTTCCCAAAGTCACGTGGTCAGGTCGGGCCACCCTCAAAGTCGGTGATAAAGTATGTTTCAGTCGGAAGGTCAAGCATGAGAGTAGTGTGTTTCAAGGTTTCAGATGTATTTCACGATGAACCAACATAAAACATTATGTAAAGTGTGTATTTGTGTTTTGGTGAGACTTCTGACGGTCGCCTACTCACACTCACATCACAGAAGGCTCGTTGATCGATCTCCGACCGCATGACATATACAGGGGAGGAGCTTATCTGTGTATGCACTGTACCCACTGTCAATTCTCTATACTTTGGAAGGTATGCACGAAGCTGTTTCTCCGCCAACTTTTATGTAGTCAACTGTGGCATAACTAACAATGGGATAAGGTCACTAGGGCATCGAACTCAGGGAACTAAAGCACAAGACACTGTCAAACGATGAAACTACACACAGCTTTTAACCTTTAACAGTCCCCCTACAACGTCCCTGCGGTGTTCACAGACTAAACTCAAAAAAGTTGACAAAAAGTCTCTGTGTACAATGTTTCATGGTTTAGTTCTGTTCTCACTCACCCACCTACCACTGTATTTTCACATGGTAAGCAGTCAAACATGGAATGTAATGCTTTTGATACGAGTGTGTGTGTGTGTGTGTGTGTGTGTGTGTGTGTGTGTGTGTGTGTGTGTGTGTGTGTGTGTTGACGGTTCCTTACCTAGCATGGAGATAGAGGTGAGAGCGAGGCCGGTCATATAAACGAGCCTCATGTTGAACCAGGCAAAGTCTGAGAGCCCTGAGGCCAGTATCCGCATCACTAGGTTGGCGAAAGCCGAGGCGGAGATGCAGTAGGCAGCATCCACGAGGCTGTGTCCTGCGACCTGCATGGCGAAGGGAACCATCATAATGAAGTTATAAAAGCCGTTGAGGAAGAAGGTGGAGCCGAAGGCAATGATGAGAGCACGTGGAGACCTCAGGATAGTCTGCCACAGTGTGGTGCATACACACACACACACACACACACACACACACACACACACACACACACACACACATACACATACACATACACATACACACACACACACACACACACACACACACACACACACAGACACAGACACCCACATCCACATCCACACCCACACCCACACACACACACACACACACACACACACACACCCACACCCACACACACACACACACACACACACACACAGACACCCACACCCACACCCACACCCACACACACACACACACACACACACATCACTGTTATGTAATGTTAAACAGTAACATGAGTTAAGGAAGGGGCGGTGGTGGTGGTTGGGGGCTTGGGGTTGGGTGGGTCTGGGTGGAGATGAGGAAGGACAAGGGGAAGCTGTCCTAAATGGTTCTTAGTGGTTGCATTACACTCACAAGTACGTCTATTTAGGGGTTTGATGTATTTTATGGGTGTATGCAAGGACGTGGTGGTGGTGACTGGTGTGTGGTAATGATGTATGGTGTGCTTTGCGTGATGGTGTGTGGTGGAGGAGGCAAAGGAGTAGCCATGGAGCAGTTATGGAGTGGCAATGTAGAAAACATAAAACATTGACATAATGACAGAAAGCGATGTGCTGTGTGTGTGTGTGTGTGTGTGTGTGTGTGTGTGTGTTGACTAAGACAAGTAAACAGGTGATGCAGACTGTGGCTACATAATCGCATCCCTTTCCACCCATCAGCAGGTGAATTTCTTTTCACGCCTCATCACTCTCACTCGAGGTGCCAAAACGACACTCAACGCCTGCTTCAACGCATCTAAATGTCAATTCAGAAATAACTCAAAACAATGGACTTTTTGATGCAACTAAAAAGGACTATCAAATTAATGGGTGTAACAGTGGTAGGCTGACGTAGGACTTCTTGAGGTGTGCTGCTGAGACCGGCGTACAGGTAGCGGTGTCTGGCAGTCCTTCGTCAGGTTGGTGCTGCTACATATACAGGGATTCTGCTTTCCTTCGGCAGCAAGTTCGAGTCTCGCAGCCTTGTGAAGAACAACACTTCCTTCAAGATGATGACTTCTGGGTTGTTTACGGTGAGTTCGTTTTCTGCATATACGTACATACTTATTCACATTTATTGTTACATGAAAGAAGCCTTAGTAATTCACACACACTATTTTGCTGCTTCAACTATTGTTAAATATTGTTAAATATATGTATGAAAATGGCACACTAAATAGGAATGAATATTTGAAGATGATTTTGTACCTGCTTCTCAAGAAATCATCACGCTTTTTCTGTATTATATCTGGTATAAAGATAATAAGACTGTAGTGAAAATAGAACACTTTGAAGTCTTAAGACACTAATTTTTATATCTATTTTGTAAGCTTTTAAGGAAGGTATAATGAGACAACTGCAATAAACTGAGTTGGTCCGTCCTTTGTCCATCTATAGGTGATATTCTTTTCACTATAAATACAACACTGTGGCCCTTATGATACAGGTAATGGTGTCGGCGATAGTGGCGAGTGTTCTGCTGCAAGGGAGGGTGGAGGCATCTTCACCCTTGTACAACGCCCCCGTCATCCCCATTCTGACTGACGAACGTAATCAGGACAACTATGGCAACTACAACTTCCACTACAGCGCAGCCAATGGCATCCAGAGGCAGGAGGAGGGGCAGCAGAACGACGGGCAGCAAAGTGCGGGCGGCTGGAGGTGAGAGGAAGAATGGAAGTGGTGTTGGTGACGAAGTTACACTTACTCTATTCTTGTTTTTTAGGCTGCAATCGCCTGCCAAGCACATTTAATCACGCTTGGCACAAACAGGTTGTAATATGACATAATGGTGCATGACGTGACCTTGAAGCAAAGTGATGTGCCATAACTTCCATATTCCTTTCCTCCTCAGTTACACCTCCCCTGAAGGTGTTCCAGTCTCGATCTCCTTCAAGGCTAACCAATATGGATTCCAACCCGTCGGTTCAGTCATTCCTACGGCACCACCACTGCCCTATGCCAGGAACGACCACTACTAGTTCCCCCACCCGCAATCCACTGCATCCACCACCGCAACCCTTCTCTCACACCACTGCTGGAATACTTTAAACAATATTTGATGTCTAATTTTGTTATTTGTTATTCTGTGTTATTCAGTATTGCCTGAAAGTGTTCCTCCTTGGTGTCCCCTTTGTGTCGTCTAGTCCTGAGGTGGTGCACGAGACAGTATCATAACCACACCACATGTTTTCCTGTTGTGTCTGAAGTGTCGCTCCTCATTATTAAAGTTTATTGAGCATGAAACTTGTAACTTTTGTAACCTTTTTGGGAACATCTGTACCTGCAAAGCTATGAAGGTTTTAAGGGTAAACTCCAACTCGCTTTTCAACGATAACCTTTACTATTCACAAAGTCAATAACGTTATCTACAAATAAACCCTCCCCCTACATTCAGCAAGCCCCTACGAGGCTTATCCAGTCTATGGGTCACGATGCCACCGCCTATACCTCCATCCTGCGCCGGTCGTAAGCTTGGGCAGCCGGCATTAAAACCCACAAGAGGAAGCTGATGCAGACGTAGCCGGAAAGGACAAACATGCATATGGTGTAGCTTCCGCTGTAGTCGCGGATCACACCTGAGGACGGCGGTCTCAATGAGAACAGGTGGCGTGGAAGTTATGATGGAAGGCTGTGTGCTGGGGAAGGATCTTAAGCAAGACAAACTGAACACATATTGCACTGTTTAAAAAAGAAAAAAAAAACTCAATAAAAGCAGGACATATATATATATATATATATATATATATATATATATATATATATATATATATATATATATATATATATATATATATACATACAAATATATATATATATATATGAGTGCAGGCTTACAGTCTGATGAAGAACACAAGACTGAACAATTAGGAACAACAGTTCTGATTGCATTCACAAAGCAAAACATCTCATAAAACATGAAAACACGAAAACTTGTGAACAGCACATTTTGAAAGTTGTCCATGTAAAATTTACGTGCTGGAGCAGGCGGGGGGAGGATGGGAGGGAGGAGAGACAAAAACAAGAAAGGAAGGGTTGAAGGGAAAAACGGGAAGAAATAAGTGGAGCAAGGAGAGGAAAGACACCACTCAGGAGAGGGAGAGAAAGGGGTATAACAGTAAGAGATAGATAGATGGTGACTACTAGATAGGCGATGGACACAAGGAGTACAAGGGAGACAGTAGGTAGCCACATAGGGAAAAAAAAACTTGAGGACGATGACTCACCTATAAGAGGACCGATGGTGAGGAAGCCAATACCGAGGAAGAGCGAGGTTCCCCCATACGTCGGCGCGAGGTTTTCAATGCCCATGAATTTGACCATGACCAGGTTAAATAAACTCATGGTAGTACCGACGCCCATCCCCCACGTCGCCATGACCACCATCATCCCCGTGACCGACTCCAGCAGCGGGAACACTTTGGGAGGACACGAGACGTTCAGGATAGTGGTAGGCATTGCAGTGTTCAGAACTAGACAGTGAAAACATCAAGGGACCAAAACGAGACACATTTGGCGCGTCATTTGTCACTGGTTCCCAAAGTCACGTGGTCAGGTCGGGCCACCCTCAAAGTCGGTGATAAAGTATGTTTCAGTCGGAAGGTCAAGCATGAGAGTAGTGTGTTTCAAGGTTTCAGATGTATTTCACGATGAACCAACATAAAACATTATGTAAAGTGTGTATTTGTGTTTTGGTGAGACTTCTGACGGTCGCCTACTCACACTCACATCACAGAAGGCTCGTTGATCGATCTCCGACCGCATGACATATACAGGGGAGGAGCTTATCTGTGTATGCACTGTACCCACTGTCAATTCTCTATACTTTGGAAGGTATGCACGAAGCTGTTTCTCCGCCAACTTTTATGTAGTCAACTGTGGCATAACTAACAATGGGATAAGGTCACTAGGGCATCGAACTCAGGGAACTAAAGCACAAGACACTGTCAAACGATGAAACTACACACAGCTTTTAACCTTTAACAGTCCCCCTACAACGTCCCTGCGGTGTTCACAGACTAAACTCAAAAAAGTTGACAAAAAGTCTCTGTGTACAATGTTTCATGGTTTAGTTCTGTTCTCACTCACCCACCTACCACTGTATTTTCACATGGTAAGCAGTCAAACATGGAATGTAATGCTTTTGATACGAGTGTGTGTGTGTGTGTGTGTGTGTGTGTGTGTGTGTGTGTGTGTGTGTGTGTGTGTGTTGACGGTTCCTTACCTAGCATGGAGATAGAGGTGAGAGCGAGCCCAGTCATATAAACGAGCCTCATGTTGAACCAGGCAAAGTCTGAGAGCCCTGAGGCCAGTATCCGCATCACTAGGTTGGCGAAAGCCGAGGCGGAGATGCAGTAGGCAGCATCCACGAGGCTGTGTCCTGCGACCTGCATGGCGAAGGGAACCATCATAATGAAGTTATAAAAGCCGTTGAGGAAGAAGGTGGAGCCGAAGGCAATGACGAGAGCACGTGGAGACCTCAGGATAGTCTGCCACAGTGTGGTGCATACACACACACACACACACACACACACACACACACACACACACACACACACACACATACACATACACATACACATACACACACACACACACACACACACACACACACACACACACAGACACCCACATCCACATCCACACCCACACCCACACACACACACCACACACACACACACACACACACCCACACACACACACACACACACACACACACAGACACCCACACCCACACCCACACCCACACACACACACACACACACACACATCACTGTTATGTAATGTTAAACAGTAACATGAGTTAAGGAAGGGGCGGTGGTGGTGGTTGGGGGCTTGGGGTTGGGTGGGTCTGGGTGGAGATGAGGAAGGACAAGGGGAAGCTGTCCTAAATGGTTCTTAGTGGTTGCATTACACTCACAAGTACGTCTATTTAGGGGTTTGATGTATTTTATGGGTGTATGCAAGGACGTGGTGGTGGTGACTGGTGTGTGGTAATAATGTATGGTGTGCTTTGCGTGATGGTTTGTGGTGGAGGAGGCAAAGGAGTAGCCATGGAGCAGTTATGGAGTGGCAATGTAGAAAACATAAAACATTGACATAATGACAGAAAGCGATGTGCTGTGTGTGTGTGTGTGTGTGTGTGTGTGTGTGTGTGTGTGTGTGTGTGTGTGTGTGTGTTGACTAAGACAAGTAAACAGGTGATGCAGACTGTGGCTACATAATCGCATCCCTTTCCACCCATCAGCAGGTGAATTTCTTTTCACGCCTCATCACTCTCACTCGAGGTGCCAAAACGACACTCAACGCCTGCTTCAACGCATCTAAATGTCAATTCAGAAATAACTCAAAACAATGGACTTTTTGATGCAACTAAAAAGGACTATCAAATTAATGGGTGTAACAGTGGTAGGCTGACGTAGGACTTCTTGAGGTGTGCTGCTGAGACCGGCGTACAGGTAGCGGTGTCTGGCAGTCCTTCGTCAGGTTGGTGCTGCTACATATACAGGGATTCTGCTTTCCTTCGGCAGCAAGTTCGAGTCTCGCAGCCTTGTGAAGAACAACACTTCCTTCAAGATGATGACTTCTGGGTTGTTTACGGTGAGTTCGTTTTCTGCATATACGTACATACTTATTCACATTTATTGTTACATGAAAGAAGCCTTAGTAATTCACACACACTATTTTGCTGCTTCAACTATTGTTAAATATTGTTAAATATATGTATGAAAATGGCACACTAAATAGGAATGAATATTTGAAGATGATTTTGTACCTGCTTCTCAAGAAATCATCACGCTTTTTCTGTATTATATCTGGTATAAAGATAATAAGACTGTAGTGAAAATAGAACACTTTGAAGTCTTAAGACACTAATTTTTATATCTATTTTGTAAGCTTTTAAGGAAGGTATAATGAGACAACTGCAATAAACTGAGTTGGTCCGTCCTTTGTCCATCTATAGGTGATATTCTTTTCACTATAAATACAACACTGTGGCCCTTATGATACAGGTAATGGTGTCGGCGATAGTGGCGAGTGTTCTGCTGCAAGGGAGGGTGGAGGCATCTTCACCCTTGTACAACGCCCCCGTCATCCCCATTCTGACTGACGAACGTAATCAGGACAACTATGGCAACTACAACTTCCACTACAGCGCAGCCAATGGCATCCAGAGGCAGGAGGAGGGGCAGCAGAACGACGGGCAGCAAAGTGCGGGCGGCTGGAGGTGAGAGGAAGAATGGAAGTGGTGTTGGTGACGAAGTTACACTTACTCTATTCTTGTTTTTTAGGCTGCAATCGCCTGCCAAGCACATTTAATCACGCTTGGCACAAACAGGTTGTAATATGACATAATGGTGCATGACGTGACCTTGAAGCAAAGTGATGTGCCATAACTTCCATATTCCTTTCCTCCTCAGTTACACCTCCCCTGAAGGTGTTCCAGTCTCGATCTCCTTCAAGGCTAACCAATATGGATTCCAACCCGTCGGTTCAGTCATTCCTACGGCACCACCACTGCCCTATGCCAGGAACGACCACTACTAGTTCCCCCACCCGCAATCCACTGCATCCACCACCGCAACCCTTCTTTCACACCACTGCTGGAATACTTTAAACAATATTTGATGTCTAGTTTTGTTATTTGTTATTCTGTGTTATTCAGTATTGCCTGAAAGTGTTCCTCCTTGGTGTCCCCTTTGTGTCGTCTAGTCCTGAGGTGGTGCACGAGACAGTATCATAACCACACCACATGTTTTCCTGTTGTGTCTGAAGTGTCGATCCTCATTATTAAAGTTTATTGAGCATGAAACTTGTAACTTTTGTAACCTTTTTGGGAACACCTGTACCTGCAAAGCTGTGAAGGTTTTAAGGGTAAACTCCAACTCGCTTTTCAACGATAACCTTTACTATTCACAAAGTCAATAACGTTATCTACAAATAAGCCCTCCCCCTACATTCAACAAGCCCCTACGAGGCTTATCCAGTCTATGGGTCACGATGCCACCGCCTATACCTCCATCCTGCGCCGGTCGTAAGCTTGGGCAGCCGGCATTAAAACCCACAAGAGGAAGCTGATGCAGACGTAGCCGGAAAGGACAAACATGCATATGGTGTAGCTTCCGCTGTAGTCGCGGATCACACCTGAGGACGGCGGTCTCAATGAGAACAGGTGGCGTGGAAGTTATGATGGAAGGCTGTGTGCTGGGGAAGGATCTTAAGCAAGACAAACTGAACACATATTGCACTGTTTAAAAAAGAAAAAAAAAACTCAATAAAAGCAGGACATATATATATATATATATATATATATATATATATATATATATATATATATATATATATATATATATATATATATACATACAAATATATATATATATATATATGAGTGCAGGCTTACAGTCTGATGAAGAACACAAGACTGAACAATTAGGAACAACAGTTCTGATTGCATTCACAAAGCAAAACATCTCATAAAACATGAAAACACGAAAACTTGTGAACAGCACATTTTGAAAGTTGTCCATGTAAAATTTACGTGCTGGAGCAGGCGGGGGGAGGATGGGAGGGAGGAGAGACAAAAACAAGAAAGGAAGGGTTGAAGGGAAAAACGGGAAGAAATAAGTGGAGCAAGGAGAGGAAAGACACCACTCAGGAGAGGGAGAGAAAGGGGTATAACAGTAAGAGATAGATAGATGGTGACTACTAGATAGGCGATGGACACAAGGAGTACAAGGGAGACAGTAGGTAGCCACATAGGGAAAAAAAAACTTGAGGACGATGACTCACCTATAAGAGGACCGATGGTGAGGAAGCCAATACCGAGGAAGAGCGAGGTTCCCCCATACGTCGGCGCGAGGTTTTCAATGCCCATGAATTTGACCATGACCAGGTTAAATAAACTCATGGTAGTACCGACGCCCATCCCCCACGTCGCCATGACCACCATCATCCCCGTGACCGACTCCAGCAGCGGGAACACTTTGGGAGGACACGAGACGTTCAGGATAGTGGTAGGCATTGCAGTGTTCAGAACTAGACAGTGAAAACATCAAGGGACCAAAACGAGACACATTTGGCGCGTCATTTGTCACTGGTTCCCAAAGTCACGTGGTCAGGTCGGGCCACCCTCAAAGTCGGTGATAAAGTATGTTTCAGTCGGAAGGTCAAGCATGAGAGTAGTGTGTTTCAAGGTTTCAGATGTATTTCACGATGAACCAACATAAAACATTATGTAAAGTGTGTATTTGTGTTTTGGTGAGACTTCTGACGGTCGCCTACTCACACTCACATCACAGAAGGCTCGTTGATCGATCTCCGACCGCATGACATATACAGGGGAGGAGCTTATCTGTGTATGCACTGTACCCACTGTCAATTCTCTATACTTTGGAAGGTATGCACGAAGCTGTTTCTCCGCCAACTTTTATGTAGTCAACTGTGGCATAACTAACAATGGGATAAGGTCACTAGGGCATCGAACTCAGGGAACTAAAGCACAAGACACTGTCAAACGATGAAACTACACACAGCTTTTAACCTTTAACAGTCCCCCTACAACTTCCCTGAGGTGTTCACAGACTAAACTCAAAAAAGTTGACAAAAAGTCTCTGTGTACAATGTTTCATGGTTTAGTTCTGTTCTCACTCATCCCACCTACCACTGTATTTTCACATGGTAAGCAGTCAAACATGGAATGTAATGCTTTTGATACGAGTGTGTGTGTGTGTGTGTGTGTGTGTGTGTGTGTGTGTGTGTTGACGGTTCCTTACCTAGCATGGAGATAGAGGTGAGAGCGAGCCCAGTCATATAAACGAGCCTCATGTTGAACCAGGCAAAGTCTGAGAGCCCTGAGGCCAGTATCCGCATCACTAGGTTGGCGAAAGCCGAGGCGGAGATGCAGTAGGCAGCATCCACGAGGCTGTGTCCTGCGACCTGCATGGCGAAGGGAACCATCATAATGAAGTTATAAAAGCCGTTGAGGAAGAAGGTGGAGCCGAAGGCAATGACGAGAGCACGTGGAGACCTCAGGATAGTCTGCCACAGTGTGGTGCATACACACACACACACACACACACACACACACACACACACACACACACACACACACATCACACATACACATACACATACACACACACACACACACACACACACACACACACACACACACACCAGACACACACACACCACACCACACCCACACCACACACACACACACACACCACACACCACACACACACACACACACACCACACACACACACACACACACACACACACACACACACACACACACACACACACACACACACACACCCACACACACACACACACACACACTCAACACTGTTATGTAATGTTAAACAGTAACATGAGTTAAGGAAGGGGCGGTGGTGGTGGTTGGGGGCTTGGGGTTGGGTGGGTCTGGGTGGAGATGAGGAAGGACAAGGGGAAGCTGTCCTAAATGGTTCTTAGTGGTTGCATTACACTCACAAGTACGTCTATTTAGGGGTTTGATGTATTTTATGGGTGTATGCAAGGACGTGGTGGTGGTGACTGGTGTGTGGTAATGATGTATGGTGTGCTTTGCGTGATGGTGTGTGGTGGAGGAGGCAAAGGAGTAGCCATGGAGCAGTTATGGAGTGGCAATGTAGAAAACATAAAACATTGACATAATGACAGAAAGCGATGTGCTGTGTGTGTGTGTGTGTGTGTGTGTGTGTGTGTGTGTGTGTGTTGACTAAGACAAGTAAACAGGTGATGCAGACTGTGGCTACATAATCGCATCCCTTTCCACCCATCAGCAGGTGAATTTCTTTTCACGCCTCATCACTCTCACTCGAGGTGCCAAAACGACACTCAACGCCTGCTTCAACGCATCTAAATGTCAATTCAGAAATAACTCAAAACAATGGACTTTTTGATGCAACTAAAAAGGACTATCAAATTAATGGGTGTAACAGTGGTAGGCTGACGTAGGACTTCTTGAGGTGTGCTGCTGAGACCGGCGTACAGGTAGCGGTGTCTGGCAGTCCTTCGTCAGGTTGGTGCTGCTACATATACAGGGATTCTGCTTTCCTTCGGCAGCAAGTTCGAGTCTCGCAGCCTTGTGAAGAACAACACTTCCTTCAAGATGATGACTTCTGGGTTGTTTACGGTGAGTTCGTTTTCTGCATATACGTACATACTTATTCACATTTATTGTTACATGAAAGAAGCCTTAGTAATTCACACACACTATTTTGCTGCTTCAACTATTGTTAAATATTGTTAAATATATGTATGAAAATGGCACACTAAATAGGAATGAATATTTGAAGATGATTTTGTACCTGCTTCTCAAGAAATCATCACGCTTTTTCTGTATTATATCTGGTATAAAGATAATAAGACTGTAGTGAAAATAGAACACTTTGAAGTCTTAAGACACTAATTTTTATATCTATTTTGTAAGCTTTTAAGGAAGGTATAATGAGACAACTGCAATAAACTGAGTTGGTCCGTCCTTTGTCCATCTATATGTGATATTCTTTTCACTATAAATACAACACTGTGGCCCTTATGATACAGGTAATGGTGTCGGCGATAGTGGCGAGTGTTCTGCTGCAAGGGAGGGTGGAGGCATCTTCACCCTTGTACAACGCCCCCGTCATCCCCATTCTGACTGACGAACGTAATCAGGACAACTATGGCAACTACAACTTCCACTACAGCGCAGCCAATGGCATCCAGAGGCAGGAGGAGGGGCAGCAGAACGACGGGCAGCAAAGTGCGGGCGGCTGGAGGTGAGAGGAAGAATGGAAGTGGTGTTGGTGACGAAGTTACACTTACTCTATTCTTGTGTTTTAGGCTGCAATCGCCTGCCAAGCACATTTAATCACGCTTGGCACAAACAGGTTGTAATATGACATAATGGTGCATGACGTGACCTTGAAGCAAAGTGATGTGCCATAACTTCCATATTCCTTTCCTCCTCAGTTACACCTCCCCTGAAGGTGTTCCAGTCTCGATCTCCTTCAAGGCTAACCAATATGGATTCCAACCCGTCGGTTCAGTCATTCCTACGGCACCACCACTGCCCTATGCCAGGAACGACCACTACTAGTTCCCCCACCCGCAATCCACTGCATCCACCACCGCAACCCTTCTTTCACACCACTGCTGGAATACTTTAAACAATATTTGATGTCTAGTTTTGTTATTTGTTATTCTGTGTTATTCAGTATTGCCTGAAAGTGTTCCTCCTTGGTGTCCCCTTTGTGTCGTCTAGTCCTGAGGTGGTGCACGAGACAGTATCATCACCACACCACATGTTTTCCTGTTGTGTCTGAAGTGTCGATCCTCATTATTAAAGTTTATTGAGCATGAAACTTGTAACTTTTGTAACCTTTTTGGGAACATCTGTACCTGCAAAGCTGTGAAGGTTTTAAGGGTAAACTCCAACTCGCTTTTCAACGATAACCTTTACTATTCACAAAGTCAATAACGTTATCTACAAATAAACCCTCCCCCTACATTCAGCAAGCCCCCTACGAGGCTTATCCAGTCTATGGGTCACGATGCCACCGCCTATACCTCCATCCTGCGCCGGTCGTAAGCTTGGGCAGCCGGCATTAAAACCCACAAGAGGAAGCTGATGCAGACGTAGCCGGAAAGGACAAACATGCATATGGTGTAGCTTCCGCTGTAGTCGCGGATCACACCTGAGGACGGCGGTCTCAATGAGAACAGGTGGCGTGGAAGTTATGATGGAAGGCTGTGTGCTGGGGAAGGATCTTAAGCGATGAAAGACAAACTAAACACATATTGCACTGTTTAAAAAAGAAAAAAAAACTCAATAAAAGCAGGACATATATATATATATATATATATATATATATATATATATATATATATATATATATCATATATATATATATATATATATATATATATACATATATATATATATATATATATATATATATGAGTGCAGGCTTACAGTCTGATGAAGAACACAAGACTGAACAATTAGGAACAACAGTTCTGATTGCATTCACAAAGCAAAACATCTCATAAAACATGAAAACACGAAAACTTGTGAACAGCACATTTTGAAAGTTGTCCATGTAAAATTTACGTGCTGGAGCAGGCGGGGGGAGGATGGGAGGGAGGAGAGACAAAAACAAGAAAGGAAGGGTTGAAGGGAAAAACGGGAAGAAATAAGTGGAGCAAGGAGAGGAAAGACACCACTCAGGAGAGGGAGAGAAAGGGGTATAACAGTAAGAGATAGATAGATGGTGACTACTAGATAGGCGATGGACACAAGGAGTACAAGGGAGACAGTAGGTAGCCACATAGGGAAAAAAAAACTTGAGGACGATGACTCACCTATAAGAGGACCGATGGTGAGGAAGCCAATACCGAGGAAGAGCGAGGTTCCCCCATACGTCGGCGCGAGGTTTTCAATGCCCATGAATTTGACCATGACCAGGTTAAATAAACTCATGGTAGTACCGACGCCCATCCCCCACGTCGCCATGACCACCATCATCCCCGTGACCGACTCCAGCAGCGGGAACACTTTGGGAGGACACGAGACGTTCAGGATAGTGGTAGGCATTGCAGTGTTCAGAACTAGACAGTGAAAACATCAAGGGACCAAAACGAGACACATTTGGCGCGTCATTTGTCACTGGTTCCCAAAGTCACGTGGTCAGGTCGGGCCACCCTCAAAGTCAGTGATAAAGTATGTTTCAGTCGGAAGGTCAAGCATGAGAGTAGTGTGTTTCAAGGTTTCAGATGTATTTCACGATGAACCAACATAAAACATTATGTAAAGTGTGTATTTGTGTTTTGGTGAGACTTCTGACGGTCGCCTACTCACACTCACATCACAGAAGGCTCGTTGATCGATCTCCGACCGCATGACATATACAGGGGAGGAGCTTATCTGTGTATGCACTGTACCCACTGTCAATTCTCTATACTTTGGAAGGTATGCACGAAGCTGTTTCTCCGCCAACTTTTATGTAGTCAACTGTGACATAATTAACAATGGGATAAGGTCACTAGGGCATCGAACTCAGGGAACTAAAGCACAAGACACTGTCACTCCCGCTCTCACTCACCCACCTACCACCGTATATTCACATGGTAAGCAGCCACACAGGTAATGTAATGCTTTTGGTGTGTGTGTGTGTGTGTGTGTGTGTGTGTGTGTGTGTGTGTGTGTGTGTTGACGGTTCCTTACCTAGCATGGAGATAGAGGTGAGAGCGAGCCCAGTCATATAAACGAGCCTCATGTTGAACCAGGCAAAGTCTGAGAGCCCTGAGGCCAGTATCCGCATCACTAGGTTGGCGAAAGCCGAGGCGGAGATGCAGTAGGCAGCATCCACGAGGCTGTGTCCTGCGACCTGCATGGCGAAGGGAACCATCATAATGAAGTTATAAAAGCCGTTGAGGAAGAAGGTGGAGCCGAAGGCAATGACGAGAGCACGCGGAGACCTCAGGATAGTCAAGTCTGCCATAGTGGAGTGCACCACACGAGCCAGCAGTGCCCTCAGACCTCCTTTTTGTCGCGGGGTACCCGCGTCTAGCTGTATATCTCTTCTACATTTCGTATTTGTGGATTCCTCGCCGTCCTGCTGGGTGCCATCTTCGCCCCTGTTCCGGGTTTGTGCCACCATACTTACCCATTCGGCCTCTTCGCCGCCGCCACAGTCAGCCTCACCGGATTTCTTGACTGCAAATTCTCTCAAAGGTGGCTTTGCAGGTTGCTGTGGCCCCTTCAGGTGCCACTCGACCGGATGAAAGAAGGCAGCTCCCACGCAGCTGTTGAGCAGAATGGCGGCCAATATGAGCGTGGCGCCCCTGTAACCATACTCGTCCTGCAAGAGGCTGAGGAAGGGCGGGCCCACCATCTGGCCCGTGCACACGCCCGCCATCATTATCGCGTTGGCCAAGCCGCGCCGCCGCTCGAAGTAGGTTGGCACGATGATGAAGGACATGCACACCATCACACCGCCGCCCACACCTGCCGGCCGGGAGCGTCAGACATGGGGTCACACCACATATTTCATGATTATCACTTGCTTCTCATTAGGGTCACAGAGGAGGGGCAGGACGCCTTGTGTTCTGACCTGACAGCAGGGAGAAGGAGAAGAGGAGAAACAAGGGCGAAGGCGTAAAGGCGGAGAGTACAAGGGCCACGAATGTTAGCAGCCCTCCACTCATGGCCAAGGTTCTCCATCCGACCTCCTGCGCCAGCGGCCGCACCACCAGTCCCATCATGTTCCAAAGACAATTTTGGACGTTGAAGAGCCAGGCATTGAGTGTGGAGTGACTGTCTTCCTGCAGAAGGTATCGGGAAAAGACCACACCGAACCCCTGAGACAGCAGTGGCATCACCATCTGTGGACGCGCAGTGCTTACTGACTTGCTCGGGGCCCCCAAGCACCATGTACCCACCACTCCCGCTGGGGCCATCACTACCCGCCGCCGCTGGCTGATGCCTGGCTCACTCACTAGAGAAGCTTTGTAATAGTGAAGTATTGCAAAATACAAAAACAAACCCTGCTTGGTCACTAGGATGTAGTTTATCATGATGAAGCAATAACTTTTAAAACTTATCTCATTAAAGTCACAAACAACTGACAATATATCAAATATAAGCAAATTCTACTTAACAGCGCTGAAGCCACGACACCAGACAGACGGTGGTGCGAGTGTTTACGGAGTCATTAATGATAACACTTGCATCATGGTATCATCTGAAGGCAACACCTGTGGCTATCACTCACCATAATGATGAAGCTGCCCCCCACCACCAGCCATCCCCACCCTCCGTCAGGCACCCGCGACGCCACATCCCTGACCGGGCACTTTCCTGTCTCGCAGTCCGTACCAGCCTCATCTGATGCTTTGACCACCAGCACCGGCGAGTAGGCCGTTCTAGGCCTTGGTGCAGACATCTGTAGGGATTTGGGCATGGCGTGCCGTGCAAGTCGGGTAAACCTGAACGACTCTGGGCGTCCCAGCAGAGGAGAAGGGCATCACTGGGTGGTGAAGGAAAGGCTCGTGGCCATTGCCGCGCCACGCCACTATCATCTGCCAATGAGACAAGGACAAACTAATTGAACCCTTGAAAGGAAGTCACCAGACGCTGCCATGGCCTCTGGAGGGACATAACAATTATCACAATATTCTGTAAACTCAAGCACAGACACTAGGATCCACCCACAAGGATAAGGACAAATAAGTGTCAGCCTTACAAAATTTATATGTAGAGCTTGAGGAAAATATCAATATCCATTCATTGTTTAAAATTGTCTCTTTAATACCAAAAGGACCACAAACACATTAAGAATGTTATATGAAAAATTAAATCTTGAAAAAATACTTTGCGAGGGCAAGGTTGAAATCAGTCATTTCCAAATCCTCGCTGTACCAACATCATTACTGGTACACAACAAAATAGGGTCACTATTAACTGCAGGGAAAAGCTCAAAGAGCTGACGTAAAGGGCAGTTAAGAGAAGCTTCAAGTACAGTAATATATGTGTGTATATATGTGCGGTAGTACAGTAGTCAACGCTCAGGAATGCGAATCTAGGGGGATATCAGCTGGCCACATGTCATTATTTGATATTACCGCCGAGTGGCCAAAGACTACCCAAATTGCTGCCATATTGTCCTCAGACGGGACTTACAATGTTTATATGCATTTGAGGCTTTAGCAGCAATTAGCCTCTCTTCGTTTTTATATATCAAATGCATTGTCTTACTACTTTTAAACAATCATTTGCATTCTAGTAATGTATGTAAAAAGCATTTTAATGTTATGGATAATTGCGATAAAAAATAGATAAAATAGATCGAATGGCGTCGGTGGTTTATTTGCCAGATGTCACTAAAACGAAACAATCTGAATACGGCGACGTAAGCAGGGTTGGGTCCAAGTACATGCACTTGTACTTGCACTCG
>JAPQNM010000021.1:6152664-6172664 GCA_029783475.1 Metacarcinus magister | reverse complement strand
GACCACCTCACCAGGATAAAACGCATCAGAAGTAATAACAGCATTAACATCAGAGCAATCTATACAATTACAAAAGAGGAGGAGAAGGAGTATAAAGTATAAAGGAAGAACAGACAGCAACAATACTACTGGACCTAACGAGGCTGTCTGTTTATCTACACTACTATTATAATATCTACTTGATAGAGACAAAAGGACAGCAAAGTGGAAGGCTCCTCCCCACCTACCCCACCCCCCAGCCGAAGCTGGCCGGAAGAGGAAGCGATACCATGTAGCGAAGGAGGAGGAGGAGGAGGAGGAGGAGGAGGAGGAGGAGGAGGAACACATAGGAAGAACAAACAGCAACAGGCCTGCTGGCCCTTACGAGGCTGTTTGTGAGACTACACTATGTAATCTAGAGTGAAGGATACAGGATAGTAAGGGTGAAGGCTTCTCTCCCCAGCCATGGCTGGTAGAGAAAGGAAGGCCAACCAAGACCAGACTATCACTACTGTCACTACCACTACTGCTACCACTACTTCCTGGCAAGCGATGTCAGGCCACTAGCGACGTCTTTTGAATCGACATTTCGTAAGTTAGGTACATCAGGATGAACATACTCAAAGTTTGCTACGTTAACGGATAGTATTTTAGTTGTGGATTGGCTTCTAAATATTTGTCAAGTCTATTTTTGAACGTAGTAATTGTTTTACTGTCGACGACATTGGCGGGCAGGGAGTTCCAAACGTTAACGATCCGATTGAAAAAGAAGTGCTTGGCTTCGTTTGATGTGAATCTTTTACCAGTAATCTTAAAAGAATAACGTCTTCTTGTTATATTTGATCGATCAAAAGTAATGAGGAGGAGGAGGAGGAGGAGGAAGAGGAAGAGGAGGAGGAGGAGGAGGAGGAGGAGGAAGAGGAGGAGGAGGAGGAGGAGGAGGAGGAGGAGGAGGAGGAGGAGGAGGAGGAGGAGGAGGAGGAGGAAGAGGAAGAGGAAGCGAAAGAGGAGGAGGAGGGGACTAATAAAGAATTACAACCAGGTGCGAAAGGTCATTTCTAGGTTATTTGGTTTCACTACTCTTCATTAACTTACTGTAATGAGAAAAAAACAATGAATGAAAAATTATAAGGAGGAGGAGGAAGAGCAGGAAGAAGAAAAGAAGAAGACGAAGAAGAAGAAGAAGGAGAATAAGAAGGAGAAGGAGAAGAAGAAGAAGAAGAAGAAGAAGAAGAAGAAGAAGCAGAAGAAGAAAAGGAAGAAGAAGAAGAAGAGGAAGAAGAAGAAATATATAGAATCACATAGAAAATCAGACTCGTAGGTTCAAACTATAGTTTTATTTTTCAAAGTCGGCCAGAATGCACTGAGTAGGCTCCGCCCTCCTTCCATCTGATTGGTGGAACGAAACGTGTATGTAGTACATTGTATGACTTATATCAAATTAATACGACCAGGATAATTTAATGAACTATATATCAAATTTACAGAAAAAATGTACTATTAAGTTTATTTGACATTACTAAGCCGAAAGATTATTACACTTTGTCTATTCCTGTTGCCTATGTCTTCGGGTGGAATAGAATTATTATTATTATTATTATCATTATTATTATTACTATTATTATTGCTATTATTGTTCTTCTTCTTATTATTATTATCATAATTATTATTATTATTATTATTATTATTATTATTATTATGATTATTATCATTATTATTATTATCATTATCATTATTGTTAATATTATTATTACTATTATTGTTAAGGATTCAAATTCTTTTAACATCGAAGTCAACGACGACGTGTTGGGTAAGAAGACTTTTGGTTTCTTAGATTATTTCCTTAATTACTAACAATGACCAAACTATTATAAATGGAGTATTAAGTGCATCCCTTTATAAAGTGACTGTAGAAAATATAATGTTGTGATTGTCCCATATATTTAGGAATTTAGGAAATAATGAAATCAATATAAATTCAATCTTCTTACCAAACCTATCTTGAATCTACACGCCGCCGTTGACTTCGTCGTGAATAATACTTGCGTTCTTAATATCAAAATAATATTTCGGCTTAGCAATGTCAAATAACTAAATAACGGTAGGTTCTTTATAAAAAAGTAATGATTAGATCATTAACTAACACCAAGCATATATATTTAATACAAGTCATGCAAATGTACGGAAACATTCCGTTCCACCAATCAGGTTGAAGGCCTACTCGGTGCATTCGGAGACTTAAAGAAAACGGACTATACCTATATTATACCTAGACCTTAAGTCTAGGTTAAGACAATTTTTTCTTTCTTTTCTAAACTGGCCGATAGGATATACTCTAGGTCCTAGAGTACACGCCATCTAATGCAAACACGGTTAAAAGTAAACGAACTCAAAAGCAACATAGTCGAACAGCCAGCATTACACCGGTCATACAGCCTCTATCGGAAGCCTTGTTGGAGGAGATGGTAGTCAAGTTTATGTTTAAGGAATTTACTATGGTACACTGCACCAAGGAATGTTGGAGCTTATTCCACTTTCCATCAACTACCTTGAAGAAAAATGTTGTGCAGTCAAGTTTTATTCATATATATCTTAGTTTTACTCCGTTACTTCTCGTTTGTGATAAGTCATCAATTGATAAGTTTATTTGTGTCAACATTCGTACACTTTTAAGTATTTTAAAACACTCTACAAGGTTTCCTCGAAGGCGACGTTTTCGAGAGAGAACATACTTAGTCATGCCAGCCTCTCTTCATAAAACTTATAACGCAAAGATGGGATCATCTTCGTAGCCCTACACTGGATAGCTTCTAAGTTTGCTATGTCCTTTACAAGGTGAGGCGACCGAAATTACACTGCATCCCTCTAAAAGGTGGAAGAAAAAAAGGAATTTACAATTTGTAGTAACAGTGATTATCACAATTATCTTATCCTTATCGTGAAGTGACAACGATGTCCATGTACTCGCACGTGGACGCACAAGCACGTGTGTGTGTGTGTGTGTGTGTGTGTGTGTGTGTGTGTGTGTGTGTGTGTGTGTGTGTGTGTGTGTGTGTGTGTGTGTTTTATTTATTTTTTTATTTTTTATATTGTACGTCTCCACCCATTTTTATTTTATTAGGCATCACCGAGTGTGTGTGTATGTGTGTGTGTGTGTGTGTGTGTGTGTGTGTGTGTGTGTGTGTGTGTGTGTGTGTGTGTGTGTGTTTTCTAAGCGCTGCTCACCCATACCCTTCCCAGTCCTGCTCAGCCCGCCTCTCTTGGCATGGTGATTGGGGGTATCCGGCAGGTTAAGGCACAGCGGAAGTGGGTGGCAGACGAGAATAGAGGGAGTAAAGGATAGGGTGGGAGGGAGTTAGGGGAAAAAGAGGAAAGTAGGACAGAGGAAAAGAGTCACAAGGGATACAAAAATATTTGATAACGTCTGTCCTTTCCCACTCGCTCAGCTACGTACACAGATACAGATACGTAACGACACACACACACACACACACACACACACACACACACACACACACACACACACACGTGGATGATTTTTGAGTATCCCCAGTGGTTGTGTGAGACGTTTGTATCGAATAATCCAGTGACGTTAAAGCCGTGAGCAGGGGAGGCGGGGCAGGTAGTGCTCTGTCAACTGTCTCAGTGAGCCCTATGAGTGTGAGTCACAGATGATCGGTCAGTCTTGTATAGTGACCCGTGGTAAGTGGCGAGAATGTGGGGAAAATGTGACAGTGTTTCGAGGATTATCAAGGCGAGGCAGTGCTGGTAGGGAGGGCGAACAGCTATCACACTCTCCGCTATGCCCCAGAAGAGCCTTAGGAGTGCACCCCCGTTACGTCACGGTGAACGCACGGCAGCGGCGCCCGAGGAACCCATGGAGAGAGAGTGTGAGCCCCAGCCACCTGATGGCGGCTGGGGATGGGTGGTGGCTGCAGGAGTCTTCCTTATTGCTGTAAGTAGCGCTACAAACTTATCATGTTCGTGTGTGTGTGTGTGTGTGTGTGTGTGTGTGTGTGTGTGTGTGTGTGTGTGTGTGTGTGTGTGTGTGTGTGTGTGTGTGTGTGTGTGTGTGTGTGTGTTGTGTGTGTGTGTGTGTGTGTGTGTGTGTGTGTGTGTGTGTGTGTGTGTGTGTGTGTGTGTGTGTGTGTGTGTGTGTGTGTGTGTGTGTGTGTGTGTGTGTGTGTGTGTGTGTGGTGTGTGTGTGTGTGTGTGTGTGTGTGTGTGTGTGTGTGTGTGTGTGTGTGTGTGTGTGTGGTGTGTGTGTGTGTGTGTGTGTGTGTGTGTGTGTGTGTGTGTGTGTGTGTGTGTGTGTGGTGTGTGTGTGTGTGTGTGTGTGTGTGTGTGTGTGTGTGTGTGTGTGTGTGTGTGTGTGTGTGTGTGTGTGTGTGTGTGTGTGTGTGTGTGTGTGTGTGTGTGTGTGTGTGTGTGGTGTGTGTGTGTGTGTGTGTGTGTGTGTGTGTGTGTGTGTGTGTGTGTGTGTGTGTGTGTGTGTGTGTGTGTGTGTGTGTGTGTGTGTGTGTGTGTGTGTGTGTGTGTGTGTGTGTGTGTGTGTGTGTGTGTGAGCATACAGATACAACAAATAAATCATATCACAATGACAGATAAGACCAAGACATCTACCCGTGTCAATTCACACCCAAGTTCAGGTGTGACGGTATCAAAGATTGTGTTGTAGAACCCATCTGAGCCCACACAAAACATGATACAGGTGTTTCAGGCTATACAGATGTGCACGATTGAGAACACCACACGACCACCTGTTGCCAGTCACCGTGGGTAAGCAGGGTGCTACTGACATTGTATCGTTATAATGTTATTTTTCTGTTTGTCATCTAGCGTCTCACTGTCTCTTTGTCACTAGTGAATGATTGCACACTCAACCCCAGCGACAATTCATTGATAGCAAAATACATCTTAATCCCACAGACACAGAACACAATTGGCGTTGTCGTTTGTTTTGACTTAAGTCATACGTCCTTTAAGGAACTATTTACAATGACATATATCTGGTTTTAGCTTTTGCATTCACCTACCAAAGGCTATAACAATTTGCCACTGGGTTACATTTGGTTCCATCTCTGCTAAGCACACCCCTTTACCTTCCCTCAGTACAGAAATAGAGGAAGCTGAAGTTGATAGCGATGATGAGACGGGATTCATGAATTTCTAAACCACTATACATTAATGCTAAAGGTAGTCTCTCTCTCTCCCTCTCTCTCTCTCTCTCTCTCTCTCTCTCTCTCTATATATATATATATATATATATATATATATATATATATATATATATATATTATATATATTATATATATATATATATATATATATATATATATATATATATACATCTCTCATAGGATAGAGATTGTCATTCTGAACATTTTGAATCCAATATATATGCGTCGCAAATGAATTGTAATTATGATTAGTTGTTAGGTTAGGTTAAGTATTCTAAGCGGACGAAACTATTTTTTTCATAAAAGAAAATTATTTGCCACGGGAACAACTATCAGATCCGTTCAAAACACATCAACATTTATCAGAAAAAAATAGTTTCGTCCAGCAGTGTGGGACTGGTGTACTTCTTAATATATATATATATATATATATATATATATATATATATATATATATATATATATATATATATATATATATATATATATATATATATGTATCTCGGGTCACTTCCCGTTCCAGCTGGTGGTGCCCATGCTGTCGCCCTCCTTCGGAATCCTATTCTCGAGGCAGCTGCTAGAGTGGCGCGTCTCCTCCACCACCATAGCGGTCATATTCAACACTTTCCTCGTGGTGTGGCGTCTGGTGGGGGTGGTGCTGGGAACCCTCACTAAGGAGTTTGGATTCCGCAGGGTGGCCGTCACGGGGACACTCCTCACCGCCACCTCCCTTACCCTCAGTGCCTTTGCCATCTCACCCGTCCATCTTCTCATCACATTTTCACTCGGGTGTGGTAAGTGAGAGCTACCTTTTCACCCACCGTATTAATTTTAGTGTATGGTCTTTTTTTTCCTCCCTCCTAAAACTTCGTCACATATACTGCACACCTAAAGAAGGCTTCGTATTCATATTTAAGTAGATATTTCATATTTCAATATTTCACAAAACATTGTCTTCAGCTTTAAAGCTGGTGGCACATACCACCGTGACAACTTTCCATGTTGGTGACAGGGATAGGCAACGGGCTCTCCTGTGTTGGCTACCTTATCATAGCCCACTACTTCAAGCGGCGCCGCGGCCTGGCGAATGCCTGTCTGGTGGCAGGAGCAGGGCTGGGTCACTTCGTCAGTCCACTCGTCATTCGTCTCCTGCAGGAGGAATACGGTGTGTGGGGCGCCACCATCATCCTGGGCGGCATCACCCTCCATGCAGTGATAGGAGCCTCCCTGTTCCAGCCCGTCGAGTGGCACTGGAAGAAACCAGAGAAAGAAGTTGCCACGAAGGACACAGAGGCCTTTTCCTCCTTGCTGGACTCACACACACAGGCAGGAGAGCCGAAGGGAGAGGCGGTAAAGGTCACCAGCAGCGACACAGGGGAAGGGGATGACCCAATGAGTAAAGTGTCCATGCCAATGCATGTATCCCAAAGCACCAAGGTCGAGGACAGGGATGGTACCCCGTCCTCAGTCTACCTTCTGGTCCCTCTGGCCAAGACCAAACCCACCGCTGGGCCTCCTGCAGCCTGGAGGGACAGGGGCAGGGGTCGTGCAAATGCTCTGTACAGGACGGTGGTCCGTGTGCTGCGGTCAGTGGCCAGTGACATGCGTATCCTGCGGCAGCCCACCTGCCTCATCATCGCCCTGGGTTCCGCTCTTGTCGTTAACGCGGAGGCAAACTTCCTGGTGATGGTGCCCTTCGCCATCCAGGCAGCAGGGCACCCGCTCCAAACGGCTGCCTGGTGTGTGTCTATCGCTGGGGTGTGTAACCTCTTCACCAGGATATCCGTGTCGGCGCTGTCCGATCTGCCTTGGTTCAACATGCGACTGTCTTACATGGCCGGGATGGCCGTCATGGTCGTCTCCGTGATCGGTAAGTGTAACCTGGTCCTGCATCATTAGTGGAGTGGAGCTAAACGTGGCACTCCCACGGAGGTCATACTTGTGGTGACTTACTTGCACTGAAATTTACATTCAATTACTTCTTTCCTCTTGCTATATATGATTGAAAAAAACAGATTTTATATATTATATTTTTCAGCGAGATGATGCGGTATCCGTTCAGATAACTGTGTGGTTCAGTGTTTACTCTACAGCTGAGCGTGACGTGGCAGGCAGGGATAATGGGCGTGTGGGGGTGTGCCGCGGGCATGTTCTACGGCCTCAATAACCTTCTCATGACGCGAGTGGTCGGCCTCCAGCGCCTCACCTCTATCTACTGTGCTAGGAATCTCCTCGGGGCGCTCGGCTTCTTTTTTGTAGGACCACTGGTAGGTAAGTTGTTTCCGTCCTTCTTAGTACTGTGGATATTACGACTCTATGGTCCATACGGAGCATCTTTCCTCCCCTTCTCTTAACTGAATGTGTGAGTGACACGTGGGTTCTATGCTGGTGGCGAGGTAAGGAAAGCGGTGTGAAGGAGTGCATCAATGTGTCAAATGGTTGGCTGGGTGGGGTGAGTGCAAGTAGGATGCCTGTACCACTGTACGACAACCTTTCCGTGCCTCACTCCTTCCCGTCTCGCTCCTTCCTCGGTCATACAGTCCCGGAACAACTATCATCCTGCACTGCGTATCACTTTCACTCTCGCGTCTGTCTCGTGACCCTGCAGCCAGTGTCTCCCGCAGGTGTGATCCGTGACGTCAGTGGTAGCTACGCCGTCAGCATGTGGGTGTTAGCGAGCCTCATGACCTTCAGCTTCATCCTGTGGCTTCTCATGCCCGCTGCGCAGGCCTACGAGAGCCGCCACAGGCCAGGGGAGAAGAGCAGCACTGGGGCGTGACACCATGGGGCCTACCATGTCTTTCATCGCCTGGGGTGGTGATGGTGGTAGTAACGACAGCGGTGGCGGTGGTGATGGTGGTGGTGGCGGCCGCTATTAAGGTCATTGTCTCTTAACCACTAGTCATTTGTGATGACAATGAAGTTCGTCCTCAGTCTTTGCCCCGCCACTCCTCCATCCGGTCTGGTCGCCTCCCTACCCACAGGTGTGATGAGGATAGAACATTGCTACAACATAGTTCCGAGCCAATCAACCAATATTGTGTACGTAAACGGTGTGCCCATGGACACAGACACCCCTAGAGTATTTGTGCTTGACCCTGAGTCCCTCCCGGTCAAGTAAGCGGCGCATTCGGTCAAGGGTACACTCTCTTCTTCAGGATCTGTGCTTCCTCCCTTCAACCCCAGGGCATGAATTCCTCTTCTCGTGTCACAGCTTGCACCCTCTTCCTCCCTCCTCACAGCATGTATCCCTCCTGTCAACTCAAGACATACATTTTCATTCCCTAGCTCACGATATGCATTATCTTCCTTCCCCCTTCTGATATACACTACCACCCACTCAGAACATGTATTTCCTCGCTCTCACACACCGTAGTGTTTGGAGCATCAAACGGTTACCTGTGTCATGTTTTCGGTACAAAGGTGTTAGTGGGTCCTGTTGTGAGTTTGTCGGGTCATCAGTGAGGCGCAGATCCTTGATTGAACATGAATTGCCACATGCCTGAATTAATCATCTATATAACTTTTAAAGGGTTTCCATTGTGGGAAATAAACAAATAATAATAGTTGGTCTTGTGATTTGCCCGATATCTATAAACAAAAAATTATTTCATTCTGCCTTTTCGGGCAAGTAAGAGATTAATCAAAAATCATGTGTGGTATGGTGCATTGATGTTGGTGGTGACGGTGCAGTGCTGAGAACGTGAGGTGAAAGTATGTGGTGGGGAGCTAATGCGCATCCTGACAGTATTCACCCAACCTTCTGAGCCACTGGTACCGGCTCCAAACAGTGTGGCGACGCAGCTGCTGTACAACAGGAGAAGGAGTGGTCAAAATTTTCCCGGAAAAACACATCAAGCAGTAAGCAATAAGAGGTTGCTGCTTCTATTCCTCGTTACAATATACGAGGCAGTTCAGCCTTTCTCTAGTCACGGGACGTCATGCAGAATCCCGGGGGTCCTGTCCAGGGCTCCTCGGAGGATTATGGAATAGATCCGTCCTCAGGAAGGAGTCCCCAGCCTCCCACAGACACGACAGACTCATCGATGGAAACACAAGGGCATTCAACAGAGATGACAGTCAAGGAGGCCCCAGTCGGCAACCCCAAAGAAAAAAAGGTGCGCCTGAAGAAGGAGCTTGGCCTGCTGGAGGGCATCACCATGATCATGGGCATCGTCATCGGCTCAGGCATCTTCGTATCTCCCAAAGGCGTCATCTCCTACGTGGGCAGCGTGGGGATGTCCCTTGGCGTGTGGGCCGCGTGCGGGCTGCTCAGCATGCTGGGTGCTATCTGTTTCGCTGAGCTGGGTGAGTCAAACTGCAGGTCAGTGTGTCATTATTCACTAGGATTGAGTGACTTATAGTCAGTCGCTGTCAGTCACAACTGTATCATGACAACATTTTTCAATTATTGGCCGTTAATGATGGGATGACACTGAAGGCAAGACCAACCTAATAAGCACACGGGTCAACAGAGTTGTTCCTGCAGCGTTATCCTCATATATTAACAATGAAAGTGAATTAGAATCAGCATAATCAGTTTGCTCACACAAACAACATTTACAAAGGTGAGGTGGCAACATGACTCGAGAAAGCGGCCTTGAAAGCGGTCCCTCCGACTGTGTGCTGTGTGGGACTCTGCTTCCAAGCTGCTTTCAGTGACATTTTCTCATACTTGGGAAAGAAATGGCACCACTGTACCATTTGCTGCATCACAGGTGTAAATGATTCTTGGATCACTTTAATTCGTTAGATGCTATAGATCAACTTCACTACCCCAACCCTCCCACCACAAAAAATCAGTTATATGCTAAAGCCTCTCCTCTCCCTGCCTTCCCTGACACCAGGCACTATGATCCCTGAGAGTGGCGGCATGTATGCATACTTACATGCAGCGTTCGGACCCCTGCCGGCCTTCCTGTACGTGTGGGTGACAGCGGTGGTGCGCAACAACGCTGGCGGGGCGGTAGTCGCTCTCACCTTCGCTAATTACCTGTTGCGAGCCATACTAGATGAGTGCGAGGCTATCCCGGAAACGGCCGTCAGACTCATCGCTGCCCTCCTCATTTGTGAGTGTCGATGTCTTGCAACGTACATGTACATACATGCACATATATTACAGGACTCGGCACGTTCCTAACTCATTGTCTTGCCGCGCCTGCAGGCTTCCACTCCTGGGTCAACTGTGTGAACGTGAAGTGGGCGGCGAAGGTGCAGAGCGTGTTCACGCTGAGCAAAGTGGTGGCTCTAGCAGTGATCATCGTGGCGGGGGCTGTTCACCTGGCGACGGGACACCTGGACAACTACAGCAACCCATTGCATGGTACTAATTGGAGAGCCTCCGCCTTCGCATCCGCTTTTTACCAGAGTCTCTTCTCCTACAGTGGATGGTGAGGAGGGGGGTGGGAGGGGGAACGACTAGCTTGGGTGTGTGTGTGTGTGTGTGTGTGTGTGTGTGTGTGTGTGTGTGTGTGTGTAATAAGGGTGACGGGAAGGGGGTAGTTGCGATTCAGTTGTAAATTACTTACTTTTTCTCTTTTCCTCAGGGAGAATCTTTACTACGTGGTGGAGGAGCTGAAGAATCCAAACAGGTAAGTCTACTGTAGCAAGTAACGTGACTTGGTGATATGGTTTTGGTGAGCTGCATGAAACACATGCTAGGAAGCAGTGGGTGTCAGCTGTATCCAATGTGAAGAAATGTGTCCTTACAGGAACCTGCCGCTGGCTATCATCTGTTCCACCTCCCTAGTGACGGTGATCTACACGCTCACCAACGCCGCCTACCTGGCCGTGCTGACGCCCGCTGAGATGATCTCCTCCAATGCTGTGGCTGTGGTGAGAGGGCAATGGCCTGGGCTTCTTGTTGATTGTCATGCCGTCTTATGATACACACTCTTACTTTCTGCGTTCTCGCAGACGTTCGCCGGACGTACCCTGGGCGTCATGGCGTGGATCATGCCCGCGTTCGTCATCTGCTCCACCTTCGGCTCCACTAACGGCGCCATCTTCACCCAGTCACGCCTCTTCTTCGTCGGGGCGAGGAAAGGACAGTTCCCTGAGGCGATCTCCCTCGTACACGCTGAGTACCTCACACCCATGCCGGCCGTAGTTCTACACGTGAGTCAAGCCTCAGGGGCACAAAAACACACGCACATACAACTTTCCTTCGGCGTCAGGTTGACAGCGTCTGTGTCTTCCTGCAGGGTTTCGGACTGCTATTAATGTTGGTCACTACTGACATGGTGCTGCTCATCACCTACTCCACCTACGCCATGACGCTCACCAATCTGGGCTGTATGTTTGCACTCTTCTGGTTCCGCTACAAACAGCCAGACCGACACAGACCATTCAAGGTAGGTGAGTGGGGCCCTTTACTCCTAGTCTCACCACAGGCTTGACTGGATGGGCTGTATGGTCTGTCAGCCGCACTGTGCACTTCACCACCATGTATTCAGGCCATGTCACGCTGAATGCACCACATCCAACTCCTCACCAGTGTCTGCCCGCCAGGTGTGGTTGGTGCTGCCGGTGGTGTTCTTGGTGATCCAGGTGTTCCTGCTGGTGCTGCCCGCCATTCAAAACCCGCTGGAGGTGGGCGTGGGTCTCGTCCTCATCGCCACGGGTTTGCCGGTGTATTACTTCACCATCTACAGGCAGGACTTCGCTGAGAAGCTTTCAAGACTCTCGCGTAAGTGTCCAACTATTGTAGTAAGACTATGACGCTAGATTATTAGTGTGTGGGTCATCAGAAGTTATGGGTCAAGGTGAGGTGACTGTGTTGGGGTTACGGATTAGAAAGGGGTAAGAAAATGTAGATGAATAGATAAAGTGGTAATGGGGCTGAAATTCTGACTTGGGGACTAAGGTAAAAATCCGGGCGGGAAGGAAGGTTGCTTGTGATATGAGAAGGCTGAAGCTTGCATGGAGTGCGAGATGGGATGAAGAAAGGCTCGGGTGACACTCTGTGTTGCAGGACGACTGACCACCTGGTGCCAACTGGTGTTCATGGCGCTGCCGGAGGAGAAGACGGCCTGAGGGGCGTCGCCACCATTGCCATCACCACTGCCACCACCATTATCTACTAGTATTACTGACGATGTCCATGAAAGTCGTTGAATTCTGTTCATGTCTTGTATATAAGTAGGTTTTTTTTGTTTAATTTAAGATTATTGTTAAGAAGTTGTCACTCCGAGGAGTGATATAGCGTTAAGTGTACAGATATAAGTAAACAAATACTAACATTAATAAATACAACAGCCTAGTCAATGTTGACAAGTCAGGATTTACGGATTTATTAATTTGTGTACTTTTAGATTTAGTACATAACAATCGTGACTAGTTCAATGCTTTTACTAGTCGCTACACAAGGATACACAAAGCCTTCACGATGCGGCTCAGCGAAACTTACACAATTCTCGTTTATAGCCGCGGGAACACTTACCCTTGTGTCAACAGAGGGAATCTTCTTCCTTTTTCTCAACCATATACAAGGTGTCATGACGCTTGAATAAACGTACGTGCTTAGCAATTTTATGAACACCTTTATTCCGGGTTCAATACACGCCGGACTGAGGCTTGAGAGGGATGGTTAGAGAAGAGGGAGAGGAGGAAAAGATTGAAGCAAGAAGGGGAAAAGACTTTGCCTTTGTGTCACTTAATTACGCGCACACGCCTACACACACACACACACACACACACACACACACACACACACACACACACACACACACACACACACACACACACACACACACACACACACACACACACACACACACACACACACACACACACATACATACCTGTCTATTATCTCACATAACTGTTTTATTTCCACTGATACCACATCCTCTCACTCCCTCTCTCCCTCATAACACAGTACATGCATGTGCCTTGCATCATCACGTCCTCTCACCACGCATCGCCACACCCACACACATCATCCTAATCCCGTGCCTTATAAACCGAAACACAATCAGTGCATATATTCTATAAAACAAACTTACATCCTTACCAACGCTAGATAACTTAAACTCCAGAGATAAATATAAAAAAGAAAAAAGAAAATTGAGAAAATCCGAAAATGTTATAGTGGCATTTGTCTTTGACTTTTACATTTAAAATTTTCGTTTTCTGAATCAACTTTGGTCTCCGTGATTTCTTCAGTCTCCGCTGACTCGACCGCCGCTCAGGCATTCGGTTAGAATCGAAATGTATTTTTTCTTCCCAAAGTCTTAAAGTGAAGTCTTTCCTTCATCCTTTTTATTTCGTGTTTCTTATATATATTTCAAGGGAGTTATTTTCTTTTCCTTTTCATACCCGTTTCTTATATTTTCATTTATCATTAATGGAATTTCAATTTTTTTTGTTTTGTTTTGCAAGTCCGTGAGGGTGGTGAAGCAAGAAAGATATACGACAAAGGAAACCTAAGACAGCAACAGCAGCAGCAGCAGCAGCAGCAGCAGCAGCAGCAGCAGCAGCAGCAGTAGCAGTAGTAGTAGTAGTAGTAGTAGTAGTAGTAGTAGTAGTAGTAGTAGTATAGTAGTAGTAGTAGTAGTAGTAGTAGTAGTAGTAGTAGTAGTAGTAGTAGTAGTTATTGTTGTTGTTCTGGTTCTTTTCAGCCTCCTTTTTGCTCCTATTATCATCTCTTTCCTTGGTGCTCTTCACAATGAAGAGCCTCGCCGCTTCGCCGCTACACAAGGACACCGAGGCTCCTCTCCAATCTTCATTACATTAGGCTCGGTGCAAATTGCCTCCCGATGCAAGCACACGCGGCGGCCTAGCGGGCGGCACCACTAACGAGGCCAATTAATTAGTAGAGATTAATGGCTCACCTGCAACGGGAAGACAGGTACGTGATTACCGCGTTTGCTGGCGGCCCACGCAAGCACTGCTGAAGGGACGGGAGGTATGCAGGTGTGTGTGTGTGTGTGTGTGTGTGTGTGTGTGTGTGTGTGTGCGTGTGCGTGTGTGTGTGTGTGTGTGCGTGTGTGTGTATGTGTGTGGGTATGTGTGTGGAGCAGTCAGCGCTCAACGAAAGGAGAATGTTCATGTAGTGGCGGTACAGTCAAGGCTGATTCTCGTCCACTTGGGCCTTGGTGATCATTATGACTCGACTGGTGAAGTGTCGTGTACCTTGACTTCAGTCCTAGGCAGCTCCCTCTCATGGAATTAATTTAATTACATTTCTCAATGCATCATAATAAGAGGCATTACTTTAGTGGCCATTAGTGAGATATGATTACTGGCGCTATATTCATCCTTAGGCCTATCAAGGTGCGGGGAAGAGACAAGTGAGCAGTATACAATAAAAACACCTCCACCTTTAGGCTAAGAACAGTCAACGAAGAGAGTGCAAAGCAAAAAATAATAAAATATGAAAAAAAAATCTCCAAACCATGAATTAACATTATCTATCATAAAAAAACAGTACAAAGAAGATAATGGAAAACGGTGGAAGAGAAATATAAACAAACATTTTCATTCTACATGCCAAACACATAGTAAAGTATAGTTTACTTTGATTTAAATGATTTTTAATGATTTTCATAATTTAGGTCTAGTATAGGTATTTTGCATTCCTATACATCACTTTACTCTGAAATAACTAAACACGCACCAGAATCGGAGGGTCAAACCTTACATACCATTTCCCCACAACAGAGGCAGAGTTGAAAGCAGCTTCATTTTACTCAAGTGTACCTTAATATACTACATTTTCTCTGTTCACGAGACAAGGTAGAGAGGGAGCACCCAAGAGAAAAATCACATGAATAATTACTATAACACAGAGTGGGAAATGCGAGTGGTATAAATTCATAAGATACACAGAGGCCAGGTTTGAGGCATTAAAACGTGTCGTGGTGATCCGCCAGGTAAACAAGGCAGCCAACACGTGTATGATAAACAACTATTTGTCGCCCCGTTGTAAAGCCACGCCCACCACTAATAACTTTTAAACACCGTGAAAATGGAACTGTAAATATCAACACTTATTGCCTTAGTGCAGGGTGGGCGACGAGATCATCGATAGCTAACAACATTATCCAATACTGAATTTCAATGTGATCTTATTTTCAAGTTTTCAAGGTTACTGTGTGGAGATGACAACATTTGCACTACAATACGAGGGTCAAGTGTAAAATGTCCCCTCATACCTTAGTTCCTACCGGCAAAAGAGTTCAAGTGTGGCAGGATGGTGATTCAAAACACCTGTGGATTCCTAGAGTGAGAAAGTAACAAAAATTTCCTCTCTAAAAGACACCTGTGCTGATAATGGGAATAGAGAGTAAAATGTTTCTACGTAACACTGTCTCTACTTTGCGACATCCAGGTGTTGCTAGAAGTTGATTAATAAACACCTGTGAATCTCAAAGGTGTGACATCTCGGTGGTTTATTATCTGGCACTTCTAACGTCATTGGGGACTAGTGTTTTGATTTGTATTTCTCCTCTGGCTGACCGAAACGTGGCAGCTCCTTGTACCTCAATTTTATATTCCGGGGAAAAAAAATGTGTGAAGGAAAAGTGTTATGTTAAAGGTGTTAGGTCTGTGTTGGAAAGACGAGACATCTTCCTCCAGTTACCTCTCTTCCCTCTTCCTTTTCTCACCTCCTCTCTTTCTCCACTTTTCGTCCTTGTCTGTCTCTCATCTTTCTTCTCAATTTGCTTTTCTCTTACCCAAAACTTTTATATCGTCTGCTCTCTCTCTCTCTCTCTCTCTCTCTCTCTCTCTCTCTCTCTCTCTCTCTCTCTCTCTCTCTCTCTCTCTCTCTCCCTGGTTCCCTTTCCTTTACAATTATATCTCTTCCCCTTTTTTTACCTTCCCTTCCCTTCGCTTCACATTCACATCCTCTCCCCTGCCTCCACCTTGTTCTCCTCCCGCTCCCCACCTCGTTAAACTGTTCCCTCTACCCTCCATTTCCTGCCAACTGGGCGAATATTCGTTGACTTACTGACTGAGATTCTTGCAAGGGGAGGATGGAAGGAGGAGGGGAGGGAAGAGTGGAGGGAAAAACTGCATGGGGGAGGGCCAGGTGCACTATCTTCCTGACGTTCCTATGTTACGCTCTTATCGTATCCTGAAGAAGTGTCAATTATGGTCCGCAAATGATCCGAAGAACTCGAAGACGAAGTGAAAAATGAAAAAAAAGAGAGAGCAGAGAAAGAAAAAGAGAGAGAGATGAAAGACAGGGAAAAAAGGGGGGTCTGACCGAACCCACACGAATCGCTGAAATACCATAAGGAAATAATCGTCTTTCCGCCTCGAACTCTTACAGAGGGAAACGTCATTTTGGACGCTCCGGGCGGAGGAAAATATTGAAAAATGTCCGCGTTGGAGGCCGAGAAATGTCCCCAAGGCATCGGTGAAAATTTTCCGTCGTGGAGAAATGTCGCATCGCAGGACATTGGACAGCTCGGCGGGCGCCATTTTAGTTATTTGAGACCTGGGAGGGGAGGAGTAAAATATCTTGGTGTTGGGGGAAAGGGTCGCTCTTCTACTGCGCTATACTCCCGCCCCTTCCCCTCCCTATGTCCCCTATCATGCCTTTCCTGAAGAGATACTGCCGGGGATTGAGCCGTGGTCAGCTGTTGGCTTACGGTATGAAGGTGGTTTCTCTCTCTCTCTCTCTCTCTCTCTCTCTCTCTCTCTCTCTCTCTCTCTCTCTCTCTCTCTCTCTCTCTCTCTCTCTCTCTCTCTCCAACCACAGTCCTCTATTCTGTGTTCTTTCAGAAGACACATTATATTTCCACAGTTCTGTACTTTATTCAGTATGAGCACACCACCTGTCTCAGTGTGACTCAATTTTACGACAAACACACACACACACACACACACACACACACACACACACACACACACACACACACACACACACACACACACATACACATTTTTTACCTTTACACAGCAAACCTATTTCTTCCCTCCAAAATAAAACAAAATAAAAAAAACAGAGAAGGCCAACAAAGGCTGTATCATGTTTCAAAGAATAAAAAAGAAAAGCAGAAAAGAAAAAGAAAAAGAAAGGAAAATGTAAAAAAAATCTGAGGAAAAAATTGCATCTCACTTTTCTTACGTCAATATCCAACAAAGGCAACAGGTCGCTCTCCCTCGCCATTAAAGACAGGCTGTCCTGGCCACTGCATGAGTTATCTTTAGAATGTAAAATGAAGCTAGAAAAAAACATGAGGTAAGGGAATAGCTATCTAGTTACGTATTCCAATGCATAATACAGTTTCTCTCTCCCTCTTTCACTTTTGTTCTCTCCTCTTTTTTTTCTCTTTCTCTCAAAATCAAACGCTTATCTATAAACAAAACCACACTACGAGAAGTCGCCATAAATCATACAAACAAAATACAATATTCATAAGGTGACACATCTCTCTTGGGTGTTAGAGGGTGGAAGGAGAAAAGTGGGAAGGTAGAGAATGAGAGATACGTGAGATTAAGGCGGGGAGGCATAGGGAAGTGAGCAAAATTAGGAAAAGTATGGGAGGGTTGGGATGAAACGGAAAGAAAGGGAAGGTAAGAAAAGGGAAGGAAAGGAAGTAAGGGAAATAGATAGCAAGGAAGGGATTGGAAGGGAAGGACAAGGAAGAGAAGAGAAGAGAAGAGAAGTTGAGGTAAGGTAAGGTAAGGTAAGGGAAAGGAAGATAATGAAAGTAAATGGAAGAAAAGGGAGAGGCAGGGATAAGAAGGGAAGGAAAAGGACGAGAAGGGAAGAGATGGGAGGGGAAGGGAATGGAAGGGAAGGGAAGGGAAGGGAAGGGAGGAGGAAAAACGGTATTGATGTATTTACTTCCTGGAACTATTGGTGTTTTTGACCTTCCTAACTTCTACAAATATTGATAGAAACATAACTTTGTACTGGAGACATATTTATACAGGTGATAAGTAGAGCAATGACACCTGAAGAAATTGTATCTCTCTCTCTCTCTCTCTCTCTCTCTCTCTCTCTCTCTCTCTCTCTCTCTCTCGTATACTCACCATCAAACAAGTAGTAGCGGCATTGTGGTCCAGTTTCTGTAAGTAAATATACAAAATGTTACTCGTGAAGTATAATTTGTCCTTTCAATCACACAAGAAAAAGTTTTTAAAAGTGAGAACACGTGAAGGATAACTATGAATATGAGTAAATGAAAGCAAGTGAAGGAAAACTAAATCTTACTGAAAATTATGTGTGTTAAGTGAGATAAAATATGAGATAAAAAGTGAAGAAATGAAAAAAAAATTATGTGATATATATAAAGTTAAAAATAAAGAAGGAAAAAATAAAATAAATAAAACGTCAGGTGCAAAAAGTAATGTTAAAACACAACTTTATCTCCTCTATTGAAACCAGAAAGGAGTGCAGTGGGAAAAAAAAAAAATACCAGCAGACAAGTCACAGGAAGGCCAACACGAATCTTAGTGACGTATGCAAAGGTGGTCAGGAAGATATGTTGATTTGCATACACTAATAGAAGCTTGTTGGCTAAGGGAAAAATCACCTCATTAAAATGCATGAGTTTTATGGAAATGTCGACACTATTTTCGGAAATCGTCTTAATAACAGTGCTACTCCCTACACCCCAATCTGAGGTCACTTGGACAACACATATGCTGTACTCTCTATCTCTCTCTCTCTCTCTCACTCTCTCACTCTCACTCTCACTCTCACTCTCTCTCTCTCTCTCTCTCTCTCTCTCTCTCTCTCTCTCTCTCTCTCTCTCTCTTTCTCTCTTTGTATGTATCAGGGTAACAACGTGTGGTTTCTCGCTCTATATTCCAGTGATTTGCATATTTAACGCTGCCTCCCTCACACAGGTGTCATACCGGGTGAGGCTATGTCTGCTGCTGACATTGGTGCTATTTAAGAAGGGAAGAGTAAAAGAAGTAATAGCAGTGGAAGAAAATGTAGTAGTACCAATAAAAGAAGTACGAATAGATGTAATGATAGTAGTAGTAGTAATAGGTGATGTTGTTGTTGATGTTGATGTTGTTGTTATTGTTGTTGTATTAATGACAGTAGTTTATGTGTAGTATAGTAATAGAAGTAGTAGTAGTAATAACAGTAGTAGAACTAATGTAATAGGTTATACATTGACAAGGTGCTATTACTCTCACTCTCTCTCTCTCTCTCTCTCTCTCTCTCTCTCTCTCTCTCTCTCTCTCTCCATAACTATCCCTGTCCTTCACACATAAAACACACACACACACACACACACACACACACACACACACACACACACACACACACACACACACGACCGTCGGTACTGAACACTGCAGGAGTGGAAAATCAGATTTGTTGAGGTAAATGAACTGTGGAAAGGATGGGACATACATTTCCCTTCTTTTCCCCTCCTCTTTAGGGTTGTGGAAAGGCACTGATGTAGAGGGACAACAAAAGAGGGAGTAAAAGGGAGAGCAATGGAGGTAAAAGGAGAACCAATGGATTAGGTTAAGAGGGGAGGAGGGAGGAAGAGGGGAAAATCAGAGATGAGTAGGAAAGACGGAAAAAATAACTTATGAAGGAAATGAGGGAGGGGAAGGCAAGAGTCACATTAAAGAGCCTGAAAAAGAAGAAGGAATTGAGGCGTTTGTTTGGAAGGAAAGGGAAGAGAGGAAATAAGGAAGAGGAAGTAGGCGGGCGGGACAAAAAGTGAAGATGAATGGGCGAGGTTTGTCACACCATGAATGATTCTCTCTGAGGGAGAAAATACCGCCATTCAAATAAGGGGAAAAAAGAAATATGAACGAAGAACCAGGAAATGAGATGAATCACAGTATACATCAAGGGAAAATTTTACTGTTAAGAAGAAAAATAATTAAGACAACATAGTAAAATAATGACGA
>JAPQNM010000021.1:6142664-6147664 GCA_029783475.1 Metacarcinus magister | reverse complement strand
GGAAATGTGCGAAGGCAGGGGAAAGGGTCCGTCTGCTGCCGCTGCTTAATATTGTAATGAGTTGAGAGTCAGTCTGATAAGCTGATTAGCGCAGGTGTGTGACGAGGACAGGGTGTGATGAGGGGCACCTGGGGAACACTTGGGAGGGGAGAGGAAGGCAAATGGAGTACGTGGGAAGGTGAAGTAGTAGTAGTAGTAGTAGTAGTAGTAGTAGTAGTAGTAGTAGTAGTAGTAGTAGTAGTAGTATAGTAGTAGTAGTAATAGTAGCAAAGTAGAACAGTAGAAACAGTGGTACCCTTGGGTCCACTAAAAGGAAGAGATTTTCCCTGGGTACTTTACGAGGCAAGTTAAAGACAAAGGAGAACGGCCACTTACCTGTCGTAGAAGTAATTAAAACTTTTATTCACCGCGATGTATTTACAGGTAATTGTAAAGCGCCACGGATTGGAGAGCAGGACGGCGGCGAACAAAAGCATTTTTCGTGGCGGTAAAGTTTTAATCTCGTGTTTATAATTAGGAGTTACGTGCGAGGATCCACTAATTCATTCATTCTTGGTAACTTCATGGAGGGGGGCGGGGGGGGAAACAGAAAGAGAAAGAGAGAGAGAAAAAAAAAAAGAAAAAAAAAAGAGATAGAGAGACCGACACACCAATAAATTAATGAAGAGTAAGATAAAAGAAATGAAACAAAAGAACGAACACAAATACACACACAAAAAAACGAAAACAGAAAAGACAGATATACTCGTAAGCGACAGGATTTTGCGTGAGAGCAATGGCAGGTGGAGGATCAGGTAAGATGGGACAAGGGAGGGCGGAAGTGTGTGAGTGTGTGAGTGAGTGAGTGAGTGAGTGAGTGAGTGAGTGAGTGAGTGAGTGAGTGAGTGAGTAGAGCAATGGATGATGTAAGAGAAAGAGAAAGAGAAAGAGAGAGAGAGAGAGAGAGAGAGAGAGAGAGAGAGAGAGAGAGAGAGAGAGAGAGAGAGAGAGAGAAAAAAAAATTAATAGATAGTGAAAGGATGAGAGTAAGAAAGAGAGGTGTTAGCACAAAAAAAAGAACCTTAATGAATGAGAGGAGGAGGAGGAGGAGGAGGAGGAGGAGGAGGAGGAGGAGGAGGAGGAGGAGGAGGAGGAGGAGGAGGAGGAGGAAGAAGAAGAGGAAGAGGAGGAGAAGTAGGAGGCGGGGGAGGTGGTGGATGTCGAGCAGGAGGAATAGGAGGAGGAATAGGAGGAGGAGGAGGAGGAGGAGGGGGAGAGGAGAAGAAGTGGTGGGGTGTGAGAAAGTAGGAAGAATTAGTGGAGAATTGTGATGAAGTAAGAAGCAAGAAAGAAGGAGAAGGAATGAAGAAGGATGAAGAGGAGAAGAGGAGTATTGTAGGAAGTGGTCGGTAGGCTATTACCCTCCCCCCCCCCCCCCCCCCCTTAACGTTCCCCCTGAAAGAGTTCAACCAATCACCTCCTTCCTTTTCAGAGCGGTAAATGGACCAGTAAACACGACTCAAAATCCTCAAGGTCGCACAAAACTTCCCCTCACAGCACAGTCCCCATCTCCCCTCATAGCATAGTCCCCACCTCCCCTCACAGCACAGTCCCCATCTCCCCTCACAGCACAGTCCCCACCTCCCCCACGGCATTCTAGTCAAGGGCGCCCGAGGAAACACTACTATGAGGAGTTAAAGGGACGGTAACTGGCGCCCTCTCTTCATTCCTCCTTCTGTTACTCCTATTACCTCTCTATCTCTCTTCTACTCCTGTATCCTATCTTCATTCCCTGCTGATCTTTCTCCTCTTTTCCGTCTGTGTCTTTATCATTTTTCTTTTGTATTCCTTATTTTTTTCTCTAGATCAACAAGGAATCGCTGGTTTTATCATTGGAGTAGTAGTATTGTGCTCTGCTTGTGTCCTCCACCCAGCTAGAAGCAAGGAGAGCGGGAGAGGAGGAGGAGGAAAGGAGAGATAGGAAAAGAAACGATGACATGAAGACAGGAGAGAAGATAATGGAAGGCAATGTGACTCAGAGGACAGAAAGAAGAAGATAGAGGAGGGAAAGGAAAAAAGGATGGAGATGAAGGGAGGAAACCAGGAGAAGATTGAGGCAAGGAGACAAGGGAAGGTTGTAAAAATGATACGCAGAATGCAGCGTTCACTCCGTTTTGAATGCCATTATGAAAGGCTCAGCAAACAGGGGAGGGAAGGCAATGACCCGGTTTTTTTTGTCTTTTTTTCTAATTCTGGCTGAAAGTGGAACATCAAAATTTTGCTGTGTAATCCAATAATTTTTTCCTCTTACTCTGTGATGCAGCGTCTGTCTCTGTCTGTGTGTCTGTGTCTGTCTGTCTTCTTTGTCTCTGTCTCCGTCTCGTCTCTGTTCTCTGTCTCTGTCTCTGTCTCTGTCTCTCTGTTTCTCTGTCTCTGTCTCTGTCTCTGTCTCTGTCTCTGTCTCTGTCTCTGTCTCTATCTCTGTCTCTGTCTCTGTCTGTCTCTTTTTCTTTTCTCTCTATGGTTCCAGTTACAAACAATTTTTTGAAGGACGACGAAGTAGAGAGAAAAATTGGACCTCACTCTCTTACCACCACCACCACCACCTCTCTTTCCTCCTCCTCTTCCCAACTTGGTCCCAATTCCTCCTCGTCTTCCTCCTCTTCTTTCTTCCCTTACCCTTCCACCCCTTCCACCACCACCACCACCACCACCACCACCTCCTTCTTCTCTTTCAGCTCTTTCCTAATTCCATAAAGCTTAACACGCTCTTCCCACAACCCCTGAACCACATTCTTACGAGCAGCGGCTGAGGAATCCTGGAAATTTCCCGGACGATGAGATAGGAGTCAGCGCTAAGTGGTGGTTCCGGAAAGCATGTGCTCCTGCAGAAAAATACTTTGAACTTCACCTTGACAGCAGCCATGTCAGATCAGAAGGGTGTTTTTAGCTGTTCTAATCGACGCTAGTTTAATGTGTCACGTTAGCTTTTCAGTCGTTAGTGAAGGGGGAGTTGAGTTGGAGTTGAGTTGGAGGGAGAGGTGTTGGAGGGGGCGTAAAGAGGGGTACAGGGGACAGGTGAGAAAGGGAAGGTGATACAATGCAGGTGTCATACTCGTACAGGTGATGGGAGCCTAAGGGAAGTGTACTCTCTCTCTCTCTCTCTCTCTCTCTCTCTCTCTCTCTCTCTCTCTCTCTCTCTCTCTCTCTCTCTCTCGGTAGTGGTGGTGGTGGTGTACAAAGGGTCCTCTGTTGGGAGGTTATTTCAGGAAGGAAGTATGCCCTGGGCCGAGTGTATTGTGATGGTGAGTAATTACAAAGCCTACACACGTCTTTCATTTGGAGGCGGTAAGACGGGGTGCGTTGCATACGTACGGAACACACACACACACACACTCTCTCTCACTCTCTCACTCTCTCTCACTCTCTCTCTCTCTCTCTCTCTCTCTCTCTCTCTCTCTCTGGAGGTCCTTTCTTCGCGTCAATACTACTACTACTACTACTACTACTACTACTACTACTACTACTACTACTACTATTACTACTTTACTATTACTATTACTACTACTACTACTACTACTACTACTACTATTACTACTTCATTACATTACTATCAACACAGATACTGATGATAATAATAACAATAACAATAATAATAATGATAATTATAATGATAGTGATAGTAATAACAATGCTAATAATGATGATAATATTAATAATAATAATAATAATAATAATGATGAAATAGTAATAATAATAATGATAATAATAATGATAATAATAATAGTAATAATAATGCAAATATAGGTTGTGGCGGCAGCTCAGTAGGACTCACAAGGGAGGCAACAAATTAGGTACACAGGCTTTTCCTGGACGCATGTCAGAACGCGGACGAGGCAGCCAAATAGTGAGACGAAACTCAGGCCTTTCACAAGCAATGGAAGCAAGAGTTTGGTATACGAGCAGCGAGTGACGTAGGAGTTTCCTTTAAACAGCCGAGTTATAAGTCTAATTGAGTGCTAATGGTGTGTAGAATGTGTTATGCATGCGAGGTCGTATCACTTGGCGCGCCTGGAGAAGACGGCGAAGGAGTGCAGATGAGGTGAGAATATCGCCCTTAAGGGAGAACTGAGCTTTCTTGGAGGGACGCGCAGCGGCCTTCACGCCTCCTGGAGATACACAGACTCAATTAAATGATATACTCGTCACGTCCCATTCAGTGCGAGGCGCGCGGCGAGGTGACACACATGCCCCGCGGAGGTATTCCAACCACCACCACCACCACCACCACCACCACCACCACCACCACCACCACCACCACCACCACCACCAAGGCAACGGCAAGGCGTCCCTGTTTACTAGGAAGAAGAAAGACTTGTTCTGCGCTGCTCGACCCTTCACCCTTCACCCTCCACCACAGACCTTCCGGGCACCTCCCTCACCTTTCACCCACCACTACACACCTCGAGGCACCTCCATTCATTCCTTGCCGACACTTTTTGCCTTTCTTTTAAGGTACTTTACTCACTCATTCTTAGAGTAGGTCTTATTACTTCCACGGAACACTCTCCTCATTCTTGGCGTGTTTTTCTCATTGCTCGGGGCGTGTACTCGCTTACTGTCTTAATAAAACATCACTTGGCAAGCTTCTTCTTTTCTACGTATTTCCATGTCCTTGACCTATTTCCTGATGTTAATATAGATATAAAATATCCCTCAGCCACGCCCAAGGCACCATCATTACGCGTCTTTCAAGACCCCTGCAGCATCTCCATCCCTGCTCTCTCCTTCGCAGTCTGGAATCAGCGCTTGAAAAGCGTTCACAGAGCCGTGCAAGAAAGGGCGTGTGATTGTCTGCCTCCCCGCTGCCTCCACCAATCACAGGGCGCCGCGAATATCCCAAGACCTTGCCATAAGAAGTGAGTGTCTGCTGGAGGAAAGGAGGAAGGGAGAAAGAGAGGTAATAAGAGGTAGGAGGAAGGGAAGGATTTCTCGAGTTCCTGGAAAAGACTGTCTATATA
>JAPQNM010000021.1:6115164-6127664 GCA_029783475.1 Metacarcinus magister | reverse complement strand
TTGTTAAAAGGTTTCCTGAGACCACACAAGTATAACTACAGAGGGATAAACCTAAGAAGCTCTGTACAGCTTTTCTATCTCCACGCCTTGCTTTGAGTATCTTAACGGCGACATAAAAGAAGCCACGACCACATTACTATTTTTTCAGCACACTGTTCCATGCTCTACGTCTTTTGCCAAGTGCTTTTGTACAGCTTAGACCAATATTTCTTATTTTTCAGTTTTCTTTGAGTATTTGGAGACCAACTTTTCAACACTTTTCATTTTATACTTCGATGACTTTTTGGCGGGTGAATAGTTGCCGTTGTAAACATTCCAATCCAGTCATATTTTCCCAAGTATTGTATAAATGCAACAAAATCCGTTCTGTTTCTGTTGAGTCTTTCCCGTCCGTGTGTTTCATCTACTTTATTATATACCTGAGTACATCACCACCTACAACAACACTACTACTACTGCTACTACTACTACTACTACTACTACTACTACTACTACTACTACCTGTTACCAGAGACCGTACCTGCCTCTCTTTCCTCTCAATATTAGTCGGCGTCAAATTAGATGCCAGAAAAAAGAAAAGACAGGTGAGTTGGTGAGAGAGCAATGCAAAGTTGTTTTTCCACACCTGTAGTCCCAAAGGAGGAAGAATGAATGAAGAGTGGGAGAAAGAGGAAGAGAGAGAAGAGGCTTAGTGGGAGGGTGTTGATGGTGGTAGTAGTAGTGGTGGTGGTGGTAGTGGTGTTATTGTAGGAGGTCCGAGTGGATGGTTGTTTTTGTTATTGGAAGACATTGCTTGCGGTGGTATGGTCCGAGGTGTTTATTGTTATACAGCGAGGAGAGAGGTGACCTGAAATAGTTGTTATTGTGGCGCAGTAATAGTGTCCTGCTTGTTTGGTGTTTGCTGCTGCTCCTTGCTTGGTGGGATTATTTCTACTTTCTTGTTTGCTTGTTTATATCTTTCGTATTTGCTTGTTTGCTCTTGGTTTTTTTGTTTTCTTGTTTCATGTTTCTCTAGTTTCTTATTGCTGTTGTGATTTGTTCGCTTGTTTATTTTTGTTATTCTGTTTGCTTGTTATTGTTTACTGGGTGTTTAATCCTTTGTACTTGTTTTCTTGCTTAGTTATGTACGTTCATTTGCATTTTCTTATTTGTTGATATTAAGTTTTTTATGATCTGTTGTTTACTATCAACTTATTTTGTTTGTTTGTTTACATGTCGATTGATTAACGTACTTACAGGTGAGTTAGTTTATGTCTTTTACTCGTCGTTTTTATTGTTTGCTTGCTTGGATTGTGTTTGGAAAGCGGAAAAAACAAAAAACTGCAACAATAAATACTACAACATTTCTTCCTTCAAATGCTTTCGAGATACGGAGATTGAGCAAACGAGGCAGTTGTGTCACATTTTCTTCACGCCTTTGTTACCTTCACGCACTGCTGGGTTATCAAAGTGCTATGATACTGCCTTTACTATTTCTCTATTTCTCTCTATCTCACTTTTATTTACCAGAATGTGAGAGTGTGTCATGGGAGGGAAAGAATGTTACACCTCACACATTGTTGTACTGATATACGCGGATGAATAAATGAAAACGTGTCTATTATTATTTGTTCCTCGTAAAAAAATAGAACATGGACAGGAATTAAGCATAAGCACAGGTATACAGGTTACGTGGAGCTGATGAGAATACTGACACACACAGATAGAAAGATAGATCGATAGATAGATGAATAGATAGATAGATAATTAATTGACTACGGTATGCAGGTATATGTGTTGATATTACATAAGACACACACATAAACACACATAAACACAAATATAAAACACGCACACGCATACACACGCATTCACATACACACACACACACACACACACACACACACACACACACACACACACACATTTACACAGACAGACACACACACACACACACACACACGTGAATGACCATACGAGAGTCTGACTGAACGATTCACTTGTCATAAGAGAATTTACATTTAAATTGGAAAGAAAATCCTCTTTTTATGTATGAGACGAAATGGAAATCTGGGAATATTTTTTCTGCATATTCATCTCGTCTCTCCTTACCACGCTCCACCTTGTTCTGAAGATGTTGTCGATCAAAGATGCAAAGAAAGTATGTAGAATTGACGGTACCCAACATTTCCTTTATATATTTTCACTGTATACATGAGAAAACCATATATAACACACACACACACACACACACACACACACACACACACACACACACACACACACACACACACACACACACAGTTCCATTAAACATATCATTGCATCTCCAAATACAACATTTACTTCCTCCTGAGACTGGCAGTGATGAGCCTTGAGGGACGAAAGGAGAAAGAGAAGGAGGAGGAAGAGAAGGAGGAAGAGGAGGAGGAGGAAGGCAGAATCAAAAGACACCCTCATGATGACCACCTAAATTACACGTCACCCACACCGCTAATGAACCTCTCGACCACGTCCCATCCTTCCTCCTTCGTCTCCTAACTTGCTAATTTACCTTCACGTAATATATTCCTGCCGGAACTAATTATACGTTGTGATTATTGATATTTAATTACATTTCTTCTCAATACTTCTACTGTTATCTATATCAATATTATTATCATTATCATACAACTACTTTTACTATTACTACTACTACTACTACTACTACTACTATTAAAACTATTTCTAAGAGGTGTCACGGGGAGATATACACCTTTTTACAATATGTGTTCGTGTTATGTAAGGTAAAGGCAAGGTATGGTAGGTAGAAAAGGGTCAAACAGGTGTCAAGAAGTGGTGAGGTGCTGGTATCATTACACACCTTGAAGAGAGAGAGAGCGGAGGAGGGAGAGATAGGGAACGAAGCACGATGAAACGATAAAAGAATAACTCGATTACTGTGTGTGCGAGAGAGAGAGAGAGAGAGAGAGAGAGAGAGAGAGAGAGAGAGAGAGAGAGAGAGAGAGAGAGAGAGAGAGAGAGAGAGAGAAGAGAGAAAGAGTAAGAGAAAGAGAGACTCAGCTATGATGTATGGTGGTGGAGGAAGAGAAAAAACCGGCGTTGTGATGGAAGGGGTGGGGAGGCTGGTAGGAGGGTGGGTGGAGAGGAGAGTGGAGTGATAGAGAGAGAGGGAGAGAGAGAGAGAGTGCGAGAGAGAAAGAGAGAGAGAGGGAGAGATAGAGAGGCAGGCCGTTCACGATGTATGGCTGCTGACTCTCTGTTCTGTCACCGTAAAACTTTCTAACGTCACTTCTCTTTACACATGGAAATACTGCACTCACTAACAGCCTTGTGTAGTGTATTTCATTCACTGAGAGTACCCAGCTCACTAAGGGGCCTTAACTCTCTTATCATGCTCAGTGAAGGGCCTCAGAAACACTATGTCATGCTCGTTGAAGGGCCCCTGATCGCTCCCTTAAGATGCTGTTGAAAGAAGAGATATTTGAAGTCTATGTCGCTTCCACCCTTGTTAAAAAGGAATCAGGTTAGGGATAAACTTAAGCACACACACACGCACACACACACGCGCGCACACACACACACACACACACACACACACACACACACACACACACACACACACAAGACAAGGAATTAAGAGGTTCACGTCGCAGGAAATTAAAATAATGAGTTAAATTCCCTCCCAGCAGACATTTAATGTGCAAGTTTAAATCCAAGAGAACACATCTTCGTCGCCAGAGTAATGTGTTTCTCTCTCTCTCTCTCTCTCTCTCTCTCTCTCTCTCTCTCTCTCTCTCTCTCTCTCTCTCTCTCTCTCTCTCTCTCTCTCCTCGAGCTAAGGAGCAGAGGTGGAAACTTCCTCTGCTTGTATATCCTGCTTCTTTCTTTTTTTTTCTTTCTCTCTCTCTCTCTCTCTCTCTCTCTCTCTCTCTCTCTCTCTCTCTCTCTCTCTCTCTCTCTCTCTCTCGCTCTCTCTCTCTCTCTTTCTGTACTTGGGTAGCAGAGTGAGAAAGTAGAAAAAAATTAAGAGACACACACCAGTGGAATAATGAGGTAAGCCACCACCACCACCATCACCACCACCACCACCACCACTACAACCACCACCACCACCACCTCTGAGGACAAGCTGAAGGAGGAAAACAAAGGGGAAGGTCTCCTCTGTCTAATGACGCGGTGCAAGAGGGGACAGGCAACCAAAAGTGAAAGAGGGGAAAAAAAGGAGGCAAAGGGAAAGGGAAGGAAATTATCCACTACAAGAGAGGGGAAAAAAAGGGAGCATGTGTTTTTGTTGTTATTGTTTGATTTTACAGCTGGAGTAGTATGATAAAGGGAAGGTTTTTTTGTGGTGTAGGCTGTTAGTGAGCAATTAGACAAACAAAAGAGAGAGAAAGAGAGAAAAAAACAAAAAGAGAAAGAAAATAACATAATCATCTCAGGTACGTTTTGTTGATGTCCTCATAAAACACTGGTACGTCTTAAAACATACATAAGCCAATTGTGTATCTGTAAGAGAATGCTGCACGGCTTTCCTGTGACACTGAAATGAACACCCAAGGCACGGCCAGCAAACACGAGACAAAGGACACCGTACGTAAAGCCTCTCTTATTACAAGTCCTGTTGGCTATACTTCTCCTTGCTTTACTCTGCTTTGATATAATACTGAACATGGTAAAAATAGCAACATGGATGGCATGCTAAATACACAGCCAGAGGGTAGAGTATATACAGTCTTCTAATATGTTTCCTGTTTCCTATCTCCCTTACTTTAATATGTCTTTAAATCATACTACTAACTAATAACGAATTTGATCCACGAAAGAACACGTTTGAAAGTATGATTATTATATAGGGAGAATTTAGAAGAACTGAGATGTATTGATTAATATATATATAAAAAAGTGTTGTCGCTTCTCGAACTGGTGACAAAAATAACTGATGAAAAGCGGTGAACACAAAAGTTACATACACTAAATAACACCTTTCTCCTTCACCCTTGAAATATAATATAATAAAATAAACCTGGAAAAGTCAATGACACATGAAGAAAAAGTAGGAAAAAAAAATGTGCTGCTCATAATTAGTGACTGAAAAAATGAAAAAAAAAACTTAATAATCCAGTACCTGAAATAAAACAAAAATCTCTAATCTAAAAAGAAATCACCGAAGTCGCATTAAAAAGACTAAAAGCTGCCACTCATAATTAGTAACAGAATCCTACCAATATAAAGAATCCAGTACTAAATCTAAAAACAAAGCAAAAATACCCAAACTGATAAAAAAAAGTCGATGACACAGGAGATAAAAGGTGGAAAAAGGGTGCCACTCTTGCCTAAGGTCCCCGAGGTGTGCTGAAGAGCGTGATCTATGAGGGGGAACCACGCCGCGGTTACTGTTGCATACTGAGGCGGGAACCCAACTCAGGCCCGTGACGAAAGACTCTCAGAGGTATTCTTACTCCAGGAAATAATGTTCTGCGTCGCTTGGGGTGGGAGGAAGGCGCACCCAGGGAAGGAAGAGACGAGGAGGAGGAAGAGGAGGTAGAGGAGGAGGGAAGCGTGGGTGGATGAGTGACAATGAGAAGTGAAGTAGAAGAAAAGCGTTGCTGAATGGGACGAAAACGTGGTAAAAGGAAGGAGGAGGAAACCGTGGGAGGATGTGTGCGTGTGCGTGAGAGGAAAGAGGAAAGAGGAAAGAGGGAGTTGAGGAATTAAAGATTGGGAAGGAAAGAGAGGAAGAGGAAGAGAGCGTGGATGGAAGAAAAAATGAGGGCAGGGAAAGACGAAAGAGGGTGAGGAAAGAAGGAAAGAGAGTTAGGATATAGTAAAGAAAGGTGGAGAAGGAAGACGAAAAGGAAAGGAAGAGGAGCCAGGGGACATGAAGCAAAAAAAAATAGAGTGCAAGAATTAAAGAGAGAGAAGACTGGCTGGATAGAGAGACTCGGGAAGACGAAGGGAAGGAAGGAAGGAAGGAAAGAGGAAGGGAGTGACGGAGAGAGGGGAGAAAAGAGGGAAGGAGAGGAGGGCTAAAGCACTTACGGTAAGAGGTGGAGGTGGTGGGTGGACGTGTGAGTGAGTGGGTGAATGAGTGAAGTAGATGGAGTGGAAAGTGGTACAGCTTTCATTTTCCTAGAACCTACAGGAAAGATCGGGGCGGTCGGTCCAATATTACTACTACTACTACTACTACTACTACTACTACTATTATTGCACACACACACACACACACACGACCCAGTTCGGAAGCACGAGTTACACAGTTGTCCGCGATATAATTTGCCTCAATAGAGCCTAGAGCTGGCAGGGGCTGTGAATACAAAATCACCCCAATGGAAAATACTGCTCAACGTCCCCCCTAAAAAATAATAAGGCATGAATACGCTGAGGGAGTGTATGCATGTACGGCCTCACAACATCATTACGCCAACGCTCTGCCAACACGATCAATACCACTCCCTTCTGGTGCGATTATTCACTCCACTTCCAGCTGTCACTCCTCTCACCTTGAATGTATCACAAATGCAATACAAAGATAATAAATCACAGACTTGTCCTCAGTCAGTTCCAAGAAGCTTACACCCGAGACCTGATTGAAATGATTATGATAAGGAATAAATCACTATCAAGCCTGCCATGAAAAAAAATATCTGCAAAATCCTTGACAAATGAAAAAAAAATGCGAGGAAAATTACATTATAGAAGGAAATTAATAAACGATGTGATGATGATAAGAATAGAAAGATAATGTACATGGAAACGAAAATAATTAACCAACAAATTAGTAATAAGAAAAATCCTGAAATACAAACTTCTGAACCCCACAAAACAAAGTTGCCTTATAGAAAATACTAATTATGATCCAGCAGACGACTGCGAAACCTTCCTTAATTATAAAACACCTGTGTGAAGACCCACCACCTCCCCGCCACAACACCTGGAGGGAAATCAAACAAGGAAGACGAAGACGAACACGAGATGTAAGCAAATATATAAAAAAAAAGACGAGAGATACGAGGAAGAGGAAGAGGAGGAGGAGGAGGAGGAGAGGGAGGACGAAAGGGAACGGCAAATCAGGTCTGAGCAAATGAAATTGTGTATGCCTGGAGGGAGAATCCATTTTTGCGTTGCTATTTAGAGTGGCGTTCACAGGTGATCGTGTCCCGTGGAGCTGCGGCAGGCGACGGCAGCACAATCTCCATAAATTGTCAACCCCCTCTCCCTCCCCCTCCTACCTGACTCCCCCATTCGATGAGAGAGAGAGAGAGAGAGAGAGAGAGAGAGAGAGAGAGAGAGAGAGAGAGAGAGAGAGAGAGAGAGAGAGAGAGAGAGAGAGAGAGAGAGAGAGAGAGAGAGAGAGAGAGAGAGAGAGAGAGAGAGAGAGAGAGAGAGAGAGAGAGAAACAAAATTGAGTGAATATGATAGAGGAAATGTGATGCGGAAGAAAGGAGACAAATGTGACACTAACGACGAAGGAACATGATAGAGAGAGGCACAGGAAGGTGAAAATAAAGACACATAACATACTAACACTGATAAGATAGGTGGGAAATAAATAATACAGATAAACAATCAATATTAATAGTCTATCATCTCTTTCTCCCTCTCCTCCTCCTTTCCCTGTACCTGTTTTTTAGCCATATTGTTCAACTCCCCTTTCCTCTCCTTCATTCCCCCTTCCTCGGCTCGTTGCTTTCCCTCTTCCCTGCAATCCTTCCTCTCCCCTTCTCCCATTACACCTCCCTCCCTCCCTCCCATCTCTCCCTCCCCTCCCTTCCCTTCCCTCCCTCCCCTTCCCTCTCTCCTTCACACAAAAGGGCACCTATCCTGCCCTCCCTTCTCGCCCAATTTACTTATTTTGCTTTCTACGTCAACTTTCTCTCTCTCTCTCTCTCTCTCTCTCTCTCTCTCTCTCTCTCTCTCTCTCTCTCAAATTATTCACTAAAATACTGGTGAAAAAACATTGCGACAAAACAAAAACAACAGCAACAACAACAATAACAATGACAACAAAAGTGTGAAAAATGTACAAAAAATAATCGCCTAAAACCTCTGGCAGAAGCCTTTTAAAGCCCCAGGTGTGGGAGGTCGACACAGGTGAACCCTCCAGGCAGGTAAGACAAAGGAACACAAAAACAACAGAACCAGACAGAAAGGGAAAAAGAGAGAGAGAGAGAGACAGAGAGAGAGAGAGAGAGAGAAAGAGAGAGAGATACTCGTAGGATGGTGGAGAGGACATCTATCATACAGACAAAGCGTTCCCTGGCCTTCTATATAGTGCCATGTGTACAGGTGTTAGTGTGTCTGGGGTGCCACTGTCCCTGAGTCACCTTTGGCCCCATACCGTCTGTACTTGTCACCTGGGCGTTACAAATGAGCGGAGGGAGCAAAGAAGTGCCATTCCCCACGGTCATTTGGCCTGAAATATGCATGATTACGCCGTGTTTTGGTTCGCGACATTAATCAGCGAGAATGTTGGGTTTAATTCTGGGTGTAGGGAAGGTAGGCGGCCATGACAGTAGTTGGTGCACTCTGTCGTCCCGCTAACAGTTAAGGATCAGTGTGATTACGCCGTGATTCCTACTATTACTGAGGGAAGCGTGAGGATGATAATGGTCAAGAGTGAAGATGCAGTGGTGTTGGTGATTAGGTGAGTCAGGTTGTGATTTTCCTATGATCTCTAATACTTAACATTCCTCTGTGGTCTGGGAAGCGTGGTAGTGAATAGCTGATGTTAGTGATTTGGTAAAGAAGTGCTGCACTTTCTTATGTACCTAATTAAAGGCATTCTAGTGGCTAACAACACACGTTAGAAGAAGATTGCCCGCGATTATTACTCTATATATATAAAAATAATCATAGTAAGGCAAAAAAAAGGTCATAGTCACTATAAGTTTCGAGTCTGCCTGTTACTTCCTTCTCCAACTCCTTCAAGTCATGGGGGGGGGATAGAGTAAATAGAAGGCAGCGTGGCCCGTAGTTTGCCAGTCAAGGGGGAACGAGTGCACTTAAGTCGTGTTGGGGTGGTGGTTTACAGGTGATGAATTACGTGGAGTTTTGGACAGGTGAAGGAACGGTGGGGAGTTACACCAGAAGCCACTATTACTACTACTACTACTACTACTACTACTACTACTACTACTACTACTACTATTACTACTACTACTATTACTACCACAGATCGTTTATTTATTACTCGTGTGGCGTGGCGTGAACAACTTTGGTCTTTCATATCAAAGTACACACATAAACCAAAGGGGACCACTGCTAGGCAACCGCTCTCACCGTATTGCAAGCCCGCAACTTTCTGCCCCGAGAGTCTGTATTTGCCTATTTTGTATTGCGAAAAATGGAGAGGAAGGGTATGGAAGAGGAACTAGTAACCTTCTCCACCACCTGGCTGAAGACTTACACCTCATACTTATTGAGTGTAAGTCATATATACTAACACACCAATCACTACTACACCGTCCCTAAAACATCAAAATAACTAGAAAATAATCACAAATCTCTAGAAACAAAGAAAGGTAACTAGTCCTTAAAGCAAAACATTAAAAAAAATATATATAGAAGGATAACAACACAGAATTCAATGATATGTTTTGTGGGTGATCATCTCTATGCTATTAACTAATGGCCAAGATGCTGAAGTAAAGGGGGACACGCAGCCTGTGATCCTTGCGTGGGTTAAAGGGAGGGAAGAAGGGAGGGAGGGATGAGCAGAGAGGGGTTAAAGGGAGATGAGGACGGAAAGGAAGGGAGAGGGAGAGATATCTGCACAAATGACTAAAGGAAGTGATTGATTGCTTGTATTCCGCCGAGAAGGGAAGGGAAAGACATGGATTTAATAGGGAATTTTGATAGGAGTTTTGTAATAAGAGGAGGACGAGAAGGAGGAAGAGAAAAACTATGGAAAAAGAAGTACAAAACAACATCAATAAAACATCATAAAGAAAAAAAAACGTATAAATGAATATAATAAAAAAATGTATCACGATAATAAATCCATCTTGCACTGAACAATAAAATCTATGACCAACCAAACGAGACAAAAAAAAAACAAAGAACCAAAGCGGACATAAAGGAAACTAAAGGTAAAGGTAAATAAAAGGAAAAAAAACGCACACCTGAAAAACCTGAAAAAAAAAAAAATAATAAATACCACCTGCACACAAACACCTACATATAAAAAAAAAGGTGAAAAAGGTGAAAGTTAACCTGAACTCGTTAATAACCACGGACAACCACCCTGAGGTAAGCCATTTCCCACCCCTGGTCACGCACACACGTTGATTAAAAACAAATAAAAGTGGAGTAGGGTTCTCACCACACACACACACACACACACACACACACACACACACACAACCACAAACACATACAAAAACAGATACAGACAAAAAGACACACACACACACACACACACACACGTACAAGGCTTTTATAAATCAACAATGTGGCAAAAGCTTTATAATTTTATGAGGTGAATAGCGATGTGCATAGGACAGAGGAAGAGGAAGAGGAAGAGGAAGAGGAAGACGAAAATAAAGACGTTAGGTAGAGAGGTGGTGAGGAAGGGGAGCAGGAGAAGGTAATATGGAAAGAAAATTAATGATAGATGAAGAGAGGGAGGAAATGGAGGAAGAGGGTAAGGGGGAAAGGAGGAAGGAAACAAGATAGTTACGAAGGAAAATAGCAGAGGGCAAAAGGAGAAAAAATGGGAGAGAAGAAAGGGAGTATTTTGAAAGGAAAAGGAAAAAACAGGTAAGAGGAAAAAAAAGAGTAAATACAAAGAAACAGAAACAGGATACGACGTCTCTTTAAATTAATTGGAACATGTTTGAGTTTTTTTGTATAAGTTCTATAAAACTGATGTGACTTATGGATGAGAGCGAGAGAGAGAGAGAGAGAGAGAGAGAGAGAGAGAGAGAGAGAGAGAGAGAGAGAGAGAGAGAGAGAGAGAGAGAGAGAGAGAGAGAGAGAGAGAGAGAGAAAAAAAAGTAGCTCATTTAATTTTTGTATATGAGTAGTGAATTTATGACACACACACACACACACACACACACACACACACACACACACACACACACACACACACACACACACACCACACACACACATTGAACTCAACTGAACCAAACTAATTCACGGTCGAGAATTTGATTAATTAATGATAAAAAAAAAGAGGAGGGGAGGGAAAAAATAGCCAAAGGCACTCCATGTGAAAGAGCTCAATTATCAGCATTAATCTTCCACTTGAGGCCCGATAATTTTATTGAATGGTTTGATGAATGAATGGACCTAATGAGCTTACCGATAAAGTATACTATTTACCGGGGAATTTTAATGATGCAGTCTTAAACGAGGCTGGTCAGTGTCTGTCTGTTATTGCTGTGAGGGTAACGAGAAACAGGGAGAGAAAGAAAATAAAAAACAGCAAACCAACACACACACACACAGACACCACCACCACCACCACCACCACCACCACCACCACCTCCCGCACTCCTATTCAACTGTTGCCTTTTTTTTTCGCGGGTAAAATCACTGAGTCTTTTGTGAGAAGGCATAGAATCGGTGTGTACGAGAGACCTGACACGTTTACTGCTTCTCTAAGTGGCTGCAGGAGGAGGAGGAGGAGGAGGAGGAGGAGGAGGAGGAGGAGGAGGAGGAGGAGGAGGAGGAGGAGGAGGAGGAGGAGGAAGAGGATGAAGAGGAGGAAGGGAAGGCGTAATGGAGGAGGAGAAACAGAAGGAGGAGAGGAGGAGGAGAAGGAGGAGGAGGAAGAGAAGGCGTAATGGAGGAGGAGAAACAGGAGGAGGAGAAGGAGGATCAGGAGGAGGATTGCTAAGGGGAGCTAGTGGCAGAGTAAACAGCTCTAACTCTCAGGTACACACACACACACACATACACTCACGCAAATACATACACGCACGCAAAACACACATAGAGACACACAAACCAAAAAAAAACAATGAAAAGAAGAAAATAAATTGCTTTCTGTATATTTTTCTTTTCTGAAGTAACAAATTTAATCTATTTACAAAAAGAGACACAAAGATACAGAAACTTATCAATAGACAGACATGAAGACAGACATATAGGTAGACAAACAGACAGATAGACACACATGAAGCTAGACATATAGGTAGACAAACAGATAGATAGATAAACAGATAGACAGAAGCGATATCAATATTATCCAAACCATTAGTAACAAGTGTATTTCTGTTTTAAGCTTCATAGCCATTGGATTACATCGTCTTTCGCTTACATGTCTGTTTATCCTGTGCGTGTATCTATCAATCGATCTATCTGTTGAATTCATTTACACATACCCTTGGTGAATATTACTCTCTCTCTCTCTCTCTCTCTCTCTCTCTCTCTCTCTCTCTCTCTCTCTCTCTCTCTCTCTCTCTCTCTCTCTTGTAGTAGTAGTAGTAGTCAGTTCACACCTTAACGAAGCTAACGCCGCCTCAAGCACTGTATTGGGCAGTACTCAACCCATGCACCTTGTATAG
>JAPQNM010000021.1:6062664-6095164 GCA_029783475.1 Metacarcinus magister | reverse complement strand
ACATTGCTCTCTATTAGGAAGCATTTGAACCATTTTGACAACTTGACTGCCCTCTGGTGGCGGATTTCTAAACTATTAAGTGGTGGGCGCTGCCATCTAGTGCTTGAATATCATGCAAAAAATTCATACTTATTCATGTCACTGCCATCTGGCGTAAGAATAAAATACTAAGACACACTTTAAACTTGACGCCTCAGTTTCACTTCCTTTGGAGTTTTTGGTGATTATTATTGTTAGAATGCCTTCCCATTAATTATACTGTGTCGTCTTGGGGATGTGTACGTGAAGGGTGTGGTGAGTGGAGGGGATCACAATGGTTAATTGGTGAAGCATCTCGTGTACAGCTAATGGGCTTTGTAACACCCACCCACAACACCTGACACCCACCAAACCTGATGCTTGTGTATGCTGACGAGGCCTGATACATTCACCACATTTTCGTGACGCAAAGGTTTCCAATAATATATTGGCATCGCTTCATGACTCAATATTACACAAAACCGTGACAACGATCTCATGTAAATTTTTCCCTATATTCCTAGAGACTTTTTCATTAAAGTATCGAAAAGAAATGTAGAACAGTAATTCAATTCTTATACATGAAACTTATGTTACATAACCTGTTAAACTTCACTTTAGTCATATACTACACATTTTGTATATTGGGTTCAGGTGGAAATTTGATACCACCACCACCACCACCACCACCACCACGAGATGAAGACCCCAAGGCCAGCCCGGCATCGAGGCAGATTAAATTCCGTGCCACTCGTCTACTGTCTCATATTTAACGGAAGTGAATTTTCCTGAAGATGCTTCTGATAAACGACGCGTACTGGGGTTGGATGGGGGAGGAAGGGAGGAAGATGAGTTGGAAGAGGAGGAGAAAGTGATGGCGGAGGAGGAGGAGGAGGAGGAGGAGGGGAAAATGAAAATGAACAAGAAGAAGGTAGAGGTTTTTTTTTTTTCTATATCAATTAACCGTTGGCGCCAGTAGGCATATGGGGAGACAGATGGAATTGCCTCGCCTGTTATTTGGCGTAGGTTTTCAGATTTTTTATAGTGACGCCTCAGATGTTTACGTTCTCTTTTGAATATGTTGAGAACGTGCGAGGCTAACTGCTACTACAGCCTCAGATGCATATAAACATTGTAAGTCCCGTCTGAGGACAGTATGGCAGCAATTTGGGTAGTCTTTGGCCACTCGGCGGTGATATCAAAGAATGTAAAGTGGATTCGAACCCGGGACCCTAGGCTCGCATACCCGAGCGCTAGACCACTGTACCACCGCCTCCCCTGAAGAGTGTGAGATGGGATGGAAGAAAAGGGGAAAAGAGAAAGGAGTAATTGAATGAGGGGCGAATAGGATGGTGAAAAGGGATGTAACAACGGTATGGGAGACGATAAAGGGAGTAAGAGTGCAAAGGGAAAGGGAAGGGGAATGGTCGTGATTGAAAGAGGGGAAGATGGGGAGCAGAGGTGTGAGGGGAAAAGCCTTAGGGTACACTTGAAGGAGAATGGGCGAAGGAAAGGAAGAGAAAAGCAAAACAAGGGAATAATGGAGTGAGAGAGAGAAAGGGAACAGGTGTGATGTGTTACCTGAAGCCTAATGGAATGAAAGTGAATGTTGTCTTTTTATTTACTATGTTAGAGCATTTAGAGTTAGGTTTATGCTTTGTAGGTCAGAAAATACTCATCTCTCTCTCTCTCTCTCTCTCTCTCTCTCTCTCTCTCTCTCTCTCTCTCTCTCTCTCTCTCTCTCTCTCTCTCTCGTCACGCCCGTCCCGCTACTCAAACTCTAATTAGACTCTACACTAATTCCTGCAGCGCCGTTCCTGCCTGCCAGCCTACCCCTCCATCCTCCCTAACTTATCCTCCCCGCCCACCCCGCCCATCCTCCCCACCCCAAGCTATCACACCTTTCACTCCTCAATCATTCCCTGTCCTTTCCCAGCAGAAACCTTCCACCCCCTTAAGCTTCCACCTTCCCTAAGCTTCCTGCCTCCTCCACCGCCTTCTGTTCCTTCAGTACGCCTTCTCCTTTTGTAACTCTCCTGCGACCTACTTCTCTCCTCCACCCACTCTCAAGGCTCCACACCATAGCAAGGAGCCCAACACTGTTACTTGACGGGGTGGAAATTCTCAGCCTGCCTTGCATTTCCTCCACATAACCTGCAGAGAATAAAGAGAGAGAGAGAGAGAGAGAGAGAGAGAGAGAGAGAGAGAGAGAGAGAGAGAGAGAGAGAGAGAGAGAGAGAGAGAGAGAGAGAGAGAGAGAGAGAGAGAGATTTCCACTACCTTTCACCTCTCATTTTCCTTCCCTCATAAGACACTGATTCTATTCTTGCAGTGAAAAGCGGAGGAGGAGGAGGAGGAGGAGGAGGAGGAGGAGGAGGAGGAGGAGGAGGAGGAGGAGGAGGAGGAGGAGGAGGAGGAGGAGGAGGAAGAGGAAGGGAAAGCAGAAGAGTAGGAGACAGAAGAGTAGGAATTCGAAAAAGGGGTAAGGGTAAGATGAGAAAGTAGGTGAAGGAAGAGAAAGAAGAGGAAGAGGAGAGGAGGAGGAGGAGGAGGAGGTGAGAAAATAGGAGGAAGAGAAATGATATAAGCCTTTGCTCTTCATCTAAGTAAACGGAGCGATAAAAACACTCGTAAAATGTCTGGGAATGAGAAATGGGAATATTATAAGAGACACTTCAAACAGCCTCCCTCTTACTCTGTGTGTCTTAAGCTTCCCTTTAAGTCCTCTTGTCGATTATGTCTTTCTGCCTCCTCTCTCTCTCTCTCTCTCTCTCTCTCTCTCTCTCTCTCTCTCTCTCTCTCTCTCTCTCTCTCTCTCTCTCTCTCTCTCTCTCTCTCTCTCTCTCTTCGCTCAATCGTAATTCCGCACCTCAATTCAACTTTTCTCTCTTTACTTCCCTCCTGTTTTTTTTTCTTTCTCTCTCTCTCTCTCTCTCTCTCTCTCTCTCTCTCTCTCTCTCTCTCTCTCTCTCTCTCTCTCATTCTCTGTTCTCTAATCCACTCACACATCCATGCCCTTCCTCCTCTTCCATTTTCTCATTTGCCTTCGTCTTCTCCTCTTCCTCTTCATTCTCTTTTCTATTCAAACTCTATCCTGTAGACCTTAACGACATAACAACAGGTTCAGAAGAGAGAGAGAGAGAGAGAGAGAGAGAGAGAGAGAGAGAGAGAGAGAGAGAGAGAGAGAGAGAGAGAGAGAGAGAGAGAGAGAGAGAGAGAGAGAGAGAGAGAGAGAGAGAGAGAGAGAGCTAACTGGCTCCGAAGGAAACTTATTTTATTCATGCAAAAGTTCTGAGGCATGATACACACACACACACACACACACACACACACACACACACACACACACACACACACTAGAAAGCTTACCTCTAATGCCACTGAAAACATACGGAAATCTAAAAACCCTTAACTTTGACTCATGATGATGATGATGATGCTGATAATTATCATGATTAAAATAGATAAAAACAATAATAATAATGATAATGATAGACAATAATGATAATAATGATGATAATAATAATAATAATAATGACATTAATAATAACAATAATAATAATAATAATAACAATAATACTAAAAGAACGACAACCAAAAACAAAAACAAAAACAACAACAAAAACAAAAACAGCCCTAAGAAAATAAAAATAAAAAAAGAGCAAACACGACCACGAAATCCCACAAAATAATACGAGAAAAAAAATTGTACACAGGTATAATTAGTCCCTTAGGAGACGGCAGGTGCTTTTCAACAGGTCACGGCCGCCTGCCTACCTGGCTTACTAATTAACGTGGAGGTCCATCGTCTTCCGGGGTCCTGGGATCATGGCTTTGGGAGGGATGGGAACGGCGGGGGGAAGGTTATGTAAGGGGGTAATGGGAGGTGATTTATAGGGAGGAGTAAAGGGTGATAGCAAAGGGAGAAGGGTGAGCTACCAAACATATTTTTTTAAGAATGTTTTTTTATTTTGACTTCGATTCGCATACACACACACATACACACACACACACACACACACACACACACACACACACACACACACCCACATCAAACGAAAATGGTAATGAGCAAACCTGAGTAATGTCAAGAATCTACATAATATAATGTACATCCTACAGTGGTCCTAAGACGACTATATTTGGGAAACAGGATAATAGTAAAGAAAATATATAAAAAAACACATAGAGAGAGAGAGAGAGAGAGAGAGAGAGAGAGAGAGAGAGAGAGAGAGAGAGAGAGAGAGAGAGAGAGAGAGAGAGAGAGAGAGAGAGAGGAGCAGCTCGCTTTTCTTCATTTCCCCATCACAGTGAGAACATTGTGAGGGGATGAGGTGAGGGGAGTTAAGAATCATTATCGCAGCGCAGCAATCAAGAGAGTAGAGGGTGATGACGATGGGGAAGTGGATGAAGAATGATGTGCTTGTCTCTCTTTCTCTTTCTCTCTCTCTCTCTCTCTCTCTCTCTCTCTCTCTCTCTCTCTCTCTCTCTCTCTCTCTCTCTCTCTCTCTCTCTCTCTCTCTCTCTCTGTTTGTATGTCTGTCTAACTGTATATTTGTTTGCTTATTTGTGTGTGTGTATGTCTGTCTTTCTATTTACTAGTACGTATGTCTGTTTCTTCTGTCTGTCTGTCTGTCTGTCTATCTGTCTGTCTATTACTGCTATTTCCTTCTGTCTGCTTGTTGGTATATCCGTCTCTGGTTTTGGCATTTCATAGATAACAAAAAAACCCGAATTTCCTTGAGTTTTGGGCCAAATATAAAACACGTACAAAGTTAGGCAATACAAAAGGACATTACGTCACTTCTTGTCACCAAAAAATTAATCCTCATATAGACAATAAGTTTCTATCCACATAATAACAAATAACTTCCACTAAGATGTATGTATGTAGGTGGAAATAACATAAAATACCAACTCTTAGGTCTTACGTATGATACCAAAAAAAGATATTCTGTCGCAATACTTATATACAGAAAAGAAAACAAATGAAAACAAACACACACAACATATAAGAGGGAAAAAAAAAAGAGGTAAGGATGAAAAAACAAACCACTCGAAAATAAAAAAAAATATAACAAAAAAAAACTGTAAAGAGAGAGAAAGAAACAAAAAAAAAGAGATGAATAAAAAAAAGAAGCGAGGGAAAGAGAGAAAGAGAGAGAGAAAGAGTGGGGGAAAAAAACTCCTTTCACCTTCGACTCCCACATTTACCCTTGCCATATTTTACGTTGGCACTCACTCAACTTTACGACGAGCAACACGGAATGACACTCACGCTATGCCGAGTGTGATGGCGCGGGCACAGAGAGAGAGAGAGAGAGAGAGAGAGAGAGAGAGAGAGAGAGAGAGAGAGAGAGAGAGAGAGAGAGAGAGAGAGAGAGAGAGAGAGAGAGAGATCATCTAACATTAAAATCTGACTGAAAGCTGATGAGAACTGTCTTTTCGGTACGAGGGTAATTTCATACACACACACACACACACACACACACACACACACACACACACACACACACACACACACACACACACACACACACAAAACAATCTTTGGTGCAACATCTTCAGACAATAATCCTGCTTGTGTGTGTGTGTGTGTGTGTGTGTGTGTGTGTGTGTGTGTGTGTGTGTGTGTGTGTGTGTGTGTGTACGATGAAAAAAGAATGACATAAATAAAAAACATTCAAAACCAAGAACAACAAAGAAAAAGTTACTCGATAAAACAACAAAAATTTATGAACTTAAATGGTGGAAATAAATAAAAAAAAAATTGACATAACACTTACTTAAGAAAATAAAATAAAACACATTGATAAATACTGTAACCACATCTTTCATTTACTTCAAGACTTATAACTGAAACACAAAGTTGAATAGTATGTCACAGCAACTGAACCCAGGTAAGGAGAAGAAAAAGGAAAACATGATAAATAAACAGAACTACGAATGATAAAAACAATAATGATAAGAAGAAGAAGAAAATATGACGAAGAAGTAAGAAAAGAAAAAAAATAAGAAGAAACCAAAAGAAGATGAAGAAGAAAAAAAATGAAAAAAGTAGAAAGAAAGAAGAAGACGAAGTAAAAGTGCAACAACAATAACAACAATAACATCATCATCATCATCAATAAGAAGATTATCAACAGAAAAAATATTTAAGTTCAATCCCAAAAAAAGATAACAAGTACTTAAAGATTACAAAAGACACACAAGAATAAAAGCGAAGTAATCCACAGGTGTTAAAAAGAGGTAATAATATTTTTTTATCAGGGGATTACATGTCACTCAAGGACAACGAGAGAGAGAGAGAGAGAGAGAGAGAGAGAGAGAGAGAGAGAGAGAGAGAGAGAGAGAGAGAGAGAGAGAGAGAGAGAGAGAAAAAAAAAAATCAAAATGAATTATAAACACAGGAGAAAAAACAACTACATTATACATTACCTGCTAGAATGAAAAAAAAAAAGTTCAAAAATTCTTCATGCATCAAACAAAATGATAAAGAGGAAGAGGAAAACTATAAAATAATCAACAAATCCAGTAATCCTATAATTCCTGAAACCCTTTATTTCCTCTGAGAATCCACAGCAAACAAGAAACACAAGACTTTGACAGGCAAGAAAATTAATCCAATGGTGGGCAGAAGGGAAGATGAGGAGGAGGAGCAGGGGGAGGAGGAGGCAGAGGAAGAAGAAGAAGAGGAGGTGGTGAAATAAGAGGACGAGGGAAAAAGGCCGGTAAAAAAAAAAAGCAAAAACAAATTACTAAAGAATGGCCACGCAAAAATAGATAAAAAAAAATAAAAAATATTCAAGTTTAAAAAGAATGGTAAAACAAAAACAAAAAAATAAGGAAAGAAAGGAGAGGAAAGAAAAAAAAAGTTTAAAGCCTAGAAGAAAGAAAACAATTATGATAAAAGAAAAGATGAAGGAACCAAACATCGCAAATAGACTAAACACACACACACACACACACACACACACACACACACACACACACACACACACACACACACACACACACACACAAAAGAACCGAAAATACAAGTATAAAGGTGAAGCAGGTAGAAAGAAAGAAGAGAACGAGGAGAAAGTGGAGGAGGAGGAGGAGGAGGAGGAGGAGGAGGAGGAGGAGGAGGAGGAGGAGGAGGAGGAGGAGGAGGAGGTGGAGGTGGCGGAGGCGGAGGCGGAGGAGGAGGAGTAGGAGGAGGAGCTGAGGAAGGTGGGTAGGCAGGTAGTCAGGCTGGCAGGGAGAGGGTAAGAATGGGGAGAGAGAGGAGGAGGAGGAGGAGGAGGAGGAGGAGGAGGAGGAGGAGGAGGAGGAGGAGGAGGAGGAGGAGGAAGGAGGCGAGAATGGGAGATGAGTGACGGATGGAGATTAGGGTAACCAATCCTCGCTGTGTCTGGCTGGGGATTGTAAGGATTGGTCTGGCGTTTTCAGCTCTCAAAACCGGGAGCGTCGGGAGATTAGGCTGGTAATGAAGGGCTCATGGCAGCCATGAAACATGACGGATGACGTGACGCCCAGGAGGAGGAGGAGGAGGAGGAGGAGGAGGAGGAGGAGGAGGAGGAGGAGGAGGAGGGGGAGGGGGAGGGGGAGGAGGAACAGGAGGATGACAGGTGGTAAGGAGAGTGTGGATAGAGTAAGGTGGAGGATACATTGTTTTTGGATCAGGTGTCAAATCATGGAGGAGGAGGAGGAGGAGGAGGAGGAGGAGGAGGAGGAGGAGGAGGAGGAGGAGGAGGAGGAGGAGGAGGAGGAGGAGGAAGGGAATGGCGTCTGCGTTTATACTGTTTACCAATTCTTTTATTAACAAACTAGCCTCGGCTCCACAAATGTGAGGCCATTACATCCAAGCAAGATGCAATGAAAGAAAACAAAAGCAACAAAAAGCTTGCTAGGACAAAAAAAAGAAAAAAAAGAAAAAGAAAGAAAGAAAGAAAGAAGTCAAAGGCCTTGCTTGTATTTCTTTCATGTTTTCTTATGATATATAAAATGCGTTATGGGTGGGATTCCAAGCCTCCATCCCTGCTTCTTTTACCTGCCTTTTACGGCACAAACGGAAAACGATGACACACACACACACACACACACACACACACACACACACACACACAGAAAAGAAGAGAAGATAAGGAAAAAGAAGACGCAAGATAAAACATAACTAGGAAGGAAAACCTCTCTCTTGTACCTCTTCCATGTTTATCCTTTAAGGGGCAAGACATCAAACAGACAGCACACTTTGCCCACACCAATCATATCTCTCTATCTCTCTCTCTCTCTCTCTCTCTCTCTCTCTCTCTCTCTCTCTCTCTCTCTCTCTCTCTCTCTCTCTCTCTCACAGTCGCTAACTTCAGACACTATAGCACCCTCTTTCAACTCCCCCTCCCTCTCCTTCTCCTCCTCCTCCTCCTCCTCCTGCCGGTGGGTGTTAGTTGGGATGCTGCGCCCGTCGCCTTTAAGGTTAAGTGGCGAGCAGGGAGACAAACTCAGGAGCCTAAGGTGGCGCGCATCGATTGCAGGAGACTCATGGCCTGGGTAATGCACGGCCCACCCAGCCAAGGACAGCCAAGCCTCATGCAGAAGGCCTGGCAGGAGGAGAAGGAGGAGGAGGAGGAGGAGGAGGAGGAGGAGGAGGAGTAATAAAAGGCTAAGGCTAAGAGGACAACGATGATACGGACGGGGAGGATCTGTATGAGGAAGAGAAGAAAAAATATAGAAGATAGACAAGGAGGAGGATGAGAAGATGAAGAAGGAGGAAGAGGAGGAGGAAGAGGAAGAGGAGGAGGAGGAGAAGGAAGAGGAGGAGTAATAATAAAAAAGCTTGCAACACAACGACGATACTGACGGTGAAGATCTGTAAGAGGAAGAGAAGAAAAATATAGAAGCAAAACAAGGACGAAGGAGATGGAAACAAGGTAAAGAAGGAAGAGAATTAGAGCGAGAACATAGGAACGATGGAGGAAGAGCAAGATGAGATAGCGTAGGGAGGAGGAGGAGGAGGAGGAGGAGGAGGAGGAGGAGGAAGAGGAAGATAGCAAGTAAAATTCTTTCCTTTTTCCCACACACCAAAACTACCTCAATTTGACTACCAAAAACTACCCACCGGGGGCGTATTTGCTTACTTGCTTGTTTACAGCATTTGTTTATTCACCACCACATTCTCTCTCTCTCTCTCTCTCTCTCTCTCTCTCTCTCTCTCTCTCTCTCTCTCTCTCTCTCTCTCTCTCTCTCTCTCCGCGTGCATCATTAAAACCCACATTTATTAACATTTTTTCCTTACTCCTTATGCATGAGGAGAGGGGTGAAATAATGGTGGGCAAGGGGGGGGGGTGAGAGAGAGGTAATGAACTGGCTACGAGGGAGGGAAGGAATAGGAATGATGGAGGAAGGGGGGGTGTGGTGCAGGGAGGGACAGGAAGAGGAAGGGAGGGATAGATAGATGGGAGGAGGAAGGAAGGAAGGAAGGAGGGGCATGGAGGGGAGGGTCATCTCTCTCCTTTTTCCTATTTCTCATTTTGAAATTATGTTTATAATGATGTTGATAATTTATGTCTCAATTATAACTTATTTTTTCGTGTTTGTGAAAGAGAGAGAGAGAGAGAGAGAGAGAGAGAGAGAGAGAGAGAGAGAGAGAGAGAGAGAGAGAGAGGAGAGAGAGAGAGAGAGAGAGAGAGAGAGAGAAAAAAAAAAATAAGAAAGAGAGAAACACCCAAACCTAACATAAGTGCTTACAGACAACATGAACAACACCACCACCACCACCAAAAACAACAACAACAAAAACAACCACAGCAGGAAAACACAACTATATATAATAACAAAAATGTTCTCATCCACAAATAAACACACCAAGATTATCCCCATGTTTTCCGGGCTGCCTCTGCACAGGACATACTCTAGATTAGCGGGGTCAGGTTGGGATTGCAGGAGGAAGAGAGCAAAGGAAAGAGGAGGAGAGAGGAGCAGAGCTACTGGGCTACACCGATTGCTTGAGTGTATGTAAACAGGGCTGCGTCGGGGAGGCAGGCATCGAGAAAGAGCAGGAGTGAGCACTTCTCTTGTTTGCCTTAGTCCATCGTACGTTCAGAATCCCTTGCTGAGTAAACGCAGGGATCGGTCCGCCAAGGGAAAAGGTAAGCACAAGCAGTACAGGTGTGTCGGCAAGGTGAGTCGGATCCTACTGCAAGGTGAAGCAGCGGAAAACCCATTCTTCAAAAAATACTTAAATGCGGTAATAATAACGATATTTAAGCCTATCATGAACACAAAATGAAAGAGTTTAGTTAATGAATCTGTCAATGAATTCACAGTAAAGTAAGTAAAAACTGTGACCTATAAATTCATAAGGATTTTATATTTCTTATAATAGGCTTACATTTTATGATGAATATTGCCTATAAATATTTCTAACGTATCGTAAAACACAGTAATTGCAATAAAAGAGGTAGATATATTAATAACAATAAAATATTACGAAACTATGAACATAGGGCTTAGTTTCCTAACTCAACTAGACTAATGTAGTTTCCTCGATTCAAGTCGGAATGAATAAGATACAGTAAAATGTAAAGTTTTTATATACTGATATCAATATATAGTAGATGGTCTTAGTACTAATCATACTAGTAAATATTCCCTATTCTCAAACGGAGGTCTTTTTCCTTATCTAAATACCGGTTCTATGATTGTCAAATAAGTGTATGTATACGATGTGTCCTTTCAACAACAAAGATAAGAATAGATTGGTGGTGCTCTTAAGGGAAGGTTGTAATCTTTATGGTGCAAGTAGTGTTTAGTGTGTAAGTTTGTTCACAATACACCTCTTTTGTTGGTGTGGCTAATCTTTACAGGGCATGGGAACTGTAATATGAAGCACACACACACACACACACCACACACACACACACACACACACACACACACACACCTCCAGGATAATTGTCAGGTCAGGAACAGATGAGGACTTTCTTTATACCATTATCGACGGTTTTGTTTACATCCTGCCTTCAAACGGGTTCAATTTCACAGATTTAAAACTCTCTCTCTCTCCCTCTCTTTCTCTCTCTCTCTCTCTCTCTCTCTCTCTCTCTCTCTCTCTCTCTCTCTCTCTCTCTCTCTCTCGTACCTACATATTCAGATCTATCTTTAAATTTTGCTTTCTTTCTCCTTTGTACGAGAGAGAGAGAGAGAGAGAGAGAGAGAGAGAGAGAGAGAGAGAGAGAGAGAGAGAGAGAGAGAGAGAGAGAGAGAGAGAGAGAGAGACTGAGTGAAGGTTTTCCATTATTTCTTACTTATCGTTCATGCTTTATGCACCTGTTTTCCGCCCTAGTTAATTTTTCACACTATTCTTTTTTCTTCTTTATATTTTTTCCCTTCTTTTTTTTTTATCTTCTTTATTAGATTGCATTCTTTCCTCCTGTTGGGTTCCTGCAGACCAAACTTAATTATGTTCTTGAAATGTGTTCAGTCTAAATTGCTGCTGATATTGTTATTGTTATTACTATTATTATTATTATTATTGTCATTATTTTTATTATTATTGTTATTGCTATTATCATTATTATTGTTATTATTATTACTATTATTATCATTATGATTATTATTATTATTGGAGTTATTAGTATTAATGTTATTATCATTATTATTAGTTATTATTATAAGTATCATTATTATTACTATTATCATTGCTGTTTCTTTGCAAATTTCATATATATCTTAATCGATTTTCTGTATCTGCATCTGTATCAATTATCCATCACCACACCCACACACACACACACACACACACACACACACACACACACACACACACACACACACACAAGACAGGCTTCCCTTTTTCCTTTGTGTACGTCTCACTACAAAGACTTGTAATGAGGGCTGGAGGTCCTCTGAAAGAATGTCACACACACACACCACACACACACACACACACACACACACACACACAGCTTCTTAACAATGTTGCATACGGAAGCAAATGTGTCTGGCTGAGTTTGAAGAGAAAGAGAAACTCACTCCAGACAAGTTTCCGTGTGTCTGTTTTTTCTTCTCTCTCTCTCTCTCTCTCTCTCTCTCTCTCTCTCTCTCTCTCTCTCTCTCTCTCTCTCTCCTTTTTAACGAGTTTCAAAGCCTGGGAAGGGATCCGTTTGTTGTCTGTGTGTGTGTGTGTGTGTGTGTGTGTGTGTGTGTGTGTGTGTGTGTGTGTGTGTGTGTGTGTGTGTGTGTGTGAGAGAGAGAGAACAAAACAGAAAAAAAATCCTGGTCACTTAACTAACAAAAATAAAAGTACCATTATTTACCTTAAACTCCTGGTGGTGGTGGTGGTGGTTTAGGTGGTGGTGTCGTGGCAGTGCTGGGTGGAGGGTCACATTCAAGGTACAGTGGGGGTTCAGTCATCGTGCCTCGCCGTCATAGCGTGGCCCGACGACTTACTAGCGGCTGCACCCCATGTGACCCTCCAACACAGCCTAGCCACACACTTGTCCTCACTGCCTGGAGAAAAGAGTATGTGGTGAAATATTAAAACATTACATGGAAGACTATAATAGATTTCTTATTTATGTTTTGTAAGAAGAATTAGGTTTGAGAATATCATTAAAGAGATGAAAGTAGACTGTATAACGCTACGTATATACTCGTGTTACGCTTTCTACAATTATATTTAGCTAAAATTAGTCTAGACAGAAATAAAAGAAACCATAATGATTACTTGGAATACTATAATAGGTTTCTTGTATATTTTCTACGAAGAATTAGGTTTGAAAACAACATTGGAGGATGAAAGTAGTTTGTATGATATTACATACATACTCATGCTATGCTTTATACAATTATGATAAGCCAAATTAATCTGCATAATTTTCTACAGCAAATGTTATAAAAAATTAATTCACCAACTCTCATTTTAAAACATTTTCCCCAAGTCATCAACATTATACTGTTATAAATACATTTAACAACGTATGCATATATCATCACCCTCATAAAAAATGCTGCAAAAGTTAGTTTCCCACAGCACAATGTAGGGAAAAAAGGTACTGTCTTCTATGTACTGAAAACATTAGTAACAGCAACATCACAACCAGAATCCTGATGCTTTCCGAGACTTTTGGATAAATGATTTCAAAGCGAGGCTGTCTACGTGCATTCCATTGTAAGAAATTCAATATATTAACCACAAACGAGTAGTTCTATTGTTAGCACACCACAATACCAGACATCTAATACACGTACTCCTTAATTAAAGATACGAAACATTGTGAACATCGATCGATTAAGTGACTGTTTTTACTCTCTCTCTCTTCTCTCTCTCTCTCTCTCTCTCTCTCTTAATTAGTAGGACAACATGAGAGTTCTGTACCTACCTGTGTCAAACAAAATTTTTTTTTCTCTCTCTCTGTCTGTCTGTCTGTCTGTCTCTCTCTCTCTCTCTCTCTCTCTCTCTCTCTCTCTCTCTCTCTCTCTCTCTCTCTCTCTCTCTCTCTCTCTCTCTCTCTCTCTCTCTAAAATTCTAAGTTTTCCTTTCTCACAATCTAAGTCGCATAACTTTCATACTGAAGAAGAAAAAAAAAGCCATTACGCCTGGATTCATAACCTGAGAGAGAGAGAGAGAGAGAGAGAGAGAGAGAGAGAGAGAGAGAGAGAGAGAGAGAGAGAGAGAGAGAGAGAGAGAGAGAGAGAGAGAGAGAGAGAGAGAGAGTAAACAGAATCAACATTATGGACAAAAGAATATGACTACGTATATTAATTTTCAGTCTAATATTAACCCGCGTCCCCTTTTCAAGACTTCCATTTAATAGCGTGTTGCAAGCGTATCCTCTTTCCCTCTAAAGTATTCATGTATGGTAAAGAATAATCTCGTAAACATGAATAATAGTTTCTGAGTGAAGAATGATGTATAGAAAGCTATTCATGAATCCATATAATGTTTACATATATTTGTGGAGTTAGATTATATATTAAATTATACTTCGTTGGCTAATTCATACTTTTGCAAATATTTCTTTTAACTGACATTCCTTCACAAGACATTTTTATCTAAGTAGGTTTCATAATAGTAATAATATTTTTGGATCATCTACGGAATCATAGCCTATTAGAGATGATATAATTAGTGAATAGGCTATAATTAGTTTTTTTTTTTTACATATATTTTTTTGAACTGTCACCCCTTTACTATTGCAACATGGTATACATAGTTTTATCTAAGTAGGTTTTTTAATGATAATATTTCTAGTTCATCTACGGAATCATAGCCAGTTGGAGAAGAAATACTTATTGAATAGGCTACAATTCATCTTTTACAAATATTTTTCTAACTGACTTTCCTTCATTCTTGCAACACGGTATACAGAGTTGGATCAAAATAGGTTTCATAATAATAATATCTCTAGGTCATTTAGGGAATCATAGCTAGTTAGAGAAAAAATCATTATTGAATAGGCTATAATTCGATCTTTTACAAATAACAATAATAATAATACGGTGCCATAGCATATTAGAGGGAAGGTAACCATTCACTAGGCTATATAAAAGTCACCTGTAGCTTCTTTACTAGGTCATCATCATCATTGATATAATTCCTGGTATGATAATGATGCTGTTATGTTATAAAGATGAATATAATCTTGTCAATACGATATCTGAGTAGCCTAGTTAGTACTCCTGCCTCTTGGAATTCTTGTACGTAAAAATAAGTAAAATAGAAATCATCATATACACGCAGATAAAAATAAAGACAAACAAACATAAATAATAATAAATAAAAAAAAACATGGACACGATATATTACTTTTTTCCGCTAATTTACGTAGTACTAAGTTTTTTTTCTTCATATATATATTTTTTAAACACTTATTTTCGTTGTTCTTGATAATAAAACTTCAAAACACAAAAACGTAGCCTATTATTAGCCTACCACCACCATTACTACCACGAATGTAATAATGAAAAAAAAAAACCTGCATTGTGTAATATAAAACAGACAGGTAGGCGGGGGTCAGGTGAGGCTATGCTAATTAAGTGTTCTCAAGGTAATTGCCACTCAAGTACCTGCTAATTAGAGACGAAGAGAACGAAACCACCTGCAGAGTTAGGAATGATAAAGAAAGAGAGAGAGAGAGAGAGAGAGAGAGAGAGAGAGAGAGAGAGAGAGAGAGAGAGAGAGAGAGAGAGAGAGAGAGAGAGCGCGCGTGGAGGCATATATAATAGGCTACCGTTATTATCTTCCCTTGTGTTCATTCCTGGTATTAATAACACACATAATAACACACTGATGAAATACGTGATTGTTTGGATTGTTGTCATTAATTTGAATTCTGTTTTAATATCAAAGAATCAGTCGTATAAAATTTACATTATTTTTTGATACGATAAATTTTGATAACTTTCACAGCGAGGAAGATTACACGTTATTTTTGGTTTCATTATTATTATTTCTTATTCTGAATGTAATGAAAATAAACTAGTGTTACCTAAGATTACTTACTTAAAGCTTAATTAAGAATGTTCACCAACCTGTATATCATTAACTAATATTTCCTTACATTAACATACAGTATAATATTTCCATACACTTACGTCTACACTCTATTGTCTTCATAATATTACTGAGGTTCATGTGTATTCAGTGATGTTAATAAATCACATCAACACGAAGAATAATGAAACAATAATCTAGAATGTTCAATAACCTGTATATCATTATTAAGACAAATATTTCCATACAACACCTTACTCACCTTCACACTGTTGTCTTCGTAGTGTTACTGAGGTTCAGGTGTGTTCAAAGATATTATAAAGTCACATCAACACGAAAAATAATGAAAATAATAGGAATGACACGCGTACGAAGCCTCGCTCACCGCTGTCCGTGCCTCACTGTGATCACGTGACGCACATAAGTGACACAACATGGCGAGGAGTGAAGATGCTCATTTGTTTTTCTTTCTCTGTTAAAATAATACTGTACTTAAAACAAATCTGATGCATTGTTTTAGTGGTTTATAATGTAGTTTCTGATATATGTATATATATATATATATATATATATATATATATATATATATATATATATATATATATATATATATATATATATGCTTGTAATTATGTTTGTAGGAGAATGTTGGTAGAAACCTGTATCTTTGAAGGGATGATAGCCTAGTAATGCTCATTTGATTTCAGTTTACGTATTTTCTTTCAGGAAAATTACTGTCTTTCCTTCTATGCAAGTAATTGAAATCTAATAAACTATTCCGTAACTGTTATAAATGTTGATGGTACAGTACATATTGCTAATGAACCTAAAATATGCTGAGATTATCAAAAGTACTTTGGAAGAGGGTCCAAATAAGCATCTAAATATCTTAACTAAAACAGTTCCCATACAAATCAGAGGATCACGTAATATGTTATATAAATAAGAAACAAAACCTAGTAATCAAGATGAATACATAAGGATGCATCTAGTATTTATTGAAAGAAAGAATAGAAGCTCAATTGATGCTGTTCACGTGATCATCGGATGGGTTGGTGATGCATGGTGTCAGGAGTCACGTGACGCGTCAGTCGTGCGCGGTACCTCAGGCTCATACGACTCACTGCGCCAGGCTCTCTCACGGAAGGGCAAGTGTACATTTTTATCTAGTTCGTTTAATTTCACGTGTGTTGCCTCGCCGTGACCAGGTGTTGGAGATAAGGCAATTAGAAATAGGTGCATGATGGAAGCCACCTTGGTATTGCAGGTGAGAGAGAGAGAGAGAGAGAGAGAGAGAGAGCGAGAGAGAGAGAGAGAGAGAGAGAGAGAGATAGAGAGAGATCCGGGTAGCCTACTGCTGGAGAGAGGGAGAGCTCGTTCTTCTGCCGCTGTTTCCTTGTTTCCTTCCTTTCTTTCTTTCTTTCTTCCTTTCTGGTAATCTTCCTTTGTTTTCTTCCTTGTTTCCATCTTTCCTTTAGGTTGCATACTCTGTGACTCGCCAGTCAAGGTAACATACATTTCTAAGTAATCTTGCAGGCACCATTCACACCAGGGGAGTCGAGTTGAGGCGAGTCATGCCGAGTGGCGTCGAGTCTAGTCACGAGTGTGGCCAGACCCATTTTTTATCGTCAGTCATCGCGAGTCCACTGTGGCTGCGTACTGTGTTATATATATATATATATATATATATATATATATATATATATATATATATATATATATATACACACACACACACACACACACACACACACACACACACACAACAAAGCACGTAGGACAGCGAGATAATGTGTGTCCATACTCCCTGGCGTCTGACAGGACAGACAGGTTACTGGTAAATGAGTCAGATTGACTCATTTACATTCACACTCTTCTTTTAATGATTCAATCTGACTCATTTACCAGTAACCTGTCTGTCCTGTCACACGCCAGGGAGTATGGACACACATTATCTCGCTGTCCTACGTGCTTTGTTGTGTGTGTAAATGAGTCAATCTGACTCGAGTCAAATGACTCTGATGACTCGAATCGACTCGACTTTTGGTGTGTATGTAACCTTAGGTAAATTTTTACATCTTTACTGTAATGCACTTGGATCTAAATAAGACTTTGTATAGATTTTGATGTATTTTGAGTTATTTTTACATTAATTTTTGTCGCAAATGAATATAGTGTAAAATGTCCTCATCACCCCCAACAAGCCTGAGGACCTGTGGAATGCAGGGTTTTTTGGGGCGCTGGAAGATGAAATAGTGATTTACGTTCAAAACAAGGTGCCGCAATCACTAACCTAACCTAACATAACTTATCAATTCCCTATTCACGAACACCGATGGTCACAAACACACGCACGAACGCACGTTTCTTCATGGGGTGGAAGCTAAGGAAGAAAATTACGCTAGGAAAGAAAATGGCGTGTCCATCTGCCCAACCTCAGGTTTGTGCTCATAGAAAACATTCAATATCTCCAAAATTAGGAATTTGCGACGAAAATGTAGTGAGTAAAACCTTCTCAGAATTTATCAGGTAATGGAAAAAATAACTCAATTTTCTAAAGCATTATAGTGAAGAAAATAATACCCATTCTTTCTTTCTTTTCTTTTTTCCTATTTTTCTTTGTTACTTTCTTCTTTCCTTCCTTCCTTCCTTTTCCTGTGTTTTCTTGCTGCTTTGCCTTCTTATGTGTATGTTTTCTTCCTTTCCCTGAGTGTTGCCAGTATTGTGTTCCATCACCGTTGTGTTGCCAGCCTTGTGTTGCGCCAGGCCCCCGCTCTTCAACCTTCCCTTGTGTTGCTTTGATGTAACTCAACGTTTTCGTTTTCTCTCATCGCTGCCGCATGGTTTCGTAGCCAGCAAAGTGATTTTACGTTGACCGCACATCGCCACCAGGGACACATGGGAGGGGGTGAGGTGAGGCTGTCTGGCTGGCTGGCTGTTGCAGGGTTGGAATATGACGTTGAATATGAATATGACTTTGGTGTACCAGCTAAATCTTACTTACTACTTACTACTTGTGTGCTTGAAGCGGTAACTGTTCTATATCTTTAGATGGTAGAGTGAATGTTGAGTCCCTAGTACATAAATTCTTAGAAAATAGCACTTGCCAAAGGGGAGAAAATACTACTGTTAGAGGAGGTCTGATTCGTGTTTCTCTAGATTCTAACGTAGATTCATTGGTATATTAAATGGTACTCAAATTGGATTTATCAAGCGCTATGGAGTCTTATAGGAGTGGTTTAGAATATTATGCTGTATTTTCTTTTTTTATCATAGTGAGAAAATTTGATATATAGTCTTTGTTATTTTGAATGAATAATTTTGAATATTACATAATGTGTTATATATAAGAACTAGTGTGTGTATGTGCGTGTGTTTATAAATTATTATCATAACATTATTTTTTACTTGCTGTCTTTTATATAATTAATTTGTTTGTTTTAGATTATTTGTTTTGTGCATTTATTTATCATCACATTTATTTTCTTTTAGAGTTTCTTTTATATTTTGTTCTGCTGACACCCTCCACTATTTAGAGACCACTACAATACATGGTGGTAAACTTTAAATAACAGTGTGCTACTTCCTACAAGACATCACTAATTGTTACTATTAAGTCTTTACCTCTTTTCTAATTCAATATGTTCGCAGTGGTATGTAGATCAACGTCTGTGCGTTCCGAATGCATTGTTTTTTTTTGTCAAATTGAACTTGCATACAATTGTTGACTTTGGAGAGTAATTTGCCTTCTGATAAGTATTGTGTCCATTGGGGTTAAGTAATGGAAGGTGATGTTGCAGATCAAGGAGTGTGACGGTGGCGTGTCTGGGTCTCGGTGACGCTGTAGTTAAGGGAAGAAGAGCGTGGGTTACTTGGATGCTTCAGGTGATTCCGATGTACTGCTGGCTTCCCTTTCCTCTACTGTTCACTTAACCTTTCCTCCCCATCCCGTATCACTCTCTACCCATTCCTTCTCCTTCCCTTCCTCTCCCGTACCTTTCTCTTATCACTCCTTCTCTTCCCTTATCCTCTTATACCTATATTTTCCCATTCCTTCTCGTTCCCTTTTCCTCTCGTACCTACATCTTCCCATTCTTTCCTATTCCTTTCTCCTCTCGTACCAATATTTTCCTATTCTTAATTCTTTCCCTCCCTCTCCTGTATCCATATCTTCCCATTCCTTTGCTTACTCTTCCTCCGTACTTTTCTCTTTTCACTCCTTCCCCTTCCCTTCCCTTTTCGTTTGCCTCTTCCTATTCCTTCTCCCTTTCTTCCGTACCTTTCTCTCTCTATTCCCTCCTTTCCCTCCTTTCCCTTCCCATCCCCCAAATCAACGAATACAGTTGATAATAGTTCAATAAATGTGATGTTACTGAGGTCGTGGAGTGACGCCGAGATTCTGCTTGCTGCTGCCATTTAGAACTAGCGGTAACATTGCCATCACAGACCTCCAGTTTCCGCAAAATACCTGTCATATCGAAATTGCCAATACCATCATAGTAAAGTTTATGAAAATGCGCTTTTGACCTCGCATTGTGGATGAAATATTTTAAAGATTTTTTGAGCTTGAAGTTAGAGAAAATATTTTACCTGTTTTTTTTTTTTGGTATGACTTTGATTTAATTAGTTGGAGAGATTATCACATAATTTTTGGCTTTTTCTTGTACGTTAATGAGTGGGTGTTTTGCATTTTATGTTGCCTTACTACTTAAAATATCTGCTCTTACTGCTACTACTACTATCTACTTTTAATACTATTACTATTTACTCCTACTGCTACTATTACGACTACTCTCAATACTATTATCGACTCTAATATTTTTCTACAACTACCACCACCACCTATCTATGCTAATTTTTTTCTGTTCTTCTAATTACTACTACTACTACTACTACTACTACTACTACTGTATCCTGTATCCTGTATGTAATCACTTCCTGGGGTTAGCTTGTGACCTTGACCTTTAGTGACCTTGGAAAGTGATTGAATCGTAATTTAATGAAGCGCACGTGCTGCTAATCTGCTTGCTCCCAATGATCGATGCTTTATGGGAAAACAGTGGGAAAATATGAACAGCACGGACGCCTCTAACAAAATCGGCCTATGGAAATTGGCTGTGGATTTGTTGTTTATCTGTCTATCTGGCTCTACCTGTTATTTTCCCTTATGTTTGTGTGTGTTTTAATCTATTGCCTCTATTCATGTGGGGTATAAATTCTATACATTTTGGGCTGTTAAGTCAATATTGTGTAGTAGTTATTAATTTTTTTTTCTTTTTGCAGGAATGATTTTTTTTCTTTTTTCTTTTTGCAATTTATCTCTTCATCAATATTTCAGGCCATTCGCTGTTTTCATTTGTATGTATATTCATTCATCTGTATTTAAATGATTCCATCTCTCTTTCTCTCATTTTTATTCGCTTTCTCTCTGTACTGAAATTATTCCAATTCTCTTCCTCTTTCTTTCTGTTTCTCTTTCTCTCTCCATCATCCTCTCTATCTCTCACTCACTCACTCATTCACACACACACACACACACACACACACACACACACACACACACACACACACACACACACACACACACACACACACACACACACACTCTCTCTCTCTCTCTCTCTCTCTTCTCTCCTCTCTCTCTCTCTCTCTCTCTCTCTCTCTCTCTGTGGTAATCGGATCCCAGGAATCAGCGAGAGCCCACGCCAGACCAAGGACAGGCGCACATTAAGCATTGTTAAGTGGTATTAATTGTAAGGCCGGAGGGAGAGAGGTAAGCAGGAGGAAAAGCTGGAGGGGATTTAGACACTCTCTCTCTCTCTCTCTCTCTCTCTCTCTCTCTCTCTCTCTCTCTCTCTCTCTCTGCAGATATTATTATTATTATTATTATTGTCGTCATTAGTATCATTATCATTATTATTATCATCATATCATTATCATTATTATTATTATCATCATTATCATGTGTAACTCCATTTTCCAGAGCACATTTTCATGTTTAAATTTTTCTTTCCCTACTGTCCTTAGTTTTGATTTATTATGGTGGTTTATGCGGGCATGAATAATTGGTGAAAATAATGAGTAAGGTGAAAGGGCTCCTATAGCTAAAAAAAAAATGACTGTGTTTAATTCATGCCTGCATACCTATTCACCAGGTGTAGTTAAGCTTGATGGAGTCTCATTTCTTATTAACAGCGTCCAACATGTTAAGTTATTCGTGGCACGCGGAATGTTTGAGTTTAAGTGAGGTGCTTGATAGTCCAGGTGAGTGCCAGTAATGTGAGAACAGTTAACTTTTTCGATGTAAGTGTTCTAAGTTGATTTACGTTTACAGGTGCTGGAAACAAAATGGCGTGTAGGCATTGAGGACAAGTGTGTGGCTAGACTGTGTTGGAGGGTCACATGGGGTACAGCAGCTAGTAAGTCGTCGGGCCACACTTTGACGGCGGGGCACGATGACTGAACCCCCACTGTACCTTGAATGTGACCCTCCAGCCAGCACTGTCACGACACCACCTAAACCACCACCACCACCACCGCCAGCACTGTCACGACACCACCTAAACCACCACCACCACCACCTAAACCACCACCAGAACTACCACCACCAACATCACAGGTATTATAGTCTTGTCGTTTCTGCTTAAGCTTATACATGGTACTTAACTGGCGGAATCTTATATAATTTTAATATCATGTATGCTTAAGATTTTATTCACTTTGGTAATCCTCTAGAGATTATTGTAGTTTATTTCATATTTCAACACCGTTTTTACTTCCATTTTTTTTTCTGTTAGTTTTTCCTCCCTTTTTCACTTTTTTATTTCTCATTCCTCCTTTCACATTCTATATAACACTTCCCTCCACTGCTTTGTCACATTGTATTCCAACCTCTATTAACTCTACTCCTTTAATCTGACAGTGAGATACTTTTAGTCATGGTCTCGTGTTAGTCCTTCCCTCCTGCCTGTCCGAAGTAGCGCAGTGTCCTGCTTCACCTACACTGTAAAACTGCAATACATTCAGACAACACCTTTCACGCAGGCTTCCTTCCCCTCCAACCTTTTTGCAATCTTTACTTCTCTTCTCTTTCCCTCTGCTAGTCTCTTTTTCCTTTCGTCACTCCTGCAACTTTCTTCCCATCTTCTCCCTCTTTGAAAGGTATCTCTGCACCTGCTTCTCCTCTTCCTCCTTTCCTTTCCTCCTTTCCTCCATGTCCTTCCTTCCTTCCTCCGTCAGCACCCCGCGGGCCATCTTCCTTGGGCGATAAAGTTCCTCTCGCTTCATTAGGTGTGTGCAATGCTGTTATGTGTCATGGACTTTGTGGTATTTTTCGCCTCCTCTCCTGTCTTCTTTGTATTTGTAGTTGTGTGTGTGTGTGTGTGGTGTGTGTGTGTGTGTGTGTGTGTGTGTTATGTCCCCAGCTGTACGTTTATTTATTTTTTCTCTCATATTCATCTATTTCCATCACTTTATTTTCTTCCTTCCTTCCTTCTTATATTCCTCTTCACGCCATCTTTCTATTCCCATCCGCACCACATGGCTATTATCTTTCTATTCTTTCCTGCCTTACATTCCAGTGGTGTTTCCCTGTTTTTCTTCTTGTTATTTCCCTTTTTTTATGGAAGCGCGAGAATTTTCCCTCCACAAATACGGAGGCAAAGAGAGGAAACTTTGTCGTGTTGGCAATAGTGGTGCATTGTATTATACTTGTGTTATACTTGTGCAGGGGAGGTATGGTATAATAACTGTATCTCTCTCTCTCTCTCTCTCTCTCTCTCTCTCTCTCTCTCTCTCTCTCTCTCTCTCTCTCTCTCTCTCTCTCTCTCTCTCTCTCTCTCTCTCTCCTTGCCGTCTCGTGCCCTGCAGTGATAATGTGGCAATAACATACGTAGGTCGACAGTGAAAATAATAACATGATATTCTTTCCTCCTCCTCCTCCTCCTCCTCCTCCTCCTCCTCCTCCTCCTCCTCCTCCTCCTCCTCCTCCTCCTCCTCCTCCTCCTCCTCCTCCTCCTCCTCCTCCTCTCATCTTCTCGTTTCCCTCCTTGCCAGCCTCTCCTCGTTTCCGCCTTCCCTACCTCTTTCACCCGTCCTCTCTCTCTCTCTCTCTCTCTCTCTCTCTCTCTCTCTCTCTCTCTCTCTCTCTCTCTCTCTCTCTTTCTCTTTCTCTCTAATGAAGACTTTTCCTTTGCATACTACCCATTCCTGAGAGTATAATATAATGTATAAATTTTATATCTTGTAGTTGGCACTGTAGCTTGTTTTCAGGTTTTGTTAGTTTGATGCTTATCAGTCCTATGCATTTTAAGGTATTTATTAATTTGGTTACATAATGGTAATGGGATTCGAGACACCAGGTTTATTATTTTATTTCAATTATTTATTTATGTGGATTGCTGTCGTATTCGTATTTTTCTCCCCCTCTCCTTAACCCCAAAGCTGAGTTTCGTTGCATGTGGAAACCCTATCCTTGAAAATTTTCCGGAGTAACGACATGCCCCTTAAATATTTTTGGAGGGTGCAGTTGCTTGTAAGTAAAAGTAATGCAGGCATGAATATCTTCTTCACGGCCTACTTTCTCGATATATTCATGTGCCCTCCCTCACCCTCTCAAGACCCTTACGCCAAGACTTAGTGCAGCGATGCAGGTTGTTAGCTGGAAATAGAAAGACTATAATGAACGACGTGATGATGATGTGTGATGATAGTGTGGTGTTCTTAACGATTTTGGGGTCGTGTACCCAAGTGGCGCCTGGTCGTCTTTTCTATACCTTCTCTGCTGCCAATATTTAGCTGAAAAAACTGCAATCTATAAGCTCTTTGACACTTCAGAATGTATTGAATTCATAACACATTCACATTTTATGACATTAAATGTGATTTTTCAGTGTTTATTTACTTAAGAATATTTAATTCTCAACTGTTTCCGTTTGCCTGACAGAGAGCACAACACTTACGTCCTTCCACGGTGAACTTGTTTCTGTATTTATTTTTGGCAGCAATCAGAGCATAAAACACAGCCTCGCAGAAATACACACGTCGATTCAAAGACCGTCAGAATCCAAACAACTTGACGTAAGATCAAGGAGAACACAAGGCAGGTACTTGACCCAGAACTCTTGATCTAGAGTTACGAAGACGTCCTCAGCAAAGGAGTTGAATTTCAGGTCAAAGAACTCGTGGACTTGTACGAAACATTAGCTGCGTCACAGGAATGGGTTCCAAATGAATTTCCAACCCTCGTACCTTTCATCCAGATAGAAAAGTAGCAGATCAATTCCACATTGAGCTGGCCTTCTGAATACAGAATCTAGTTAACCAAACAAATTAACAGGACGCAACTTTATTAAAGAAAGTGTCTTTCTGTGCTGCTCCATTCAACGTTTCCAGAAGTCGAGTTGGTGTAAGCAGGCTCGAGTAATATCGTATTACGCCATGATGATGTTTTTCCCTCGCAATTGATAGCATTCAGTGGTTCAAAGTTGTCAAAACAATCAAGAGACAGCTAAAATGTCATGTAATGGAGCCCATCATGGAGAAGACTCGTTTGGTCATGTTCATGAAACCTGATCATGATCTAACTTTGGCTGGAGCTTCGTCTGTACCCAAGCAAAATGTCCTTGGAGTGTGATGCCACTTGAGAACATGTGTTCTTGTGGAAGTAATTTCCAGGGAATGACAGAACAGTAGCTCGTCTTTAATGTTGTCGCCTGACACGAAACAAGGGTATGACGGGAGGTGGGAAGACTGAGCAATGTGAGACGCTTCATTGCACTGGATGGCCAATACAGGTGATACCTGGTCGATGGTTTCATCTTGAGTGTCTTGGAACATGTCATGCATCCTTCCTTTGATGTGTTATTTTATTAGCAGAGGTGCGAGAGCTTGTTAGCCCCATGCTTCCTCAGGACGAGCTCTGCTGCCTCCATTGCACGTGGCTTTAAGAGTCTAGGATTATATGACTATTTTTTTCCTTTTGCTATCAATAGAATATTCTATTTGGTTACCTCAGTAACCTTTGAAATCTGAAATGTTTCATTGGTGTCCACTCTGCTTCTCTCAAGGATTTCTTTATCACCTTGCAGAACACATTTGTTCCCTCATATTACATTACTTTGTCCTAACTTCTTCAGCATTTCACTCTGGATGGAAAAATAACTATTAAGTGTATCACTATTTAGTTACCATTGCAGATGAAGTCTTACACGAATGTAGCACGAAGATGATTTACAGGGAATAAGAATAGAACTGGTAGCATTTACTTGACTTCGTTGATTAAACGTACAGATCCAGAAACACGAAGACAAGGTTAGCAGACTCGCAGCAAAATGTTTCTGGTGTTGTAGTAATTGCTAACTTGAAAATAATAATGTTGCAGGAAAACATTTATTAGCGTGATGTGTTTGAGTGTGCATTTGGTGAGAGTGGAGAGGTGGTGGTGATGGTGGTGGTGGTGGTGGTGGTGGTGGTGGTGGTGGTGGTGCATAGTGGAGCGCGACATTTGGTATTCCAGGGGCGCGGGTTGCTAAATGAAGCGCCATTACGCCTTATCTTTCCAAGCGAGGGGCGTGCGGTAGGTGAGTGGGAGTAGGTGAGGGTGGTGAGGGGTAATGAGTGGGGCGTAGTGAAGGTGATGGAAGGGGTGATGGTGGCTGGGAATGGGTAGTAGGGAGTGTACTTTATTAAGGGGATATAGGGTGAGAAATGGGAAGATTGGTGATGGTAGGGAAGGGCGGGATGGGTAAAGGTGTAATGAAGGAAGAAAAGATGTGATGGAGGTTATGGGAGGAACACACACACACACACACACACACACACACACACACACACACACACACACACACAGAACACATTAGTCACACTGGGGGAAGAGGGACTAGGAAAAGGGAGAGCAAGGAAGGCATGAGGGAGGGAGAGACGGAGGGTGAGAGGGAGAGAAGGAGGGTGAGAGGGAGGAAGGAGGGTGAGAGAGAGGGAGATAAGAGTGATGGGCAGTATGTCATTATTCGCACCATCACAGCTCCATCAAGGGAATTTAAGCATGAAAGTTAACAGCTTAAATCGTGCGTTTGTGTGATGGGTGAAACGACTACTACTACTACTACTACTATCTACTATCTACTACTACTACTACTACTACTACTACTACTACTACTACTACTACTACTACTACTACTACTACTACTACTACTATCTACTACTTCACCAATATCACTTAACCCTGGGGAAAAAAAACAACTCCATACTTGAAACTTTTCTCAACTTTGTTCCATTACTTTTATTACTGAGACTGAGTTAATCCCTTCTTTTCCTTGCTCCTCTTTCTGCTTTAATCTCATTTTCTTTCTCTCTCTCTCTCTCTTTATCTCTCTCTCTCTCTCTCTCTCTCTCTCTCTCTCTCTCTCTCTCTCTCTCTCTCTCTCTCTCTCTCCTTCTCTTCCTTTTCTCTCTCAATAGCGTCTCGTTCACACCTTCTCTTCTGTTAATGTGGACATTCTTTTGTCATGTGTGATTTACATGTAAATTGAAAGGACTCCACTACAGCTAGATATGATTTGGCTGACTCTTTAATCTCTCTCTCTCTCTCTCTCTCTCTCTCTCTCTCTCTCTCTCTCTCTCTCTTTCGCTTTACTAGTTTGTTTACACAAATAGAAACATTAAGATAGATAGATGGATAGATAGATAGATAGAAAGTGTGTGTGAGTGTGTGAGAGAGAGAGAGAGAGAGAGAGAGAGAGAGAGAGAGAGAGAGAGAGAGAGAGAGAGAGAGAGAGAGAGAGAGAGAGAGAGAGAGAGAGATTTCTCTGCTAATTACTCTATTTTTCCTTTGTTTTGCGTTTCCTGTTATTGAGGAGAAAATGAAAGATTATACTTTTGTTTATTGAGAGAGAGAGAGAGAGAGAGAGAGAGAGAGAGAGAGAGAGAGAGAGAGAGAGAGAGAGAGAGAGAGAGAGAGAGAGAGAGAGAGAGAGAGAGAGAAGGTAATTACTGTAAGAGATGGCAAAATAAATTTTTTCATTTTTCCGTTTTCTCTCGACCTCTGTGTGTTTGTTTGTATGTGCGTGTGTGACTGTGTGTGTATGTGTGTGTGTGTGTGTGTGTGTGTGTGTGTGTGTGTGGGTGTGCCAACAGCTGGGTAAGTTCCACGGTAACTAAGTGTTTGTGTTGGCCTAGAGAGAACGACCAAGAGGGAAAAAAAAATAGAACCAAGAGAAGCAGCGAATGGGGGCTGTTAGAGAGAGAGAGAGAGAGAGAGAGAGAGAGAGAGAGAGAGAGAGAGAGAGAGAGAGAGAGAGAGAGAGAGAGAGAGAGAGAGAGGGAAATAGTTTTATTCAATAACTATAGAAACTTGGAATGTATTTTTCGTTTCTTTTCCTCCCTTAGGTTCTTTCCTCCACATTTTTTTTTCTTCTATTCCTACCTTCCTGCCACCCAACTTTCCTTTTCCCTTTTTCGCTCTATTGCTGCAATCGCCCCCCTCTCCCCCCTCTCCCCCCTCTCTTGCCTCCCTTCTTTCATTTTCACCGTATGAACGTTAAATTCTCTATATATGTGGTAACAAAACCTTTGGTGTATTCTCAACACTTCTCTGTATACATGAACTCTGTTTGCATAGTTTCCAATCCTCTTTTGTAACAAGGAATATATACTTTTTTTTTAAACCCCTTTGAGATAAGTGAGGGATCCAGGGATAGAGTGTTCCAGCATTACGTTGAATTTAAAATACAACAAATAAGGCAAATGCAGAGGGGAACTTAAATGCAGATACTGATGAAGTTACATTGCATTTAAGGGTAAGGGATGAATAGTGTGTAAATATTGTGTCATTGCTTTTATGGTGGGCGTTGTAAATACAGGATTCAGTGTTTGCAGCCTGTGTTGTGGTGGTGATGTCCCAGGTTGTTTGCTGTGGTGTGTGGTGATGGTTTGTTGGAATCACTAGTATGTGTGTGTTTTGATGGTGTAGGATAATTATAAAACTCAATGATAATGTTTTTTTCTATCATAACTAACTTTTTTCTTAGCAGGAGTGAATGGTGAATGACGGGAGTACAGATGAAATATGTATAATAGTCAAGCAAAGGAATGGTAATGATGATAGTAAAACAGTAATTATGAAGAAGTGTGATACAGAAGGAATCACTATTGTACTTTTTTGATAATGCATACATAAAACACAATGTGGTGAGGTGTGAAATTACTTTACTGTGGAATAAAAAAGAATGATTGTCGAACATGAAAAGGGATTAAAGGGCTATGACTAATATATAGTTCTGAAGTGACCCAGAAGGCTGACAAAGGGATTATAATTATGTGTGACAATAGAGAGAGAGAGAGAGAGAGAGAGAGAGAGAGAGAGAGAGAGAGAGAGAGAGAGAGAGAGAGAGAGAGAGAGAGAGAGAGAGAGAGAGAGAGAGAGAGAGAGAAAGAGAGAGAGAGAGATGTAGCTCCAATATTTTCACACTAAAGGGAATCAATACATATACCTCAGACGAACCTTCAACAAGACTCAAATGTTCGTTCATTAAACTAATTTAGAGATAACTAAACACACACACCTTTACCTGTAGGCTGTAGGAAATGAGTGTTTTTTTCTTATTTATTTTTTCTTTACAGACTTTTACCTTTCCTGAACACCTGTTGGGATAATTGACTTAAGCTCTCTTTCCTTCCCTTCCCTCCTCTTATTCCACCCCCCCCCCTTTTTCTTACGGTCACACACACACACACACACACACACACACACACACACACACACACACACACACACACACACACACACACACACACACACACACTTATATACCCACTAAGGAGTACATGTGGCAGCGGGTTCTTATTAATTTCGGAAGATCACTTCAGATAATGGGATCTGCTTGTCTGGGAACTCTTACCGTAATAGAGAGAGAGAGAGAGAGAGAGAGAGAGAGAGAGAGAGAGAGAGAGAGAGAGAGAGAGAGAGAGAGAGAGAGAGAGTATATAAATGTAGCTCGATTAAGTTGGTGTCGTGAGTGGTTTTCATCCTCGTTGTTATCACCTTCGCTGTCCGACAAGATAACCTGTTTTGTCGTTGTCGGTGAGGTAATACTCCTCGCACTTCGTTGTATTTTTAGGCTGCTCTGAAAGTTGCCCTCACTCACTACCATTATATTCCTCCTCCTCTTCCTCGTTTTCTTCCTCCTTATCTTCCTCCTCCTCCTTTGATTCGCTTTCTTCTCCTCTCCTCTCCCCTCCTTTGGTCTAACCTGCTCTGCTCTGCTCTGCTCTTTAGCTTTCTTCTTACTTCTCTTTCTCCTCTTCAGCCTCCTCCTCCTTTCCTCTCCTCTCATTTGGTTTGCTCTGAAGTGCTCTGCTATCTAAATTTCTTCTTTCTCCTTCTCATCTCCCTCTTCTTAGTACTCGACCCCTTCCTCCTCCTCCTCCTCCTCCTCCTCCTCCTCCTCCTCCTCCTCCTCCTCCTCCTCCTCCTCCTCCTCTTCCTCTTTTTGCTACAAACACCACCAATATAGCCACACCAAGAAAAGGTATAAAAATAAAAATGAAAACTCCAAATCCTGCCGTTAGATTCCTTTCCTTTCCTTTTCTTTTCTTTTCTTTCCTCCACACCCTCTACCCTCCGTCCCTCTGATAAATGAACCCAGATAATGACCCCGGCCCAGGTCACAGGACCAATATATGACCCCTGGGTGACCCTCCAATCTGTCAGGTCGAAGAATCACCCGACACGCGCGCCCTTGGGAACTACATCTGTTTTTTTCACCCTTGGTTGGTTCTTTCCACCTCTCTCTCTCTCTCTCTCTCTCTCTCTCTCTCTCTCTCTCTCTCTCTCTCTCTCTCTCTCTCTCTCTCTCTCTCTCTCTCTCTCTCTCTCCTCCCCATTTATGCATCCTCTCCTTCCCAAGAATTGCTTTTTATTCTTCTCTTGCTTCCTGGAAAATGCAAAGAAGGTGGGCGTTGTGCTTGATACTTTTTTCTATTAATTTTGACTTTTAATTTATAAACTGTTTGATTATTTTTTCTTCTGTTATAATCACAGATATTTGTATGATATTTTTTTTTAAATGAGCGATGTGATTTTCAAATATTATAGCAAATATTTTTTTCTATCTAGTATCTACTTAGAGAGAGAGAGAGAGAGAGAGAGAGAGAGAGAGAGAGAGAGAGAGAGAGAGAGAGAGAGAGAGAGAGAGAGAGAGAGAGAGAGAGAGAGAGAGAGAGAGAGAGAGATTTATATAACGTGTTATCCAACCAATTGCGTGCCTCGCTCATACCTGAAATTACCTTCCCTTTTGGACGTGTTACCTCTGTTACCTGTTTTTCCCTTAATTAATTGACTTGTTTTTGTTGTTGTCCTCATTAGTCAGTTTCCAATATAAAGGTAGGGCGAGAGGAAGGGAGAGAAGGAATGAAGGAGAGAACATGATTGAGATAAGGAGTGAAGGTGATAGAGGTAAGTGGGAAGGTAGGCAGGTAGGAAGAGAGTGTGTGTAAATGAAGAAAGGAATAAGGGAGGCGGAAAAACAGTGAATTATTGAGCGAGGGTAGTACATAAAGGATGAATGAGTTAATGAGTGCATGAGAAAAGGAGAGTACAGCTTTCATTATGATCCTGTATATATGGAGACTTGTGAGAACAAATGAAGGGAAAGGAAATAAGGAAAACTGGGAATGAAATAGAATAATGAAGTGATTTTTTGGTGTAACTTCTTCATAATTCAATGCTATTTTAATTTGGTTGAGTGTTATTGCGTGACTAACTTGATTTAGCCTGTGTGTATTTATAGCTATTTTTGTTTTGTTTTTACCTCCAGCAGCCAAGTTGAACGAGAGGTTATGTTTTCACTTTGTATGTTTGTTGGTATGTTAGCAACCTCTTGAAATTTCATGAACCTAACCTCCTACCCTAAAACTTCTCTATAAAATTTTGGGAAGTCAAACTCGAAGGGCAAAGGTCAGGAAAAATCAAACGTCGCTAATGGTATTTCCATTAACCGTTTCGTTACCTTGGGGGACAGCTTCGGTTTGTCCAACACGAAGCTGGTCGCCCACATACAGGATTTTCAAAAATTCATAACTGTCAAAACGCCCCAGAACATCGCAGTACGTCACCAAAATAACCTTCTACCCAAAGTATTCACTCTAATAATATTGTAGGGTGGGCGAGAGCGGTTGGTAAAGGTAGTTGTGGCAATGTTAACTGTGGTAATGGTAGCGGTGGTTCATAGGGAAAATTATTGTTTTCCTTTTTCTTCTTTTATTATAGAATATAAACTCTCTCTTAGTCTTGACAAGTGGAGTACGTACGCTCACTCCGTCACTCTAGCCGTGCCTTGGGCCTTAATTATACTTTTATCTGTATCGACAGCTCGTCTATAGTTGACGCTGTTCTCCTCGCTAGACTTAGACGCGAGGTATAAAAAGCGGTTCGTTGTGTTCCTCAGTCAATAAGATTACTCTAAATTGATGACGTTCTATGACGTGTGCATGACATATATCCATATCTTCTGCCAATGGGCATTACGGTTGTAACGAGCTGAGCAAACAGGAAACAATTCGGCTGGTTGGGTTAACCAGGAACGCTATCAACTTTGCTTCCGTCCTGATATTTCTCAATACCTTAATACTAGACCTGTCTATTACCTATCTATCTAGTGTTTCTAAAATTACCTCTACATTAGTAATGTTTATGAAATCATCCTTACAACTTATTAAAGGTTAAGATCAAAGGTCAAGGTCAGTACAAACTCATGAATATCGTCGGCGGGGTGGAGGTACTTACGCTCTACTCAGTGCCACTCTAGTTACCTCTGCGACGAAGTTGAGCAAGAAGTTATGTTTTCACTAGGTTTGTCGGTATGTTAGCAACTTTGTGACAACATGCATTGCAACATCATGAAACTGCAACAACATGAACCACTACCCTACAATTCCTTTCCATTAAATTTTGAAAGATCAATGTCAAAGGGTGAAGGTTCGAAAAAATTTCACATCACCAATGGT